>CM037861.1:22610267-23062767 GCA_021292105.1 Anadara kagoshimensis | reverse complement strand
CAAATTATCATTAAAACTCGTCCTTCCATTTTGTACAGATTATTAAATGTCGCTGGTACAATATTATAGTTGTTTATCAAACAAGGAAATAAGTATTGGTATTACAACAAAAATGTAACTAAATTATAAAAGACAATTTTAAATAAAATTTACTTAAAATTATTGTTTTAATTTCAAGAATTATTGAAATATTTTAATAAAAAAGCAGTAGTATGATTAAGATTATACAAATAGGAATGGATATCTGATCGATAATTGATCTTTATAAAAGTGATGTTTGCCAGTCAGATAAATAAGTGTATTACAGGTAAAGATTTGATATGCCCGTCTTCCTTTGATCAGAAATCTTAAGTCAGTTAAATTAACCTAAAAATTATTCCTCTCAAGAATGAAAGAGCAAACTATAATAATAATAATAATAATATATATAATAAAATATTTTTAAAATGGAGTAAAACATTTATTTATATATTTTATTATTAAATCTGAAAGATTTAGAGCTAGTCACGTGATCCTTAGGCTACCGGGTACTGATATAGTTTAAAAATATACAATGTATATTCATGTCTTCCGTGGCCTAATGGATAAGGATGTAGAGTCAGGAAAGGATGTAATCTGGGGAACTAAGGGTAGTGAGTTCAAGTCCCGCGCTAGCGAAATTAGATAAGTAAATTTGTAATAAATAATGTTAAATAATGTGTTCTTCTTTATTTGTGATTTCAGGACTACTTGCAAAACAACCAAAATTAGTATAAATTGATAAAGAAAAATGATTAAATAAATATTTTTTTTTTACAAATTTTATAAATAAATAAAAAATAAAAAAAATAAAATAATTTTTTTTAAATAAAACAATAAAATAAAATAAAAACAGTGTAAGAGTATAATAAGTTAAATAATTATATTTAACATCACATTTATATAAATTTAAAATTTAAAAAAATGTAAAGAAATTTGTTTTCTGTGTTTATTAAACGAATCCTTAAAGATCCTTAAAGCCGCCTTAAAGATCCTTAAAATTTCAGTTCCATTAAGGATCTTTAAGGATGTCCTTAAAGAGACCATTTTTTGTAAAAAAGACACATTTAAGGTCCTTAAAGACCCCTTAAAGATCCTTAAAGCCCCATTTAATGAGTCTTTAAGGGGGCTTTAAGGATCCTTAAAGGTGACTTTTCTTCTTGTGATATATAATCTAAAATTGCATTACCATACCTTCAGCACTTCGTCTCTACTAAAGCTCAAGTCGTTGTTTTGAACTGCTGTGAAATCGTACTTGGCAATAGCCTCCATTTTATTTTTTGGTTTTCGTTACTCAAGAACTATCAAGATACAACGGATATCCACTGAAAGTAAAAATAGTAAGGGAAAAAACTAAAAGAAGAAAAAACACAGATCTACACCAACGTATGCATGTACCGAAAACTAAATCTACATGCTCTTCATGCACTGATCAATACATATATAGATAGTATATTTATATATAACACATTCGTGCATTTAACATATGTGATTATATAAAGGCATAAACTGGATCGGTAAAAATTTATTTCATGTGGTGTGACGGTGTGTGTGTGTGAAGCGTTTAATGTATTTTCTGGGCTAGCTTTTTCTTGAAAATAAATTCCACAAACACACAAAAATAAACATGTTTTATAAAAAGAAAATGTCTGTAATAAGTTATATGTGCCAAACGTCCATTAAAATTAAGATTAAAATTAAAATCAAAAGTAGTTTTTGTATACAGTAGCAGCTGTAGAAGCAGAATGCATTAAAATTGTAATGAGACATCTTTAAACCACTTTTAAAATAAACGTTTATCAATGTATAACTTCTGATAGAAAGAATGTGCTGAATTTTCTGGATTTCTTTGGTTTTAAACAGTCATTCTCCTTGTAAAACAACATTGTATTACATGTATTTGGAGGCCTCGACGACTGATTGGATTAAAGTGAAAGCTAGAAACCCTTACAGACTAAGCTTGAATTACATTTATGTATAAAAGTTTGTCAATTTGCACGCCGGAGGCAAGAGGTTTTCTACTAGTACTTCGGTTTCTTTCCATCATCCAAGAAATGAATGCCTCAATTTGAGTAAAAAATCTAACTGGGCGTAAAACACTCTTTTTCCAATTTCGAACCAACAACCTTAGTTTGTTTGAATCCCACTATTGTATGGAAGCTTGTCAATTTGCTCGTCCGAGGCAAGTGGTTTTCTTCAGTTACTCCGGTTTCTTTCCACCATCCAAGAAATAAATGTCTCTATTTGAGTGAAAGAATCTAACTTGGCTTAAAGTATTCTTGTTTAACTTTGGAACCAACGACCTAAGTTTGAATTTAATTAGTCTGTAGAAGTTTGTCAATTCCCACGTAAAGGTAGCCCATTTTCTCCAAGTACTCCGGTTTATTTCACTATCCAAAAATTAAACATCTTCCCATGAGTGAAAGAATCTTGACTGTACATAAAACACTTTATTCAACATTTTTATGTATGTTTGACTGAACTAAAAAACAATTAAGACCAGTTTCATAAAAATATCCATTTTTCTTTTTTTCCAAAATAACCTGAACGTCTTATTTATATTTCTTTTGATAAGATTATTTTGAAGAATATTTAGCATACAGTTGTAACTCACCGCCACCGGAAATTAACACATGCTCACTTCTTTTATAAATGTTAGCGTGTTTAACTTAGTGGCCAATTTTCACAGATATGACTTTCCATCATGAGATAATCATCTAGACATGGAGCAGTATATTGTGCTCGATTTTATCTTCTAATCTTGTTTTCTGACTGGTTTAGTGCTTTTAATTGCAATGGTAATTGTTTAGTATACATATTCAGCGATAAAATGTGTTATTCTGATTTCAATTTGGAGTCTTAAGTAAACAATATAGCAGTCAAAAATACAGAACAGCAAAATAACAAAGCCATCAGTTAACATTCACTTGCTTTTTTCTAATAGATCTCCTATACATTTCGGTAAAAATATCTGAACAAAATTCACATTTTGTATAACTGGATGTGACTAAACGTTAAATATTAGAATCATTTTGATGGTTATGTAAACACGAAAAACCAATTTGTAATTCTGGTGCCAATATTAGTCGTATATCGTATTTTCATAGCAGTTAGTAATTTTATTTGAATTTGCTCGTGATGGTTCTTTGTAAAAATTGTACTCTAATGGAGAGTAAATTTCCAAATAGCAAACTGATTTCAATTAGAATCACTGACTAGTAATGAAGCAATACTTTAGAATTACACACGCATTTGCTGTTTAAATGGTTATATGTATGCATAGACATTTTCTTGCGTCGTCTACAAGTCTTAAAATGTCGGGGAAAATATATGTGTTTTAATATTAGAAAAACACAAAGTAATGTTGGTCATGACATTTTGTATGGTATACGCTTAAGACTAATTCATATTCTAATGGCGATTTTGACATCATATGGACACCAAAATACGGTATACATAGCCCTAATTGGCGATTAAATGTTCTTTTATACAACAATAATACCATTAGGATACCATTAGCCCAGTCGCATCTATTATATTTATGCAGCACAAACAAAATGTCATTAGAGAGCCTGAGACGTCTCGCTCTATAAAAAGGTCTCCTGCTAGCACTACGGGTACTAGACTAGCAGTTAATATTGGTACCCCTAGGATTATCCTTCAGGATATTATCAATACGTCATATGTTGCCAGTTCCGATCATCGTTACTTCTATAAAGATTCACAAGACACTTTCAAACAAATAAAAAAGTCAACAATTAAACTTTCAGATATTTTTAATTATGATGACAATTTAAATTACTGCACCGTTACAACTTGTAAATCAAAAAACTGCAAAACCTGTAAAATTTTAATAACCGATACGCATTTTGCCAGTAACCTTACATCTAAAAATTACACTTTACGAAGTCACGATGATCTAAATTGTAAATCTTCCAATGTTGTATATGGAATAGAGTGCAATTTATGTGGACTCATATATGTGGGTGAAACCAAAGGTAGACTAAATATACGTATGAATGGACATCGGTTTGATATCAATAACTATGGTAATCAGTTTCTTTACCAACATTTTAACCAGCCGGACCATTCTGTGTTATCTATGAAAGTCAGGCTTTTGGAAAAAATATACCACCATACAAATAGTCCTACATTAAGCACTCCATACCGATTACAACGGGAAAATTACTGGATAAGAGAATTAGGCACTGCTTCGCCATATGGATGTAATGACAAAATAGTAAGCGTAGGAAATCTTTCAAGCCCGGGTTGTAACAATGTAAATGTTTTACACTTGTTCAACAAAACACCACGTGACAATAGAAGTCATGGACATCGCCGTTATAACAGACCCAATATCCATGATGTTAGTTTTCTTAATCTTTTACCATTCCTACAGAAACCTCTCGGATTACACCATATCCGAACTAAACTCTACTCTATACCACTATCCCGTCTTAGACAGTTACAAAAAGAATGCATATCTAAAACTACTATAGATTTCAATACACCAGAATATAAGCTTACTGCTATCATCATGGATATTGCTTTTAACAGATTATATAAACCTGCTCGGGAAAACGATATTGATAACGATGGTCAACGCCAATATCTTAAGTTACACTATGCTAACAAAGGAATAGATGCTATAAACATTTCCAATATTCTTCAAAATAAACAAGTCCAATCTAAAATTCCTGCTTATTTCAAAATTAATTCTCCACCTCTAGTTTCCTACTCCTATAATAAACCTATTGCATCCAAAATATTTAATTATAAACAAACATTGCAGTGTTTAAACTTCCATAATTTTACTCCACCTACTTGCTCTTGCTCGTCTTCTCCCTATATTTATGGACCGGCTGGACATGTAATAACTGGTGATCTCAATATAATTGAGAACACCAAATTAAGACTTTTACTTTCAAAAGGTCCTAAATATAGAGAAGCTCAACCTTTTACTTGGGGACAGAATTTCCGACTTATCATGGATTCTGTTGAAGAGTACGCCAGACGTTGGGCTAAATTAGAAGATGTTGAGCTTGATACCTTATCCGACTGGATAAAGGTTGTGAGATCTTTCGTTAAAACTAGGATTGCCAAACTTAAAGGGTCTATGAGTACTAAACCTTCTTCAGTACTCAAGGATCCAGAAATCAAGGCAATTCTAACAGACATACACAACAAATATGTTGTTGTCCCAGCTGATAAGGCTTCCAACAACATTATTCTCGTTTGTAAGAGGTTCTACCTTGAATGTCTTATTAAGGAGCTTGGTTTAGATAGTATATCAAATAACCCTGCATATACTAGAACTAATTTTACCAAAGATGAAGTTCTTTCTAACCATAGGGGAGTTCTCGAGTCTTTTGGTATCAATCTTAAAGAGGAAGATCTTGATCTTCCTTACTTGTATTGGATTCCTAAACTCCATAAAAATCCATACAAGGAAAGATATATAGCAGGCTCATCTAAATGTACTACTAAATCATTATCGGTAACTCTAACACAAATTTTGACAATCGTCAAAGATGGTCTTCAGTCTTATTCAGAAAAAGTATATTCTACATCTGGAATCAACCAAATGTGGATTCTCAAAAATTCTAAAGAATTACTTGAACATCTTGCTTCTAATACTTTATCTCATGTAAAAAGTATAAAAACATTTGATTTTTCTACACTATACACCACAATCCCTCATTCTAAATTGAAAGAACGTCTTAAAGAAATTATTCACTTGTCTTTCTTCTACAAAAACGGTAAGCCTAGATACAAATATCTGGTGCTGAATAGGGATTCTGGTTATTTTGTCAAGCACCATACGGATTCCAAACAAAAATATACTGAAGATACCATCAACAAAATCTTGGAGTTTTTGATAGATAACATATTTGTTGTGTTTGGTAATATAGTTTTTCAGCAAACAATCGGTATACCAATGGGTACAAACTGTGCACCATTGCTTGCTGATTTGTTTCTTTATTCTTACGAAGCAGAATTTATGCAGAACCTTGTTAAATCTGGAGAGAAAACTGTCGCCAAATCATTCAACTCAACATACAGATATATAGATGACGTTCTGTCTCTTAACAATCCTAAATTTGGAGACTATGTAAATGTCATCTATCCTAGTGAGCTTGAAATAAAAGACACGACTGATTCCTCAAGTTCTGCTTCATATTTAGACTTATACCTGAAATATGACGCACAGGAAAGGCTACATTTGAAACTTTATGACAAACGTGATGACTTCAATTTTTCTATTGTCAACTTCCTTTTTTATGCAGCAATATACCTGCTTCTCCTGCTTATGGTGTATTTGTTTCCCAATTAATACGCTATGGTAGAGCTTGTTCCCACTACGGGGACTTTGTACAACGAAGTAGGCTGCTTGCAAATAAATTGTTGACTCAGGGATATTGCAAGCCTAGGCTTATCAAGGCCCTCAAAAAGTTTTATGGCCGTCATCACAGTATTGTTGATAAGTTTGATGTCTCTGTGTCCAGGATTGCCTTGGATATATTTGACGTCTCATAGTTCCATGTCCCTTTCACACAATTTTGATTACACACATGGCGGGTGTAGCTAGCTGAACAGGAGGTCCTTTCCTTTCCGGAACACACGGCCTCACTTCTCTGGTGGAAGTTCACGTGTCTAACCTAACTTGTCAGTTCCAAAGTTTTTACTTTGCTTCTGGATTGTGATTCGGAAATGGATAAGTATGTTTGTTTTTGATTAATACAACAATAATGTATTTTAAATATTAAAGAAATACAAATTGGGAACTATGATATGAAATAAAACCTCTCAGCGTCTCCTCTTGCTAAATCTGAAATTTTGTGATGATGTTTTAGTTATTCCCTAAGGCAACAATTTCTATTTATATAACCCGTGATTTTGTACAATGCCTATCTCATTGATATTTTTTCTGTCGCGTAAGTATGCACTCGATATAAAAACGTGTATTTTATCTGACGTTGATATCACAAATATTTATTAAAAGGTATCAAACTTTAGATTTCGAAAATTGCTGCAAGGATAGTTTTTAAACGTTAGCTCATGTTTTTGTAGTATTGGATATTTGAAACTCATTATTTTAGGGCAAAGCAGCGGAACTTCCCCATGTTCTCGTTGAAGTGTTTATAATACATTATAACTGGGTGTTCAAAATCGCCAAGTGGGTTCATATCACCCTGTATATGTAGAATATTTCGTTTAATGTTTATGAGTTCGAGACAACTTAGTAAGACCAAACTTTGCACCACTTACCATAGATAATGTCATATACTGTAAAGAGTAGTTAGATCTTTGGGTAAACTAAGCAACAGAAAGGGGGTTTATTTTAAGGATGTATGTATTAAATTGTTGCCACAGTTCGTTGATGGTAATTAAAATATTTCACACAAGAAAACTATCATAATGAGAATAAAGATAAAACAAACACAGCAACCTATGTTAAAATCACAATAAAAATTAAAGGCTCCAAATTTGACGAATAAGCCGGAGCACATGATTCCGCTTTCCTGGTTGAAGTTCGCGGTAGAAGGAATTACACTGGTAGTCATATTGGATTTTGATTTTTTATCGTTGATTTTAATATGTATATAGACAATATTGTTCACCAGTGTTCAAGTTGGTATCACAAAATAAATCATATGAACCTAAACCATAATATAATTATCAAACAAACATACCCGACAAATTAGCAAAGTAAAAACTTTGAAAGAAACAAATGTAATGTAGAACTCTCTCTCTCTCTCTCTCTCTCTCTCTCTCTCTCTCATTATTTAGATACAAGTCAAAATATAAAGCAGCAACTAAATGGAATTAGTAAATTTTATTTCAAGCTTACTAGGATGACGTTCATATATTCTCTAATTTTTTTAATTATTAAGAAATAGAATATCATCTATATATATGTATGCGGTTTTTTTATAACGTAACGCGATTCTGAATCAACTTTGCTTCATATGAAAACAAACATAACAGAAAGCATTAGTCCACATTTGCAAACACGTTTAATTTGGTAGTTATTATATGGAAATTTAAAACATAATAATCAAATCCGGCTAGTGGTTAGAAGGGTGCTATTGTCACCTAAAGATATACAGCTGTTGCCTCCAGTCCAACTTAACGGCACTTTTATTTTTACATAGCAACAAAGCCAAATATATTATTCAGTCTGTTTCTTTATTCTGTGCTCAGTATTATTTAATCTACCTTTCTGTTCTATGAATGCAATGGTCATCCATCAACAAAGATGTCATTAAACGTAACTGATTGCACTTTACAGTTCCTTTAAATAAAAAACAATATACTTGTTAAATCATAATAAGTACTACAGACAAAACAACACAGATTAGATTGTGAAATATCAAGATTAACATCAGAACAATATCATAACGTATCTTATATTAACTGTGAACAAAACTACTTGAATTGATTGAGGATTTCTTTTGATAATGGTAAATATTGAGAGGGGTTAAGCAAATGAATCCCTTTAGTTTTTATCATTGATATAGATATAATTAGATGCACTAAAATCAAATGTAAATACAACAAAAAAATTTCAAATTTCATTTTAAAAATCAGTCATATTAAATAACAAAGAATAAATTCAAAGATTATTTGATGGACCTAAGACCAGAGCGTATAATGTAAACCAATTAACTTTCTATAACTGCTGAATATTCATGATGTTGGATATCATACTATATGATTCAAAAATAAGCCCCTAGCCAAGCAAGTTTACAAATATTGTAAGTGAAAGTGAGGCTCAATTTAATGGTTTTCTGGCGTGGAAGAGAGGAAGACAAAGGCGATACATCTTGAATGACCTACCGTTTTCATATCTTTTAAGATTACTCTTGGGTCGTCTGTATCTATTGAATGGTATCTATAGTATTCTACCAACTTATTTACAGAATAGAACGGCGTTTCAGCGACTACAAAGTAATGACCACCAGCAGTACGCATTACGTCAAAATTTTGAACATGTCCTCCAAATCTAAAAATGACCCATTTGATCATTTCAAATGTATGTAAGTATCGGTAACAAATACCAGCAATATCATGTTCTTTTTATTAGCAATGTTATGTCTAATTTGAAATGTGTCGTGCAGTTGGAATGACATTATTTTCGCTTCAAATTTTAAAATCTTTTCCTTTTTTTAAAATTTGAAATGTTACATGGTCTTTATTGCTACAGCATGTCGCATGTTGTCAAGGACATTTGTTCCATATTCAAGGTCATAACAAACATACTAATCCGTGTCCGAATCACAATCCAGAAGCAAAGTAAAAACTTTGAAACTGACAAGTTACGTCAGACACGTGAACTTCCACCAGGGAAGTGAGATCGCTTGCTCTGGAAGGATAAGCTCCCACTGTTAAGCTAGCTACATCCGCCACGTGTGTAATCAAAATTTGTGTGAAAGAAACATGGATTTTTGGGACGTCAAATATATACAGGGCAATTCTGAACACCGAGACATCAAACCTATCAACAATACTGTGATGACTTAATAGATGAACAACTAGAATCAAACTAGAAATGATAAAGATTTTGATCAATATTTTTGGCATATTCTGCTAAACTTGCTTGACAGAATCTTAAGATTGTCTTTACGCGACCTCACGTCCCTGTTGGAAGTCCACATATGTTACTTAATTTGCCAGTTTCAAAGATTTACTTTAATTTGCTTGGGGATTGTGGTTTGAACATGGTTTGAATGGTATGTTTGTTTTTGATATGATAAAATTATGTCGAAATCAACACAAAGACAAGTTTAAAAATGAAAATTTTTATAAATATCCATTAATTAAAGTAATTAAAAAAGGAGGAAGGGGAACAACAATTTGGATTTTTCACTTGCAGGTGCTCCAACAAAATGTTACTGTGTCCGATCATCGTGATCTTGGTGTCATTCTGCTTCTAAATAACTATTCTATACATTGACATTCAATGCTTGGACATAATATTAAATTTTATTCAAATATTTACACGTAAAACGCAGAAAAATGTTGTAATTTTGCTCGATGTAGCTACGCTCGTCCATGTAAAAGTAACTTTTAATCTTCATTACGATCATTTTTTTTCACTATAGGCCTCAGTGTCAACTAAATCAAAAGCAAGAATTTCCAAATGTAATCGGTACTCACTTTTTACTCTACACGCTTTAATATCCAATTTTGTTCCCTTTACTCTTTTTATATACTTATTGGTATTTTTAGATTTTTTAATCTGAAACTGGCCCTGTGGAAATCAGCCTTAAACTTTCAATTTTGTTCAAAAGCCCAAACTAACTGAATTATTAAATACATGCACATGGACCTGTACGCGTGTGTTTCAGATTAAGAAGGTAAATGTTTCAAACAAATGCTTTATTCACACACATTTCCGCTTATGAAACCCCTTCCCCCCCAAAAAAATGCTGTTACCTATATTAAATGTCTGTATACCAAATTTGAATTAAAATGGTAACAATAGTTATATTTACCATTTATGGGAATTAGATATTTATAGTAACGGTCACTATCTTGGATGTCACATAAAGTTGCCCTACGCATAGTCAGGCAATAGTTACGAGGACAGTCAATTTATCTTGATAGTGCCCTGTACATAAGTATCTATCGTTTTTATTTCATTGAACCAAGCCCGATCTGTTCATGCATTGATATATCTTGTCTCACTAAATTGCACAATTTTTAAAGGTTAAGATTCAATTAAGCACAGTGTATAGATAAAGGGCATAATACTAGTAGATGTCTAGACAGACATGCTGATTCATAATTTCAAATGTAACTACTCCCGGCTAATAATTGATTTGTAGGGGATGTGCAACTAGCAGTATACGCAACTCAATATACAATTTTACTTGGCCGTATCCATTAGATATGCTTATGGCAGTTTTAGTAACCTTTTCGTGTTGTTAGCATTTTTTTCAAATTAATATCAAGTTCATATCAAGATCTCGTCATTGATATTGTTGACATTTGTCGTTTGCGTAAATCGTGATCATTTGAACGTTTTGTTAAAGAGACGTAAGATGAGTATGTATGACCTTTGTAACATTCAGGTGTCTAATAACCATAACAAATTACAATATAGTATGAGAGACAGAGATGCGTCTTACTTTACTTCTATTGAAAAATCTCCCATTTGGGTTCGCTACAGCTGACTAAAAAAGAACCATCGGGATATTTAAATTTTCCATTTTCTTGTTTTTTAAGTAATTTATGTGCAGCCTCTTGTCTTGACATTTCCCCTTCAAACCACCTATGCAAATAAAATATATAAAGTAAACAAATGTAACACAACGGAGTAATAAAAACATCAAGAACCTAATGCAATAAAACAAGCTGCTTACAAATAAATTGTTAAAGCAGTGATATTTCATGCCTAGGCTTATCAAGGTCCTCAAAAAGTTTATGACAATTATCACGTTATTGTTGATAACAATGATGCCTCAGAATCCAAAATGTATTTTGACGTACCATAGTTCTATGTTCTTTTCATTCTCAATTATGATTTTTCATCGGCATTTCAAGCTAGCTTAACAGGAGGTTTTACCTTCCGAAATACGTGGCTCCACTCTTCATATTTAACTTGATTTGCCAATTTCAAAATTCTTACTATGAATCAATATTCCAGTGTTCTGGTGTATGACGTCATTATATTATTATATTTCTAATGTCATTAATCTTGGAGAATTTCATATAAATCGCCATCGAAAGAGTTAAACCCAAAACATTATTTGTACTTGTTCATATACTCACGGATGTGGTTTCAATTCAATGTAGTTATATGGAACATATCCAACATTGCCATTTAGTTCAGCTGTACACCAATCGTTAGTAATTACACAAGAAACAACAAGTATCTGTATATGAAAATTAATAAAACATCTCACATATTATGAACTTTGAAACTCAGACTAGTCGCTAGACATTGCTTGTGACAGAACAGTTTTCATTGTGAATATGAATCAACTTTGAAAACGTCTAGATAATTAGTCAAAATCACTACACAATCCTCATTTTCCATAGAATACAAATGTAGGAAAACCAATATTAGCGCTAAGGGAATTTGAAATGATACCAGGGAAATAATGCGATGTCCTAGTTGATGTACATATATAACGTTATAGAAAAAGCTCGAATGTGCTATTGAAAGCACATAATGTAGCAGAGATGGTCTAGAAGAAAAAGAAATACTACACACTTAAATCTCAAAAATCAAAAACAAACATACCAGTCTATGTTTAAATCACTATTACATAAAGAGAGTAAAGATGAGAAACATCGTCAAAACGACAAAATCAAAAACAAACATGCTAATCAAAAACATACATTCCAACCATATCCAAAAAATAATCTAAAAACTATTTTTTTTGAAAATGTTAAATTCAGTTAAACACGTGAACTTGTACCAGAGAAGTGAGATTGGGTGTGATGTTCTGAAATGGTAAGAACCTCCTGTTAAGCTAGTTACATCCATCACGGTTTTGATTAAGATTGAGAATGAAGGTAACATGTGACGTCATATTTATCTTGAGTAATTTTGATACAGAAACACCATACTTATCAACAATATTATGATAGCGTAAGTGTCAACCTTTAACCGAAATCAGTTCTGGAAAAATAATTTATTTCTTGCATAATGTAAGCGTTAAAGGCTACGATATACCACTTTTTAATATTCCATATAACCGTTATATTATATACTCAATGTCGCAAAGAAACAAAAAATACATACAGTAAAAAAAGCAACTACACATGTAATTATCCTTACAGACCTTTAAGGCTAATGGATACAAACACATTAGACATATTAGATAAATTAGCAACCTAAAAATGGTGCATATAAAGAAATACCACGATAAACTGCTATGAGTGTGAGATAAGTTAAACTTTTTTTTAATTTTCTTCTGGGATTAATATATGCTGTGTTCAGAAAACATATCATAGCCAAATTATGATACATAGGGAATGTTTTGTCTCACAACATATTTCATGACAAAGTGCCAGAACATGTCCATTTTATATTTTGTTGTACGGGGAAAGGGAGACTGCTCTATGAACATTGTTCATGTAATCGCAATTTTGCGCCATGATACCGTGTTTCAGTTTATTAATTGAAAATGGAAAATGAAATAAAATGTCACGTTCATTTTTTTCTTATTTCATTTGTCATTTAAAGTTTATAATTTTCATTGAAAATAACAAGATGGAAATGAAAAATTTGTTCAAAAAAATGTGGCTGCGTCTTTGCTATTTTTGGAAACATATTTGTTAGTGGACATGACATTTCATGTGGAATTGCTTGGATTTATTTTGAACCAACATATCATTATCAGGTTGTGATATTGGGTATAGGTGATGTAATCAATTTTGCCTTTTGTTAAGATTTCAACCAATTAGATTCAAGCATTACTTTTATTATCATTTGACAGCAAGACAACCAATAGAAATAAAAATATTCATTGAACTCTCTAGTTTTGTTAAGTTATATAATCATTTTATAATTATTGAAGATGGGTGTTGGTAAATGGTTGTATAAGTCCCGATGTCTTTTCTAAAGTCTATTCTAGGACCAGAGAGAGAGAGAGAGAGAGAGAGAGAGAGAGAGAGAGAGAGAGAGAGAGAGAGAGAGATAAATATAAGATTAATAAAATCTTACACCGGTGACAGGGTAAGACAGAGATATCTCAAACGAGGATGAATATTTTCCTCATCATTGAAAATATTCATTCGAGTTTGAGATATCTCTGTCTTACCCTGTTACTGGTGTAGGATTCTTTTTCTCACACATTTGCAACATAAAACATGATTTGTAAACAAAAAATTTCATACAATGTTCAGTTTTCATGTCATCATCGGTGCCTGCTGAAAATGACGTAATCGATTTTTGTCGACGTTCTGACCCGAAATGATTATGACGTCATCAATTAAGCGTGTGTATGTGATTGTGACGTTGAAAAATTGTTGGTTGACTTCGGAACTTTTCCCAACTTATTAATAGTCTGGTAGAGGATTTTGAAAAAACCGCTTATTTTTCGATGTAGGGAGGACAACGTGTTCAAAGGTGGCAAGTTATGTCATAACCTTCTTTGGACTTTACTTTGGTAAAATCGGCTTGTTGCCAAGCAAGATTTCACCCAGGGGCCATTGTGGGGGCAGCTAAAGGTCAATGGGTGCAAAGTTCAAGTGAAAATGCCCATATTGACCAATACACAAATTCAAGGTGGCTTACAGAAGTTTTTCTTTATACATTTTGTCTTCTAAATATGTAAGTGGTATCATCAAATTCAAAGAAAGTCATATCCAACTAATTCAGTCACTTATTTTCAATGTTTTCCATGAAAAACAAGATTAGACGCTTGCACAAATTTGACCTTTACAAATATGATTAATTGTGGCAAATAAATACAAGTATAAACACATTTGTGCATTTGAAATTGTTTAACAAAACTTTAGACTTCTGTTAAAATAATTTTACTGAATCATATTGCCCATATTTATATAAGTATCCACTTTTAAAAAAAAAAGAAATCAAAGTACTGGTGGTACTGAAAGATTTGATTAGCTATAATGATTGTATCTGTATAATACTATCAAGTGTGTTCTCTTTTTCTGGTGGAAATTTAATGGTCAAACTTTAGTTGTAGCACTGGGAAAACGGAAAGGCATCAATACATTCGGCGAGTTAGGAAACGCACAAACTGTTTTTATCCACGCGAAAGATAAGTGTATTAAAATTGATGTTATTATGATAGATATGACAACTAATCCATAAAAGGTGAAACCATCTAGAGATAAAAGAGGATCTGGTCCTCGTTCTGTTAGAAGAATTATTGATAATTGAAATGTCCCTCTGCCATCAAATTGGTTAAGATTTTATAAGTCACCAAGAAAACAAATAGGATCACGTAGTAATCCAAGACACTTTTAGCTTAGCTGAGGGGGTCCAACAGACAGCATGTTTAATTCATACAGAGGAAGAAGTGTAACCGTTTTTAAAGCTTTACCAAGGAAGCCGATACTAGAATTGTTCCCATGGTGTTGATGTTTACATGCAAGGCTATAAAAGAACAGTTGTTGTCTGTCGTGATACTGATGACCTTATTCTTCTGTTGCAGTATGATTCCAGACCAGGACATCTAAAGTTCGTCATTGTTCAAAGCATAAAATTATCACCTCTGGAGAGGAATAAGCTCCCAGTATTTCATGCAATTACAGACTTTAAGACTGTCAAATAACTTTCTGGACATTCTAAATACAACATTCCGTGTTTCCAGGGAAAACACAGGTCTTCTTCCCACTCTTGCAAGAGGGATTTTTTCTGAACTTGTGAGTGCAGATGCCTTCATTGAATGTACCTAGCGAGGATTTCTCATCTACGATGTAAACTGTGCCTCTCAGGGGAAAAGTACAATTGAACATTTGCTTCCAACATCATATGCAACCGATATACATATTCAACGTGCACACTATTAAACTGCTGTTTGGCTGCATTTAGTTATACCTAGTATTTGTTCCAGATCTCCCGTCACCTATAGGTCACGGATGGTGCTAGTCTCACTAACTTGCGTACTGTATGCCTTTCACTCCCAGTGGAGGTTAGTCCATCGACACAATCCCTCAAATTGGCTCTGTTCTGCGCAATTTTACCCCCTCTGTTTCAATTCCAGAAATTGTCTCAAGGTGTCTTTTATTCTTGTGTGTTCCATTTCAAAGTTTTGTGATGTTTTTGGCAGGTGTCTTGATAGTGTGACCTATCCATTCCCAATGTCGCTTTTGTGTTAATGTTTCAAAACGACCTTGTTTTGTGATCCACCATAAACTTTTCGTTACTAATTTTGTCTTGTCATCTGGCAACAGGACCACGAACAATACTAGTTTTTATATTTAAATCTGAGGGTTTTTTTACAAATTAAACTTATTATTATTATATATTTTTTTTTGCTTAAATCTTACTTTGAACGTTAACTTTAAGACAATTACAGGTCAAAGGATCATGAACAAAACTTAACTTTTTGGACTTAAGTTAAGTATTTTCCTGATGTTCACGATTATTCTCGGACAGTTAAGTTAGTGCGAGTCTGAATGTGACTTACAAAAAAAGTTTTAATGAGAAAATTATAAATTGATTGACTGCATGGGGTTTTACTGGCTTTTACTACCACAGTCACATCAAGACGTCACCAGCTATAGGTGAAGTGGCAGAAATTTTGACCTTTGCAGTGAACTTAGGGAAATGTGCAGGAAATGTTCCTTAACATGTTACACCCGCCTTGGCACGGGGCATCGGATTTTAAGATCTCTCTAAAAGGATCTCGCGATTTTCGTTACTAAATACCGAGTGTTTGGCAAAAGAACAGTCACTACCTTATTTCAAGTCTTGGTCAGACCCAACTAGGGTTCGAACCCAGGACTCACCATATACAGGGAGTGAGCGTTATACCAATCGAGCTACAGTAGGGGTTTTTAATGAGAAAATAACCTTTACCAAAATCATGATATGCATTGCTAAAATGTAAATATTAATCATGTTGCACTACAAGATGTACATATAGGGCATACAATTTAAAGTGGGTGGCTGTATGCACTTGCAATGGGACTGTTGAACCGTTGATTGGTTGAACCCTTTGAATGATAATGCCACAGATAGTGATATTGATGAATGAAAAGAAATCGTTAGATGTGACTGATATATTCCAGAGATTCTCGTGACTATGCCTTGCCGATTACAATACTTGCAGTACTTTGATTTTAAACTTTTAATAAATCTCAAATTATTAGCTGGGTTTAAACAATATGTTTGTTTTAATCAAGGTCATGTATTTACAAAAGAATTATATTTTAGCATTTTGATTCATGCTTTGATGTTGAATGTATACTTTTATTTTATTCTATCTTGAAGCTTGTGTCAGAATTTTGAAAAATAACATTGAAATATTTAAATTTTAGCCTAAACAGTCTCAATTAGCTTCCTAGTCAATGTTAAAATACATGAAATGCTTTGATTGCATGAGAACAGATTTATTTGATTTATTTAAATCTCAGAAAGTATATATTTGGACAGCTATAAACTAATAAAGATTAATTTTTTGGGAAAAAACACTTTTTGACCTTTGACCTTTTATCTACTAAACCAAGGGTCGATCAGCTTGGCAACAGGTTGATTCTTGACCCCTAACCTATGATGATATAAGACAGCTATGTTGCCAGCTTTGAACACTCATGTCCCCCTTTTGTGAAATTTCAATTTTTTTCCACCAGACTATAAGTCCTCTCAATGATAAACCCAGAGGAAGTATAAATACGCGGGTGAGACAAGGAAATCCCACATGGGTAAAAACGCAGGATTTCCATGTCACAGGTGTGAGAAAAGATTATATCTCTTGTATCTTTATTTCATTTTCTAGATTCATGTACAAATTCTAGGATCAACAGTTCACAAAGAGACAGAGAAATGACACAGACATATACTAAGTACTTGCCAATAAGAATTAATTTCTTGGATCTTTATTTCATTTAAACCTTGAAATTAAAAAAATGTTAATTTCTAATAATGCTTTAAAACAAGGATTCAAAATGGGTCATATTATTACATATTATACCAGTTTTAATTTTACAGCACTAGACGTTCGTTTCGGAATACTGCTCATCAGTAGTGTTTGGACTAAAATTATTTTGAAGATGGTGAAACGCTACCCAAAGAACCAAAATATAATTTACCAAATTAAGCTAAGAAAATACTTTGCATGGGGGAGTATACCTTAGTTTTTGAGAAATTTTCAAATTCTAACTTGCAGGAAATTTAGACAATTATAGTATATTTCTGACAATAATACGAAATTATTGCCTATTGAGTTTATGATATCCTCGGGGCACTAGCCAACAGCAGAGATATCGGCTCAGGGGTTTAAATTACATATTATACCAGTTTTATTAAATAAAATAACAAGAGGTAATCACAGTACATAACCTAACTCAAAATCTGGAAAATAAGGCACATTAGGTTGGTTCTTGTCATCATTTCCATAATTGAAAAAATATTGAAATAAAAATGGTTTCTGGTACGGTAGTTATATAAAGCAGGGTTAACAATGTTGGATTGATGAAAGACTTTCGTCATTGTGTTTGCCACAATTATAATTCTAGTTATATATGTTTCTGTTCTTGTCATAAGAAAACGTCACTTTCTTTCAGATTTTGCACTAGTCCCCTAGGAGTTTTTCAAGTCATCTTAGTTCCAGGATTGCAGTAGAATGAAATAGCAAGAATACGACCGAATGTAATTCACATTCAACGACTGAATGGTTTAAGATGTATAATGAAAAACAAATATACTAATCCATGTCCGAATCATAATCCAGAAGCAAAGTAAACACTTTGGAACTGAGGTTATGTGAGACACGTGAACTTCCACCAGGGAAATGAGGCCGGGTGCTCCGGAAGTTAAGCACCTCCTGTTTAGCTAGCTTCATACGCCACGTGTGTAATCAAAATTGTGTGAAAGGAACAAGGAACTATGGGACGTCAAATATATCCAGGTCAATCCTAGACAAAGAGTCGTCAAACTTATCAACAATATGATGATCCAGTGATGACGGCCTTGATAAGCCAAGGCTTGTAATATCCCTGGGTCAACAATTTATTTGCAAGCAGCCTACTTCGTTGTACAAAGTCCCTGTAGTGGGAACAGGCTTTTCCATAGCGGAATAATTGGGAAACAATAAGTAGGAGAGGCAAGTATAACTAAGAATTTGAAACTGCAATAGTATGTTCATACAGCTGAAAAGTTTCTTGTTATACGATTTCTCCTAAATTTTGACGTTTTGGCACTTGATACAGTTGTTTACACAAGTGATGATTTTAACAATTCGAAATCTTCTTGCTTGTGACTGTAATTAACCATTGATTTGTCTAGAAATTGCGTTTATAGTGCTATGATTGCCACTGCCATGCACAGCAAATTAAATAATGATTAGTTTGCTTTGCTGTAGCACTATAAACGCCATATCTACATTTCGCATTTTTTTCAAAAATCTTATTTTGGATTTTTAATTTTAAAATGAATTAAAAACACTTGTGTACGACATTAATTTCCAAAAGCTAGAACAACCATTCAATGGTATAACGTGTATAGATCTAAGCAAGGAATGAGGGAATCACGTGTATAGATCTAAGCAAGGAATGAGGGAATCACGTGTATAGATCTAAGCAAGGAATGAGGGAATCACGTGTATAGATCTAAGCAAGGAAAGAGGGAATCACGTGTATAGATCTAAGCAAGGAAAGAGGGAATCACGTGTATAGATCTAAGCAAGGAATGAGGGAATCACGTGTATAGATCTAAGCAAGGAATGAGGGAATCACGTGTATAGATCTAAGCAAGGAATGAGGGAATCACGTGTATAGATCTAAGCAAGGAAAGAGGGAATCACGTGTATAGATCTAAGCAAGGAATGAGGGAATCACGTGTATAGATCTAAGCAAGGAATGAGGGAATCACGTGTATAGATCTAAGCAAGGAATGAGGGAATCACGTGTATAGATCTAAGCAAGGAAAGAGGGAATCACGTGTATAGATCTAAGCAAGGAAAGAGGGAACCGCGTGTATAGGTCTAAGCAAGGAAAGAGTGAATCACGTGTATAGATTTAAGCAAGGAAAGAGGGAATCACGTGTATAGATCTAAGCAAGGAAAGAGGGAATCACGTGTATAGATCTAAACAAGGAAAGAGTAAATCACGTGTATAGATCTAAGCAAGGAATGAGGGAATCACGTGTATAGATCTAAGCAAGAAAAGAGTGAATTACGTGTATAGATCTAAGCAAGGAAAGAGGGAATCACGTGTATAAAATCTAAGCAAGGAAAGAGTGAATCACGTGTATAGATCTAAGGAAGGAAAGAGGGAATCACGTGTATAGATCTAAACAAGGAAAGAGTAAATCACGTGTATAGATTTAAGCAAGGAAAGAGTGAATCACGTGTATAGATCTAAGCAAGGAAAGAGGGAATCACGTGTATAGATCTAAACAAGGAAAGAGTAAATCACGTGTATAGATCTAAGCAAGGAAAGAGTGAATCACGTGTATAGATCTAAGCAAGAAAAGAGTGAATTACGTGTATAGATCTAAGCAAGGAAAAAGGGAATCACGTGTATAAAATCTAAGCAAGGAAAGAGTGAATCACGTGTATAGATCTAAGGAAGGAAAGAGGGAATCTCGTGTATAGATCTAAGCAAGGAAAGAGTGAATCACGTGTATAGATCTAAGGAAGGAAAGAGTAAATCACGTGTATAGATCTAAGCAAGGAAAGAGTGAATCACGTGTATAGATCTAAGCAAGAAAAGAGTGAATTACGTGTATAGATCTAAGCAAGGAAAGAGGGAATCACGTGTATAAAATCTAAGCAAGGAAAGAGTGAATCACGTGTATAGATCTAAGGAAGGAAAGAGGGAATCTCGTGTATAGATCTAAGCAAGGAAAGAGTGAATCACGTGTATAGATCTAAGGAAGGAAAGAGTAAATCACGTGTATAGATCTAAGCAAGGAAAGAGTGAATCACGTGTATAGATCTAAGCAAGAAAAGAGGGAATCACGTGTATAGATCTAAGCAAGAAAAGAGGGAATCACGTGTATAGATCTAAGCAAGGAAAGAGTGACGTCGTTTTACCAATGGTTATTATACTCCTATAATGACATAACAAACAAATACATACCAGAAAACGTTACAAATGTAAATAAGTATAATATACTTTGATGCATCAAGCAACAAGGCTGCAAGATAGCCTTAAAGATAAATAAGGATTCTAACGAGCTTCTAAATAGTATGTACGCTAAGCAGGCTAAGCAGTTGTAAACAATGAAACATATGCATTGAATCAGATCGTATGATTAAACTGATAAAGGTTTAATTCAATATTTGCTCCATAATCCTTCCAAATAACAAAAAATGTCCCCGAAATGGTTTGTTCGGATTACAATGTAAAAAGTAGCATTTTATCTTTTGCATTGACCTTTAACCTATTTTATATCATTTTATATTATTCAGTTACTGATGCATTGCCCAATGCTGAAAATACTTCAATTAATTTCCATCAAGATCCATAAAGACAAATAAAGGTATTGTTGTGCCGAACCGACGAACAGACTAATAAACTTGATTTTTCGTTGCATAGCAACGATTATGAAAGCACAGTGTCACTATTTTTACAGGAATTTAGTTTATGTAGTGAAACAAATATGTAGTGTTACATATTGGAAGAAAAGGGCAGCTAGAAAATGTTAAATGTTGGTTTCATATTATAAAACTTTGGATTTTCTGAATAATATATGAAAATATTTACATTTGTGAGGTTTTAATGTATTAAACTTTGTTTAAGACCAGATGACAATTATAGGAATATAAATGCCATTACTTATGTGACGTCACTCATCTTTTCCTTGCGGCTATATGCGTGACGTCATTGATTGGCTGTTCCAGCGATTGGAAATACATGTCATACACGACAGGATTTAAATACCAAAATAAGATTTTCAAAAAATGGGAAAAATAAATATAACCATGGAATGTAAATATAACCATTGAACGTGCATTATGGTTAGTTTGCTTTGCACGGCAATGGCAGCTATAGAAGTATAAACGCAATTTCTAGACAGCACAATGGTTAAATATTTATAATATGGCAATTATATTTTTAATGTTTTCACTAAGAAAATAGCAACTAAAATGTTTTATTGATGCGTCGAACTATGATTGTGTGTATTTTCTAAATAATAATATTCAAAAATCTATAGCATGACAATACAATCAAGACAAATATTATATTATTGATCAGGTATTTTCATATTTGCCCAGTTATTTGGCCAATGTTTGTCATATTGGCGCCGAGGCCAAATAACTGGCTCAATATGAAAATACCTTTTTAATGATAATTTTATTAATAAACATTTCACACTTTTCATACTCTCAATAAATTTATTAGTATGGTAGATTGTTACATCAACAAAACTATTTTGTGGCAAGTGTTGATTGGTATCAGAGAACGTTTTCCAAGTCAGAATTTTAATTTATGTCATAATTTCATAGCGAGTAAGGTATTGCGATTAAACCTCAAGCATGCCTTCTCCTGTCTTACGTTCGCTGCATCACGTTGTTGTCTTCAGATTGTTTGTAAACATATCGCGTCAAAGAAACGCTTACAAGACATGAAGTACAAGCGAATAAAAATGTGTAGCTTTTGTATATTTTGTGAGATACTTTTATTGATAATATTTTTATCAAACAAAAGCAACTTTCTCACATAAAATAAACATATTTTGTAATCGGAAAAAAGTTTTTATTTCCACTTACCTCTTTCTTTTGGATTGTGAGAAGCGCTATGTGATCAGCCATTTTGTTTTTTATAATGAAATGATGTCAGAAGATTTGCACGCGCCTATATTGGCTCAGTTTTTTCATATTAGCCCAGGTTTTTTTCATATTGGCCCAGTTTATCTCATATTGGCCCAGTTGTGTGAATTTATTGGCGAGGCAATTTTTACGTATTGTATCAATAACACGTGTTGTTAATTAATAAAATATTATATAATGCAAAATATTGTGTCTATAATTGATTTACCATACCTTCAGCACATCGTTTCTATTAAAGCTCAATTCATCGTTTTGAACTGCTTTAAAATCGTATTTGGTAATAGCCTCCATTTTGCGTTTTCATAAGAAAAGTAGTTCTGTAATAAGATTCATGTGCGGATCAAGTTTAAAAGATTGTGATAATAAATCGGTGACCGAGGTTGATAGAATTTAGATGAAGATATATTTCGCTCTAGCACCTGTAGTCAATTAGAATTTTAATTAAAATTCTTGACAGGTGGATTTAATATATATATTAAATGTAGCATTTGCAGCATCTGTTTGGATTACAATGTAAAAAGTAACATTTTATCTTTTTGTACTGACCTTTAACCTATTTTATATTATTATTTTGTCACTGTTTTATTGCTAACAATTTAACCAATTTCTATCAAAATCATTTAAAAAGATGTAAAGCCACGGGGTGAATTTTGTTGTGTCGTGCCGACAAACAAGCCAACAAACTGTTGATTTTTAGTAGTCATACAACAAATATAAAAATACAGTATCACTTGTTGTACAGTAACATTAGTTGATGCAGTAAAACAAGTTACAAATTGGAAGAAAACGAAAGAAAATGTTTATTATTGGCGTCATATTATAAATCTTTGAATTTTCTGAATAAAATATTAAGCATGACAATTATATTTTTATTATTTCATTCCGAAAACAGCAACTGAAAAGGTTCAACGATGCGTCAAATTATAATTTTATGGATTTTCTAAATAAAGATATTCAAATCATTATTGTATGACAATACAATCAAGACAAATACATTATAAAATACAAAATATTGTGTCTATAAATACTTTACCATACCTTCAGCACATCGTTTCTACTAAAGCTTAATTCGTCGGTTTGAACTGCTTTGAAATCGTACTTGGCAATAGCCTCCATTTTGCGTTTTTATTAGAAAAGTAGTTCCGTAATCAGATTCATGCGCGGACCAAGTTTAAAAATTTTTGATAATAAATCGGTGAGCGAAGTTGATAGAATTAAGATCAAGTTATATTTAGATCTAGCACCCGTAGTCAATAAACATTTTAATTAAATTCCTCACAGGTAGATATAATATATATTAAATGTAGCATTTGCTTTGCAGCATCTGTTTAGATTACAATGTAAAAAGAACCATTTTATCTTTTTGCACTGACCTTTAACCTGTCGCTGTTTTATTGCTAACAATTTAATCAATTTCTATCAAGATCCATTAAAAGATGTAAAGCCACAGGGCGAGTTTTGTTGTGTCGTACCAACAAATATGAAAAATTTCAAATATGAAAACACAGTATCACTTTTTTAAAGTAAAATTAGTTAATGTAGTAAATAAAATCAAACATACTTATCCGTGTCCGAATCACAATCCAGAAGGATAGTAAAACCTTTGGAACTGACAAATCAGGTTAGACGCGTGAATTTCCACCAGCGAAGTAAGGCCGGATGCTCCGGAAGGGTAAGCACCTCCTGTTTAGCTAGCTACACCCACCACGTGTGTAATCAAAGTTGTATGAAAGGAACATGAATCTATGGGACGTCAAATATATCCACGGCAATATTGGACACAGAGACATCAAACTTATCAACAATACTCTGATGACTGCCATAAAACTTTTTGAGGGCCTTGATAAGCCTAGGCTTGCAATATCCCGGAGTCAACAATTTATTTGCAAGCGGTCTGTATCGTTGTACAAAGTCCACGTTGTGAGAACAAGCTCTACCATAAGCAGGAGAAGCAGAAATATTGCTGCGTTGAAAACAGAAAAACTGAAGTCATCATGTCTGTCATAAAGTTTCAAATGTAGCCTGGCGTGGGCGGCATAACCCAGGTGTAAGTCTAAATATAAAGCAGAACTTGAAGAATCAGTCGTACCTTTTATTTCAAGCTCACTAGGATAGATGACATTCACATAGTCTCCAGTATATTTTTGTTTGGAATCCGTATTATGCTTGACAAAATGACAAGGGAATAATTTGTTTAATGCGTTCTTTCAATTTAGAATGAGGGATAGTAGTGTAGAGTGTAGAAAAATATGGGTTTTTTATACTTTTTACACGAGATAAAGAAGATTAGAAGCAAGAAGCTTGACAAAATAACCAGAATCCCTGTTCAGCACAAGATATTTATATTTTGGTTTATCGTGTTTGTAAAAGAAGGAATTGTATTCCGAAACGGCCGTCTAGTGCTGTAAAATTAAAACTGGTATGATATGTAATGACAAGTGAATAATTTCTTTCAATTTAGAATGAGGGATAGTGGTGTACAGTGTAGAAAATAAGTTACAATTTGGAAGAAAGCGACAGCTAAAAATGTTTATTGTTGGTGCCATATTATAAATCTTTTATTTTTTTCTGAATGATATATTAAGTATGACAATTTTATTTAAATCAGCAACTAGAAAATGTTTCATGATGCATCAAGTTATAATTTTGTCAATTTTCTAAATTAAAATATTAAAAATTAAAAAATATATATATGACAATGCAATCAAGATTATATAATACAAAATATTGTGTCTATAATTTAACTATACCTTCAGCATATCGATTTTGCTAAAAATCAAATCATTGTTTTGAACTGCTCTGAAATCGTGCTTGGCAACAGCCTCCCTTTTGTGTTTATATAAGAAAAGTAGTTCCATAATCAGACCCATGCAGAGATCAGATCCAAAAATTTCATAGCCACTATTATTTATTTTACTTGTTTCTAGTAAGCATGCTGGTAGATATGTAGCATATGCAGCTTTATAGGTAAAAAAGCAAAGTATTTTCAGGAGGCACTCAGCCACTAAGGCCAGACAAAGTTGTCCTTTGTTACTCAACAACTATCATTATACAACGGATATCCATTGAAAGTGAACATGGTATGAAAAAATTAAATAAAAAGAAAAGGCATATCTACACCAACGTATGACGTATCAACAAAATGTTCTTTGCGTTGGCAAACCAAACATATTTCATTTTCTGCAACACTTCAACATGGGGCTGACCAAATTAATGTACTTAAGGTAAATGTAAACCCGGAATTCTACACACAATATCTCAGAAAAACAACCAAGTCCATATTTTCTGTCGCCCAATTATACCTGTTGCTTATTTTAAAGTAACATCTTGTATTTAAAAATGAATATCAAGGACACAGCTGTGTGAAGACGAAAACATTTCAGTTATAGTCCAATCACTTATTCAGTGATGAAAACAGATGTGGCCTTGAAAAGATCGTAAATTATTTACCTAAAATTTCAGTAATGCTAAACGTAGATCTGTTATTTTTGTTTCTTATATTAAGTCTAAAATCAAATACACCCCGTTTTTATCAGAAGCGCGTCTGAATTGAGACAATATGCATGTATAACGTAGTAAAATGAATTATCGCCAATAACTACATCGTTTTAGCTTGAAAGTTTTATAGAAATTCAAAAATTGTGTCGTTCTAGACCAAACATGTGTAATAAATAAATATTATTCATTATTTTGATGTTTATGCTGTTTTACCTGTCCTCCATGCATTAACAAGTGCGGTGGGTTAGTCCGTAACATATACTGGTTAGGAATAGAAACACCTGCATAAACATGTATCGAGTGCATACGTATTAGCCAATTAAAACCAAATTATAAATGACTTATATGAATGAAACTGTCGAATAGCCGTATCAACATATAAGAAGGGAAACAGCCACCTTCCTTAGATTCTTATATAGTTCCAAAATTTCTTTTGCTTTTAAGGTTGATCAGTATCTTCGTCAGAGAAGATTATGTGTTCCAGATATGTCCAGTAGATTTTTAGTGTTTCCTTTTGCTGCAACTGTTTGGCGTTTTTATATTTAGATACATTGATGGGCTTACGGTCATTTTTCAGTAGCAGTAAAGTGGAACACCGGCATGTATATCTGTTTTGTTGATTATGAAAAGGCCTTTGACAGTGTGGATAGAGAGATGGACAATCATAAGAAGCTATGGCATACCAGATAAGCTTATCAGAATGGTGAAAAACCATGTATGTTGACTATAAATGTGCAGTATAAGATGACTCGGGGACAACAGAATGGTTTGAAGTAATATTTGGAGTTAAGCAAGGTTGCGTGATGTCCGGATTTCTCTTCCTACTAATCATTGACTGAATAATGAAGAAAGCAACAGAGAAAGAAAACACTGGTATCAGATGGAAAATGATGGAAGATCTGGACTTTGCTGATGATTTAGCTCTAATATCTTGCAATCTGAACAACATCCAACAGAAGGTGAACAATGTAAACAATTTTTGGGAAAACAACATGCCTAAAAATAATGTCAAGAAAACTAAGACAATGAAATTGAATGTGGGTAGTAATATGAAGGGAGAAAGCAGGCTCAAAATCGGAAATGAGGAAGTCGAGGAAGTTGACCAGTTTGTTTACCTTGGAGCTACAGTTAACAGCAAAGGAGGGACAGACTGTGACATCAAACCAAGAATAGGAAAGGCAATAGTTGCATTCAACAAGCTAGGCAATGTGTGGAAAAGCAGTCAATATGGCAGTAAACCCAAGAGCAGAATATACCTGTCCAATGTAGTATCGGTACTATTATATGGTTGTGAAACATGGAGAATGACCACCAGGGATGAAAAGTTATTGGGCAAACATACTGGCCTGTCAAAATTACGAATGAGGAAATCAGAGAAAGAACACAAACAAAAAAGATAAGCGAGTTTGTTAAACATCGGAGGTGGAAATGGATTGGACACATATTAAGACAGAAGACAGATGAACATCCAAGGATTGCTCTGCAATGGACACCATCAGAAGGAAAGAGACGAAGAGGGCGACCGAAGGAGACCTGGCGCAGGACTGTTGAAAGGGAAAGATCGGATCTTGGACTTATGACATGGAGTGAAGCTGCTAAAATAGCTACCAACAGAGATTCTTGGAGGAGAAAGTTAACTGGCCAAATTCTCCACAAGGAGAGATGGGCATAAATCAGTAAGCCATATGAATGAAACTGTCGAATATGCCATATCAACATATAAGAAGGGAAACAGCCACCTTTCTTAGATTCTTTATATAGTTCCAAAATTTCTTTTGCTTTTGGGGTTTATCAGTATCTTCGTCAGAGAAGATGATGTGTTCCAGATATGTCCAGTAGATTTTTAGTGTTTCCTATTTCAGCAACTGTTTGGCGTTTTTATATTTAGAGACATTGATGGGGTTATGGTCATTTTTCATTATGTTATAAAGTTTGTTTCTTTTCCGATCAGAGATTTTATTGTGTGATTGATTCAGGGTAGTTTTTTTCTTACCGTTATTTATTACTTTGTTTGGAACAGACTCTTTGATGACACTTGATACTCTTTCTTTTATAACCGACCGTAATTCATCTGTTGAATTTAATTCTAAAGAAATTTCTGACAGCTTTTCTTTCATATTTGTTATACAAATAAACTGTTCTTGTGGCTTTTTAATTAATTTTGTCCAGTCTTAAACTATATTCAACATATACAATTTCAGGGTCTGATATATCCCTGCACGGTATAACTTCTACTATATTTACAAGAGATAGGTTGTTGGGAAAGAAAAGATCAAGAGTGGAGTTAGACTTGGTATAAATTGGCTTGGTAACAATTTGTTCTAAAACTGCTCTTATGAGATGTCAATTAGCTGTTTGCACAACCTGGTAGTTTGGCACAGGGCTGTACTGACTTATTCAGCTGATGTTTCACTTGATGTTATTACAGCACATTCGTTGTCGCTGTACATGCATTTTACTATTTGGATTAACTTGTTTGGGATGCCCTATTGTTTCAAGATTTTTCAGAGTGTGTCCTGATGAACGCTGTCAAATCCTTTTTCAAAGTCAAACAGTCGGAAACAAATGTAATGGTTGGAGTGCCATTGTACAGATTGCTCAATGATACTACTGAGTATGTAAAGTTGCTCTGGATCCTGATTGTTCTTCCCTAAGGACTTTGTCCACTTGATCGGTTATACGCTTGATGATGATTTTACATACCGGGATTTTTTTTTATCATGGTTCAGTGTTGGTATCAGTGTGATTACTCTCGACTGCAACAATTTTGTGTAGTGATCAGGCGGAATAACTCTTGCATGTAAATTTCACAAACCTCGTTACCACAAGTTATCGGTAAATGACAACTTGACGCGGTCATAATGAGGGTAGATGACCTGATGACGGTAAAAAAAATTAAGAGATATTAGAAACAGAGCAGCAAGTAATTAAAATGTTTACATGAATAGGAAAACATACCGGTTGAGAGAAAAAAGTAGATGCTTATTTTGAAGTAGAAAATATATGCTGTTGTTAAAAATGGATATATAACCTTTTATCCCTTAATTTACACAAAAACAGTAACTTGATCAACTCATGAAATTAAATAGTATTTAAAAAATACCATATGTGTGTGCAATACAAATATAAATAGAAATGCTAATACACATTTTAATGTGATTATTCATGATACACCGCACCCATCCATCGTAATGTTCATGTTCATCTATCTTATCAAATTAATTTAACAAATATTTAACTGGTAAAAATAAATAATTTTTTTAATAATATTTTTGGCCCATTATAAGCAAAAACGTTTTTTTATTATTATTTATATATAGAATACATGTTTGCATTAGAAAAATTCTCATATTGTAATAACAAACAAATATGTATAAAATTACTTTTACAAAGTTCACACAATTTTGATGTCTTGGTTTCTTGGTATAATCTTACCACGGCAAAATTCAATAGGTAGTTTCTGGTTACTATAAATTCACAATAATTTAATATCGCTTAAAGTGGGACCTCACCTACCAGTAATTAAAGGATTATCAATAAACATCCTGTTTATTAGAACATTATCACCTGTAATTAAAAGGACATGCCGTCCAATTTGCTAAAATTGATTGACACATGTGTGTATAATTCATTAGATATATAAAGTCTCTATGAAACCCGGTAAATGTTATTTCTTTAATTTTGAAAAATCATATAAGATTGATTTGGAAGAATGAACTGATGGGCTGACTAACTGACCTATTAAAATAAATTTTGACATTTTTAAAACTATTAAAAAATATAGATAATTTTCTTGTTTTACTTTAATTTTTATAATCGTTTTCATAATTGTCTTAAAGGATTATTTCACTTTCGTTTTATTCACTTTTCTCGTGATTTCTATATCAAAATAAATCCAGAAATTTAGAAGGCTGAGTGACAAATCTGTCTTTAATTTGTTTGGAAATTTCTAAAACTTTTTATTGTTCATTGTGGCATTATTTTATCCAAAGATCGCAAAATAAATTGGGTTTTTTTATTTATTTTTTTTATCGCATTTCACTTTTTATAGGGATGTCGCCACTGATTCAATATTGCCGAAACTCGGATACCACATTTAACACTTTTATTTTCTTTATTCCTCTTAAATTGGTATGTTTTTAATTTTCGCGTATGGAAATACTTCGGAAATACTTCCATTTGCGCCCCTATGCTAAAATGGGTTAACACTGAAAGAAGAAATTTTGACATTTCAAGTTAAAGAAACATAAAACCTATCGATTTCTTAGATTTTAATTAGTGGGGAAAATAAAACAACATATCGCATGTATATTTGGTGCGGCGTCGTACTATCGGCCATATTGGATATCTCTTCACTTCCCCTATCTAATGAAATTGGAAGTAATTTGTCGTCAAAACCAACATTTGATTTTTATATTTTTACCTTTACCAAGGTGTGCTCTAACACTTTAAATAGATGTGGTCATTTAAAAAATCAAATTAGCATAAAAAACAGCCCTTAACTAACGATTTTTCGTCACATTTTTTCAAAATCAAACAAGAATGGAGATTTGGCAGTTTGACTATTATAGTCCGATCACGTGCACATTTTTAGTTATGAAAGAACATGTTTTGAATGGGTGGTGTGAATCTCACTTGATATAACTTCAGGAGACTTGAAATTTCACATGTGTTATTAGAACATATTTTTCATCTTTTGAATATTTTTTTCAAATATTCTCAGATTTTTCAATTTTTTTATTTTTATTTATATGAATAAATTTTAATAAACTTTTTCGATAAAAGTTTGTTAAGAAATTAATACTTGTTCGTTTGCAGTCTTGTTTTAAAGATAAGTATTTAAAAATACTATTTTTTCTATCTGCGTGGTTAAATTTTTAATATTAACTGTAGTTTTTGAGTTTTTGGGAGTCAAAATTTAGCAAAATATTTGGTTTCTGGTTGGCTAATACGTATCCACGCGATATGGGTTCCTAACTAGTATACGCATACTCACGGACTAACCCATTGCACTTGGTTATGAATGGAAAACAGGTAAAACAGCACAAACATCAAAATAATTAATAATATTTATTTATTACAAATGTTTGGCCTAGAACGACACAATTTTTATTTAATGTTTTAAAACCACAAAACCTTCAAGCTCATCTAACAAAGCAGAGCGGATTTTTGTCTCAAAAGATGTAGTTTTTGGCGATAATGCATTTTACTACGTGATACGCATCGCTTGAATATTCAGATGTGCGTCTGATAAAAACGGGTTTCATTTGATTTTAAGACTAATTATAAGAATTTAATCGAATTATTTAAACACATTTAATAAAAAAAACCAGATCTACATATAACATTTAATGACATTTGAGGTAAGCAATCCACGATCTTTTTTTAAACCACATCGGTTTTCATCAGAGACATTTATATGTCTCTGGTTTTCATCACTAAATAAGTGATCGGACTATAACCTTTTTCAATCGCTTGGGGTCTTTTCTCACTACCCCAATATTGAAACATGAAACATACATGTTTGTTTGGCCTATCTAATAAAAAATCAATCATACTAATCCATATCCAAATTAAAACATGGTGCGCATTGGAGTAGGTAGAAAATATCTTTACAGAAACAGCTCTCTAGACAGGTTTCCCTATAATGTTGCTATGCTGCCTTTAAAATTGGATAATTATAATATCAGACATCCGGGAATCTCGTCTATGCAGACGACAAAAATATGGTGTACATCATAACATTTAATAAGAAGGATGACGATGTTTTTGTGACGTGTACCGTTATGACAATCACGAAATGTTCCAGAAACATCGAAAATAAGGGAACATAATCAACATTTTGTTTTGAAATATGACTAGACTTCATCACGAGACCGTAAAACACATATCCGGCCTCTGGAATTCCAGATTTTGACTCCAATAATTGTACAATATTGCCGGTCTTTCTTATGATTTGTTAGCAGTGAGTGTTTTTTTCAAAAAAGCTTGGTGGTAAGTCAAAGAGGTGGAAATAAAAACCCTGACATTTACAACACTATTTCCTGTTTTGGCATTGTATCAATTAAATTCCAGTATATGTTTTCTAATTTAATTTTCGCCATTGGCATCACAGTTTTGTTTACATATCCTACTTTCCTTTTAAGTACGAGTTTTTGAGGTAAGAAAGCCACATTTAAAATACTATGATGTCATAGGTATTTCAGCAAAAAAAAAAAATAAAAATAATAATGTCGAAACTAGGGAAGATGTTGGATGATAATACAGCAATGTGATAAATAAACATTGTAAACAATTGATAATGGTATATCTTTTTTTTGTGTGCAGATATACCGGTAATAATCGAAATGGTTATTGCCCCAACATGGCAATAACAAATGTGTTTATTGCCACATATTTTATAATTACGTTTTTTTTAGGCGGATGTTATTACCACATATTTTTATACCCATATAACTGTTCGCATGTAACTTCATATATCGATTGAATGGGATTAAATAGTCCACTTTTAAATTAAAACAAAATTTTATTGATATTTTTCCAAAAAGTTGCTGTCTAAATGATTGATGAACTGCAAAAAACGATCCTATCGCATGACGAAAACAAAATGGCGGATTTAAAACCGTATTACGTTTTTTATCAAAATAATCTATCATTTGACCCAAATATGAAAAGTTTCTATTAAATATACTTTAATTTTTACTAAATTGATGTATTTATACCAAATCACAAAGTTATAAAGTCCATGTGCATGTATACTATAAAATACAGGTATAAAAAATGTGTGGTAATAACACTGCAATATAAAGTTAAAAATGGCTGAAATACATCAATTTAGTGATAATTAAAGGATAAATAAAAGAAATGTATCATATCATCATAACACCACACTGTATGCTAACTTCATCGATTTTGCCAAGGCATTTGACAGTGTGCATTGTCCAGCATTATGGAAGATCCTGATGCACTATGGCATCCCCATCAAGATCATCGCCATCATACAGATGCTCTACAAGGACTTCCAGGCCAAGGTGATCTGTGGCATGGAACTGTCAGACAGCTTCCCTATCAGAAGAGGAGTGCGACAAGGCTGCCTACTCTCACCTCTGCGTTCAATCTCTTATAGACTGGCTTATGAAAACCACCACCAGCCAAGCCAGTAGAGGAATATCCTGGACATTCCAACAGTCGCTGGAAGATCTTGATTTTGCTGATTACATCGCTCTACTTGCACAGCAACATAAGGATATCCAAAGTAAAATTGATGACCTAGTAAATTTCAGCAGACAAATTGGACTCAAGATGAATGACAACAAAGCAAAATTAATGAAGATCAATGCTAAGAAAGATAAAGAAGTAACAGCAAATAACAACAGAATAGAAGAGGTCAGCGATTTCACATACCTTGGCAGCAAGATCACAGCCAATGGTGACTCTACTGTAGATGTCCAATGCAGAATAACAAAAGCTGTGCCAATTTTGCCAACCTACGGAACATCTGGAAATCATCAAGTATCAGGACCCAAACCAAGATCAAATATTTAAAACCAATGTAATTGGAGTTCTCCTGTATGGTTCAGAGTCCTGGAAGGTGACCAACACCATCACTCAAAAACTAGACACCTTCCAAACTAGATGTCTCCAGGATCCTAAAAATATTCTGGCCAAATAAGATCAGCAATGAAGAGCTGTATGGAAGAACCCTAACAGTTGCATATCCGACCAGATTAAAGAGAAACACTGGAGGTGGATCAGCCATGTCCTTAGAATGGAAATATCAGATATACCAAGGGTAGCCTTAAGATGGACTCCACCAGGAAAGAGAAACAGAGGAAGACCCAAGGAGACATGGCGGAGAACAGTTGAGAAAGAGATGAAGTAGCAGGGATGGACTTGGGGCAAAGTACAGCAGATGGCACCCGACAGACAGAGATGGAGGTCCTCGGTAAAGGCCTTATGTGCCCAGGCACGAAGAGCACTAAGTAAGTAAGTAAGTCATATTGGGTCAAATAATACATCATTTTGATCAAAAACATAAATACGTTTTTAGATCCGCCATTTTATTTTCACCATACGGTCGGATCGTCCGTCATTTAAGACAGCAATTTTTTGGAAGGAATTTTTTACAAATCTCATTTAAATTAAATATTTTATCATTTGAAAATCAATAAAATTTAGATTTAATTCTAAATTGGACTATTTTATCCTAATCAATCGGTGTATGAAGTATGATACGGGTATAAAAAATATGTGGTAATAATATCAGCCTATAATAATTGTTATGAGCTTACATTCATTATTTTGCAAGTTAGGCAAGTGTAACAGAAATTGAGCTAAACAGTGGTCATTATCGATCCACACAACAATCAACCTCTTGTAAACAGTGGTACAAAATGTACATTTAGTTTTTGATAGTATATATATATATATATATATAATATCACAGGGATTTATCAGGGTCTTTTGGGAAAAGGCCCTAGACTAAATATTGGGAAAAACTATCAACTTCTTGCTCATTTTGGGAAAACCTGACATCAAATATGATGTCATTAATGATTAAATCTAATGCTTTTAGTGTATTGAGTTGATTGAAGATTGAGAAAAGCAGCCACATTTATGGCCAGACTTCAGTTACATGTATGTATCTGGTATATTTCTAATTGGGAATTTTCTCAGCCAATTTTGGGAAAAAATCTGTGTCTTTTCCATTGGGAATGGGACCGAATTTCGGCCCTAAATAGGCCCTTGATAAATCCCTGTATCATGTCAAGGAGAATAGTAAATTACAACTATATATTATTAAGTCAGCTGATTAGAACGAAGGGTAAACAATTTTCTGAAGAACATAGTTACTTGCCACCATTGCAAAATTCTTTAATTGTGAACAATTAACAATTGTATTTATTTCAACACACTCAGCTTTTGCCAGTTATAAGATTTAATATAATTCGTCCTGAATAATTTATATAAAGGGCATTGTAAAATACAATGATATTCATCCTCTATACAGTTTTTACTATAAGAACAAACCCTGTTATGTTTATAAACTATCTTATACCACATTCAACTTCTATAACAAGACTGTGACTAGATAAACATATTTTTCTATACAATTATAAGTTAAAACTAGAAAAACTGTGAGCCACAAGCTCACAAAAATACTCCCCGCTCCCCCCACATAAAAAAAATCCATCGGATCAAATTTTTAAATAGGAGGTGCACATCTACATTATATCACAAAGATTGTGTGAAAGTTTCATGAAAATCCATTGAAGGGTTTAGGAGGAGTTGCGGATAAGAGATAGGTACCCTAAGGTGTAATGGAAGGACGGACACACAGACGGACACCCCTATCACTATATACCCCCCGACTTTTTAAGCGGAGGGTATAATAAACGAATCAGTTTCTGAACTTAAATTTGTGTACCAGTATATTTGTAGGTATTGTAAGCTTGCTGCAGGTGATAATGTAAGCTGAAAATGGACAGGTGTTTATGTAGCCATTAGTGTAAAAAATTGGATTATAAATTAGGTCAGATTTAAACTGTTTAGCAGATAAATGTCCATCCCAGTGATCTGCTTAATTTGAATTTAAAAGTAATAGTCTGAATAATTTTTTTTTCAGATGCCTGAGATGGGATTCCTTTTGGGATTTGAAGTAATGGCATTTCTTTTAATAGTAGTATTTTTATTCATGCGAATGTACAGAGCATATAGATGTGCACATTATGAAGTTCCAGCAGACGACATTAGGAAAGGTCACAGGTGGTTTATGGAAGACATTTTCCCAGAACAAACTTATTGTAATATAAGTTTAAGAAAGATAAAACATGGAGCAAAATGTTATTCATGTGAAATATGTGTTGATGATCATCTCATGAAAGAGGCCAATCTAAAAATTCCATGCAAGCCGGTTTCTATTGAAGGGGAGGTAACCTATCATCACTGGGTTCAAGGGAATCTCCCATTATATAGTAAATGTTATGTATGTAAGCAGGATTGTGGTGTCGAACCTCACATTTGTGATGTAAGGTGTGCATGGTGTAGAAGGACTGCCCACGAAAACTGTAAACCTGACAATGAGGCATGTGATTTTGGCGAGTTTAAAACTGCCATTGTTCCACCAGACTGTGTTCAGTTGAAGTGGGCTGGCTTTAAAGGTAGAAGGCACTTAGTGGTGGATAAAGCTAGAAAACCTAACATTCGTAATTGGAGCCCTGTCATCATTGTGGCCAATCGGAAAAGTGGAAATAATGAAGGGGAAATAATTCTCAGACAGTTTAAAGGCACATTAAACTCAGCACAGGTATAATTACATCTAAACATACTTGTGATAACCTGTTTTAATCAAAACACCAACACTGACTGCACTCTTCTAATATATATATTTATTTCAAATATGTTGATAAAGTTTATCCATTATGCGAGGCAAATTTATATATTCAAAACTTAAAAATAATTTGAAATATTTTTTAAAACATAATAGAATTTATTCTTTGTGAAACATGTTTCACTAGTGTGTATGGCTTCTTGTAACATATTACTATTACTTAATATATAAGGCTGGGCAGATTAGAAAAAGTGCAAGGTGTCATGATAGTTTTAAAAAGCTGAACTTTTAGCTACTGAAATAAAAAGGACCGGTGCTAGTCCCTGTAAAAACAGCCTTGTTGAAAAACTGGGATTGATCTACCAAATAATTAGTGATGATATTAAGTAGTGCCACTGACAGTAATTCCTGATATCGAGTTTTGTCTAGTTGTTTGTGGCATCAGTGTCTGTGATTTTGTTGCATTTTGCAAAAACTAAATTGGCTTCTGCCTTTAAGTTTGGGAAAATTGGAAGTTCTGGCGTGAGTTTTACTAAGAATCGTAAGTTACGAAAAAATTTATACTTACGAATTTCGTAAGTTCAAACTTAAGATACGACATTTCGTAAAATGGAGTTTATTCTTAACTTACGTTTACGATAGAAATCTTAACTTACCAAGCTTAGTAAAACTTGCGCCTGACATAGCATACTGTATTATGACATGCTGTCAGCATCAAGGATTTTCATTGCAAATTTGTTATTTATAGTGTAACAGTACCTGAAACTTTGTAGGTAAGGAAAACTGGATTTAATTTGCTAGTGTATAACTGCTGTTTTGGTAAATTTAGTGGTCAAATTGGAAAATTTTAGTCATTATTCCCCAGCGGAAACTACCTGTATTCGGTAGTAATTTCAGGCAAACAAAATCACTGGGCATAGACACTTTCATTTGTATGTAGTATAAGATACTGGTAATATAAACCCTTTCTATAATATATAGGTGATTGATCTTCATGATATGCCACCAGAAAGTGGTATCGAGTGGTGCCATTTACTACCTGATGTAAAGTTTCGGCTAGTTGTGTGTGGCGGGGATGGCACTGTTGGTTGGGTTCTAAATGTTATAGAAAAACTTAAGTTAAAGGTAAGTATTTTTACCACATGATGCATGCAAGATATTTGAGATGAAACTTTATGCAATAATGTTGTAAGATATATTGAGATAACAGTGTCATATTCATGTTTGAACATATAATCTATCAAATATATAGGTGTTTGCAAATGCAATGTTAATTAGCCTCATATTTACTGAAAACATCTTGTTCATAAATTTTTTTAGTTAAATGTTTACATCTATTGGAGATAAAATCATTTAACTGTGGATATATAACATCTGAATTAGTGAAGAGTGGAATAATGGGTGTTTTATGTCACAGTTAAGATTCTTTTACTTATATCAAGGTTGTTAGTTCTGGAATGGAGGAGGAAACCAGAGCCCCCATTGAGATTTAAACCTAGTCAGTAAAAGGTGCTGTGTTGCATTTGAATGTGCTTTAGACCATTCCACCACTATGGCCCCTCCATCATAATGAAAATAAACATTGGAGGTCACACTTTGATATTTATTGAGTTGCTTCCCTTTGCATATTTTTCATTGTGTCACTTTTATAAACTACTTTGATATTTAGATATAATCTATGCAAATACATCATATAAGTGTGATAGTCAGATACTAGACTCAAATACATGTATCCATCTTGATGGTTTTTTTTAATGTTTTCCTATATACAGTACATATCGGTGTATCACTCCAAATATTTGTTGGTTGTAAAGTGGCATTAAAGTTTTGAAGGTACATGGGATTGGGGTAATAATCCTCAAAGACAGCTCTAGTTTGCCATTTATTTTTAACATGGTTTTTCAAACATGATAGATGTTGTTGGATAGATACTTCTACAAATAACTATATCTTTATGTTTTATGTTTGTTTTTTATCAACATTTTCAGAATCCTCCACATGTCTGTATTTTACCACTTGGAACTGGTAATGACTTGTCAAGAGTTTTAGGTTGGGGTGAAGGTTATACACCAGGTGATGATGTTCATGTTGATCAGATTTTCAAACAAATGAATGAAGCTAAACCTGTTTGTTTGGATAGGTAACTATAATATTGTTTTCATTCTTACATATGCAAAGAGTTAACTCCCTTTAATAAGTCCAGTTTCTTATTTGTTTGTTTAATCATAATGGAATTAGTCCCTAGCATGTGGACTTGTAGGTATTAGTGATACAGTTAAAGTTAACTTACCAGATATTAGTAACTTTTCTTTATGTAATAATGGTTTTGTTCTACGAAGGAAAATGATTTACAAGGTCACCTGAGCCATATGTTTAACATGACATGTTGTGATTGCTGCATGTCTGTTATCATGCATTGTTTGGAATGCTTAAACTTTTAACACATTTTGAACTTTTTTCTGCAGCATCAATGAGCTAGGTAGTGAAATGTTACATGGATGCTTCTCGGCCAAAGCCTTTTTAAGTTTATGAAATTGGTTGACCTTAACATATATTCAAGATCACAACATACATTCAAGGACTTAGGTCACAATGCACTTCGATAGTAAAAGCTTTAAACATCTTGTCAGGAACAGATATAAGCCTAATAAACTAGATCAAGCTTTATTATAAAGCTGTGCAAAGTTTGTGAAGCTGGTTGACCCTTAACTACATCCAAATTGACATTAGATTGCTCATGAGTCATGTTATTCATCTAGTAAATGTACATTGCTTGGTTAATTATAATGACCAGGGTTTTCAGAATCGCTACATATAGGAATCAATTTCATATTAATTTCTTATTATCCTGTAGGTGGAAAGTAGAAATAAAGAATTTGAAGAGAGTGATGCTTCCAAAACTCAAATATAAAAGGGTAAGGGTTAATTATTTACCAATCATTTTGTTTGTTATTACAGTAAAAAAAGAACAGTGTTACCATATAGAACTGAAAATAGGAAAGAAATTGTGAATACATTGGTATTAGGTATTGAATACTGAACTGAGACCTATCTAGTTTTCTATGAAAAAATAGGTACTTTCAAATTTTCTTTTGACTGTGTAAAGACATTTCTCTAAACAATGCTTACATTGTAACTGGCATTTTTAAAACAAAAAACAATTTCCAAAAAAGTCAAAGATGGTGTTCTTGGGACCTGAAGATAAAAAGCGATAAATGTCAGATCATACCTCAAATACACCCTCAAAAGTCATCCATGGCTACCATTTCTTCAGTAGCAATGTCCAATGTATATCTGCGAACTACAGTTGCTAATCTTCTGATGAATGTATTTATTATTTCAGCTTGTGATGAACAACTATGCATCTTTTGGTGTTGATGCTTTAGTTACTTTAAACTTCCATCGACAGCGACAATCTCGTCCATGGCTATTTGCACACCGAGTGATAAACAAGGTATCATTTTGATCTTATTTTTACACCTGTGACATCCTATTATTTGAAAAGTGATTATGTTACCATTCAACATACGTTCATACCCGTTTTAAGTCCTGTACAGTTCCTATTTAGTTTAAAATTTTAGCGACAGTTTTATTTTAGCGCCGTCACTCTTATCGCCAATTGCGCTAAAATAAAACTGCCGCTAAAAAAACACGGTTTACAGTACATGTCGGTAAAATAAACTTCAGTATTGCAGAGAAATTATGGAAAATTCTGATTACTTTTTTGTGAATAGATGACTATTTATTAAAATGGTATGTGGGTAAACCCACTACAATGGTTATAATTATTCAAGCAGGCTAAATAATGTGGACAATGAATACATAAACTTAACATATTGGCCCAGGGCTTTCAACTAATAGTAACCTTGATCAGAGGGTCACACCTGGAAATTTTGCTCATGACCTGGATTCATCTGGAAATTTATATGGAATGATGATTTATTATTTTAAAAATAGAGTCATTTATTCTATGTTGTGTTCATATAGGCACATATTAATTTTTAACTTGTTAAATGGATTTAAGTAACATTTGCTTTGAAATAAATCTAATTTAGCCAACTATGTACATTTTGAAACAATATTATTCGTGATTGGTAATTGTATTCCCTGGGTCCAAGGTCCAGGACTTATTGACTTCACATTAATTGGGACCCTTGATATTTCAACTGTTAAAGTCTGATGGAGTAGGACCTGTCATTTTTTCACCAGGATAATGCTGCTTTTTAAATGATAACATTATAGCATACTGACCTTTCAATGATGATATTGGATTTACAGAACTTTATGTAGGATCTGCAAAAAATAAAGGCAAATGGTCCTGGACCTTCAATTACAATACATAATTTTGAACCCTTGAAGTATTCTTGACATATAAGAAGCCAGGTGTTAAAAGTCCAATGTTATTGGCTTCTTTTTGGTGTTTAAGTTCTTGTTTGCAATTGACTCTGTATATAGCCAATTTATTTTGATTTTGTCATGCATTTAACTTTACTCTTTTTTAGTTGTGTTATTTTACATATGGTACTAAAGATGTTCTGGAGAGAGAATGTAAAAACCTACATCAAAAGTTAAAGGTAAGTAAAAGTTTGCTTTACAGTTTTAATTTAAATTTTTCATCCCTCATCTTTCGAAGTAAGGGGGGATTATCCTGGATATTAAATTTGAACTTCCATCTGTCCAGACACTTTTTGTTCTTCAAAGCACTATGAAGCAATATGAAGCATTATTTTATGAAATTTAGTGAAAATCATTAAAATTGATAGGAGATATTATCTTTAACCTAAACTGGTTTGTTCATTTTCTCAGGGGACTTATAGTCCTTTGAACAGGAATGAAAATCTCAAAAAATTGCCTATTGTGGGGGATCCTAATTAAATGAATTTGTTTTAATTTGAACTTTTTTTGTAAAAATCAAACCTGTTTTACATTGCAGGTAGAACTAGATGGTAAAGAAATAAAATTACCAGAAATAGAGGGAATTGTGATATTGAATATCAGTAGTTGGGGAGGAGGATGTCAACCCTGGGGGATGGCTGAAGAGGACAATAACCAGTTCACACCACAAAGGTAAATAATAGTTGATAGTTTGAGAAAGGGGTTAAATACATGTATATATACATGTAGGTGAAGTAAAGGTTGAAGGGAAACCCCATTTTAGGGGGGGGGGGTTACTTTTTGGCATATTACAGAATAAAAACCAGCTTCATTCTAAAAGACTTGATTGATGATAAAGTTTAAGGTTCTACCTGGGTAGGGGTGGATGTGGTGGGAAGGAGAGTTGTCAAGTCTGACTATTTCTCTATTGCCTTTTTTTGCACTATACAATTTCTTTCATAGCTTTGACAGTATGCTACAAAAGAAATAAATATTTCAAATCATTATCCAGTTTCGTTTAGATTACATGTAGGTTTTTGCATGCATATCCTCATCATCAGTGTTGAAGTTTGTGTCAAAATCTTTTATGTTAAACTTCTATAATGACAATGGAGTAGATTTGCTGGCCAGCTACATTGTTCCTCTGAAAACTCTTGTGGTAATTAATATTTCTTATTGTATTCCAGATATGATGATGGCCGACTGGAAGTAATGGCATTATACTCATCTTTCCATATTGCACAGCTACAAGTAGGGCTTGCAGCACCATTAAGACTGGGACAGGCTAAAACAGTAAAGGTATACACATATAGAAAGTGAAAAAATTTGAAGAATCAAAGTAATAGAAACATATTTAATTTTATGATTCTAACAACCAACATCTTTCTACTGAGAAAAATAGGAAGGAGGGCATGTTGTTTATGCTGTATCAACATTACTTTTAGCTGTTTTCAATGAGAACTGTCTCTGTAGAGTCTAGACACATTTCACCACTTTAAAATATTATTACAGTATTACACTTTTGTTTTTAAGCACTGATGATTGACTCATAATGAGAACATTAACATGACAAACAACTGGGTTATAATACACTGAAACCAAACCATACTGTGAAGATGAGGAAAAACTTGTTGCTCATATTTAGTTACTGTTATCAAGCCCAGCCCTTTCTGCTTTCATGAAATATTTAAGTTGCTGACAAGTTGTCACAGAATGTGCATTTTAGAACTTTTACAGCACTTTAACAAAAGTATAGATCAAACAAAATAGTTATACCATGGGGATTAGCAGACATCCTTCTGATGTCACTCTTATATGGCAATCACTGCATACTCAAAGCATAAAGCTGTAAATTAAAGTTTTTAACCTTGGAAACTTGAACACACTGTAATACACAGTTTGCAAGTCTTCATAAATAATATATATATATGATCCTGTGTCAATCATCCTTCATTATGCATGTTCTATAGCAATGTTTAATATACATTTTGTAGCAATCAAATCTTAAATAATTTGAATTTTTTATTTACAGAAGTTTGCACCATTGTTGTTGACTATCTTAAGGACATTATGTTTCACATTCAGTGAAATATCATTCAAACACAAACATACTGATACTGGTCCATGTCCAAATTATAATCCCAAAAGCAAAGTAAAAACTTTGAAAATTCCCAAATTAAGATAAACATGTAAACTTCCACCAAGGGAATTGACGTATCGCTGGCCACGCCCACAATGTTCCGTCACTGGCCACCAGCATGGTATCAAAGCAGCGTCACTGCAACTAATGACATTCTAGTGTCAGTGACGTCATTAAACCGCACAATTCAGACCGAGTTTTCATTCTTTTTGTGTGTCATTCAAGCACGTCGACCCTTTGTCGGAACATAGTGGGCGTGCCTGGCGATCCGTCAATTAAGACTAGGTGCTGTAAAGGCGTATGCATTGTCTGTCATGTATATGTGTATATTGTCAGTTTAAAACTCATGCTTTAGCTCGATTTTAATTATAATGATAAAATTTTGTGTGGTCAGCTGTGCTATAAAAATGCTATGAAAAGTCTTCATAAAATAATAGTAAAGGAATAATAATTCATACAGAGATAATACTTGGTTAGTTATTATTCCCTGCATTTTCTGACCATTCATAAATATTTTGTCAGGAAAAATTCTCCAAAACTATGAAGCACTATTTTACAAAACTTGGTGCCAAGCATCAGCAGTGACAGATGTGCATATTAATAAATCAAGTTTGTTTGCTCATTTTCCTTGGTTTTATGGACCTTTGAATATTGCAAATATCGAAAAGTGCCTACAGGATGGGTTTCCTAATTTGCTGAATTTGTGTGTAACACTTGTAACTGTAGTTATAAATTATTGTATTTCAGATCTCTCTGAGGGGAGGTAAAGTGCCGATGCAGGTTGATGGTGAACCTTGGGAACAATCGGACCCAGTTGATATTACTGTGACATTTCAAAGTAAAGCTAACATGTTGGCAAGGATTTGAGATATACAGTGGGATATTTAACATTATATAGTGCATGGGAAACCTGATGTTAACTCACAAGTTATATTGTTCGAGCTAATGATACCAGACTATATTGAGATTACCCTTGAATGATACTGAAAGGATGACCCCATCAGTGCTGGAATGTCAGCACAAAACAGGACTGAGGTGTCCATGACATTGTAGAAAACTATGATGTTTGAGTTTTTACAGTTGTGCTGTAAGATATATACATAATAGTACTACCAGTAATAGTTTAGTCCATTCTTAGGACTTTACTATAGTGTGTAGGTAATATGACTATTACTAGAAAAGGAATATCAGTATATCAGTTAAAGGTGCTGAAAATTATATATATATACACACACACATACACCCTTGCAAACAAAATTTAGGGGGTATATATGAATCATTATATACATCAGTGTTCACTGCTGTTTGGTCGTCTTTCCTGATATTGAGTCCCTTATATATCTTCCATGTCTATGAATGGATTTAGATTAAATTTGGCACAAATTTAAACTAACACAAGACCATGTGTGGTGTATAAAATTTAGGTGGTTAGGTCAAGGGTCACTCACAAAACCTATGCAGGGTTATAAGTCACCTTCACTGACAGTACTAAATCTTTTAAAATTAGAGCAGTCTCTTGAGAGACAAATATCCCCGTCTCCAACAGATTTAACCTTTTGACCTTGTACATTGACTTATGCAACTAAATTTTGAATGCAACACATTGCCTCATTTGGGTTTTATATTTGTGCTAAGTTTGAACAAAATCCATTCATAGACATAGAAAAGTAGCAGACACAATTTTGGGATGGACAGCCAAACAGAGTGATTCTTAAACTTCGTTTGCATGGGTTTTAATGAAGAATGTGTTTGTAAATAAAACAAGAAGTCTAGCCCTATTGAAGTATTTTAAAATCAATAGAATGTCTTCCTTTGTAGTTTCAGAACCAAGGTATTGCTGTTCATTCCTGTTGAAAAGATTTGTAAGGTTGTAGGCAAGATGGTGCATTTGAAATCCACATTTAAATATTTTTGATTGTTGTAATGAATAAGAAAGTGCAATAGCCAATGATATGTACATATCTGTAACCTATGTGATATTATTATATAGCAATATATGTTTTGCATAGAAATTAAACCATAAATCTTGAAGTGTTAGCTTGCAAATATATATATATCTATCTTTTTGTTTCCGGAATCCGTTTTTCTTATTGCACTTTTTGATATGTAACTGTTGTCTGAATCATGGCTACAGTGTTGTTGCCGGGTGCACAGACAGAAAAAGTGACTGATGATGACCAAGAACTTAATTATATCATAAAGTACAGATTATTGAGTTTATTAAAAAGCAGAATGATTTGTGTATGATAAATTGCACAATGTTTTTTTCAAAAGATATACAAGAACTAGTGCGATATATACATATATATGTATTGTGAGACAAAAATGGTACTGTTAGATGAAATACTATTGGGAATTAAGTAAATGAAATTATTTTGCTATATAATAAAAGAGATATTAAACTGATATTGTGAAATATTGACCCTCGTTGACTCGACATTTGCAGTCGCAAGCTCCTGCAATGCCAAGTTAACTTTGGACATTTCGCATCATTAAATAATCCTATAATATTCGTATTGGTGCAATATAAAGGGAATTTATTGTTAGAATGCAGTATGCAAATATCTTGCATATTTTAGTTAAAATAGTGCTAAAATACGTATTGTTTTTCATAAATGAGTCTTATTTTTGTTCTATCTTTGATAATAGGCTATTTTGCATTGAAAATACTAATTTTTTATTGGCTGCTAATTTTGGCAGTATAGATGAAATTTTTGTTAAAGTATAGAAAGTGCATTGGACATAGTTTGTCAGTGCTTATTTTGCTCAGTTGTATCTATCATATTATTTACACAAATTATATTTTTATAAGTTCCAAGCAGAATTTTAAACTATACTACCGGTACATAATTTTACACCCCCACCATGAAGTTTTAATTTGCACTAAAATTCCTACAGCTTAATATTACATGTAATACTTTTACAGTATATGAAGAACATCATAGACAATAATGTGTTCCTTTATAAATTGCCAGGGGGCATGGACATTTCTGTGATTCTGACACATTCTAGTTTTTTTCCTTCATCGCGTCAACCAATCTGCATTAAGGACATTTTCTGTAAAAACATTACCATTACCGGTAATGTAAATAAAAAACCAAAGTAAATTTTAGCACATAGGGAAATTTATAAACCAAAGATTATGGCAAATTTTTAATACAATAATTATATGTATTATAATAACTATACAAATTCAGTCAAATCTGTCTATAAAGACCATCCAGGGTAACCAATAAAAGTGGCATTTATGGCAGGTGGCCTTTATATACAGGTTCAAATAACATGAAGATAAATCACTTGCCTTTAAAAACAAGTGGCCTTAAGGCAGATTTGACTGTATAGGGTACATTGTATATTCATTCGTCATGTGTTTATAGTTTATACCTGTATTGGAATCATCATGTCATTCTCTGGATGTTCCGCAAAATGATACATCTTTCTCTGGATGTTCAGAAAAATGTTATCTCTTTCTCTGGATGTTCAGAAAAAATTTCTTTATAGAACTTTTTGTAGTGTTTAAAAGTAATAATTTAATTTTCTATATATATATATATGTATGGACCAAAGTTAACTTTCTTAAAAAAAAAAATTGGGAATTTTTTTGAAAGTTTGATGTAATATTTAAAAATGTGGGAAATTTAAAATATATTTTTAAAGATAAAATCAAAAACAGTATTTTAGCTGAAAAACATTCAGTTTTAGCAGAATGATGTTTTCATCCATTGAAATTTGTTAAGATTTTCAGTCGGTAAAGATGTGTATGACAAGTTTTAAACATGTGTAATATTTTATGGATGGTAGTGTATGTATTAATGTAATTATAGATAAGGATCTTTAGACTTAAAAGTTGAGCCCCAAAGACTGAAAGTGTTTGTGCTTATTATGTGATATTTATGTTATATTGTTTAAAATATTTTTAAAATGCTAAATATTCATGACTTTGACATAATTTTATTTATTATAATAATTTACGTGCAATTGTATCATGATTTACATGTATGTAATGGATTTCACCAGTGTACCATATAATAAATACCCCTTAAAGTTTGTACAGAATGTTTTGGAATATGTTCAAGTTACAAATTCCAGCAATAATGTCTTTTCTGTTGATAATGTTAACCAATGCCATTCTATATCAAATGGTAATACTTAATCTGCGTAATCATCAGAGGGCATCACATAAAACACTGGTAAAATCTATTGTATCATGATTTTAAATTTCCAATATGCTTTTTAAAGGCAAGTCATATGTTACTTGTTAGAATGTTGATCAGGATATTTCTAATTTTACTGTCTCCAATTCTTATTGTAGTACCGGTACATGTTATTTTAAAAGTTGCATGCCACCAGATATAACTGTATTCAGATCCAAAGTTTTACTTTTTTTCCTTTGTTTTTAATTTATTTTACCATTCATTTTTGATTATTTGCAATCAAAATGTACATGTATCAAGTTTATTGGTGTTTTCTTGCATTTTATATCTAGATATTCGTGGGATGTGTAGCCTACACAATGATTTTGTTTATTTCTTTATAGATTGGGAAATAAATTAAGTTATTTCACAATTATGAATCTGTTGAAAACCATATGGTATCCACTATGTTTAACATCACCAGACTATATACCTCGAGTCCAGGAATGCTCATTATTTACTCTCTTATTAGATCCAAAATTTTAAAACGCTCAAATATTTAATTGTGATGATGATACTTAAAAGGGTCCACTTGTTCAAAACTTGGTTGTTTATAATAACCAGATAGTTATTAGGTACACAATTTTGACTGATTATAATTTCTGACTGATAAATTGTGACCAATTATATTTTTCGCACTAAATTTTCAATATAATTTTTAAAAAACAACATTGACTTGTATACCAAATACAAATTATCTAACAGCTAGAGCTTTGAACAACTGGACCCAAGTTTTGATATATTTGTTTTATTTATTTATATTTTCTCTCATTTTTCCACTCTCAGACCTGTGAAGTCCCATTGTCTTTATTTAGATTCTTGATAAGTAAGAGTTGACATGTACATAGATGGGCAGTATTAAGCATTAGTGACCAGAATTTTTACGATCGTAATAAAATTTTTACATTGAATGATCTTGAGAAAAATACCGGTATACGTTGTAAGTATATTATGTATTTATAACTTGTTAATGTTATTTGCAATTTATTTAAATTATTTTTATTCTTTATTTATTTATTTGCTACTAGATATTTTATTTTATAAACAATGCTATTAAATAAATTCTTATTTGATTAACTCATTGGTATCATTGTAATTTAACATTCATGTTATTAGAATATTACAGATTTATAAGCTCATATCATGTGAAACATGTCTAAGTGGCAAGTCTGGGGGCCTTGTTGGCAGAGTAGTCTAAAGATAAGCTTATGGTCACAGGACTTCTCACTTCTTAAATCCCTTTCAGGCAAATCGTAGTGTAAGAAAGCTGATTGTTGACGGGAGACATTCCTGGATCCTCTCCCATCCAATTTCTGACCACTTATTATATATAGCTTATCGTTATAAATTAAAGATCTTGACTTGGATGTAAACCAGATACTTCCATTTCCTACACCATCCCAGAACTGCATAACAGCTTATAATATATAACTTTAGATATAAGTGAGAGAATCTTGAGTGCAGGGTACAATACCAATATCACTTTACTCAGTGGCCTAGTGATATAAAGTGTTAGTTTACAAATCAGTACATCTCATTGCCTAAGATTAAGTCCTTTCGCTTGCTAAATGTTGGTTTTCTCCACAATTCCAGAACCGACTATCTCAAAATACATAAGTCACCATTCAGGCCTTTTGATTTGATAAACTTAGTTAAAACATAAGATTGAATTGAATCAAAAACAAACATACTAATCCATGTTCAAATCACTATCCAGAAGCAAAGTAAAAACTTTGGAACTGACAAGTTAGGTTAAACATGTGAACTTTCAACAGGGAAGTGAGGCTGGGTGCTCCAGAAGGGTAAGCACCTCCTGTTTAGCTAGCTACACCCCCGCCAAACTGTTATCAAAATTGGGTGAAAGAAACATGGCACTATAAGACGCCAAATATTGTTAAACCGTTTGACACCATAGTCATGATTCTTTTGACCATGTCAATGCTATTAAGTTATTTTGCAGTGGTTGTGTAAACTTTAAATTCACCCGATTACATTATTGCATTCAGATTGTATCTAATCATACCACTGCAAACAAACTTTAGAGATTATATAGGAATTGCCGTTTCTGTCTGTGTGTCCCAATATTATGTTGTGTATCTCTCCTTATTTTCCATGTGTATTGATGGATTTTGATCAAACATGGCACAAATGCAAACAATTAGAGGAAATCTCACATACCAAATTTAGGTCATAGATCAAGGTCACAAGGTCAAATCCTAGAAATAAGAATTTGGCAATGTTGGGGACAAGGTCACTTTTAAGTCTGTCCTGAGCCTTCGGGCTGATAATTATCTGTTTCTGTGACAGGAAGCAACTGAGAGTACAATATTCCCTTAGATGGGAAACCCAAAACTAAGTATGGTTGATTTATTGATAAAATGGGGGTTTACAGCTTGGTTGAAAGATCATTTATATCAAGTTTAGATGTCACCAGATTTGGAAGTTTTAGAGAGAAAAAAATAATAAAATTCCTTATACTCTTACAAATGATATAATTGTAAATTTACTATGTTTCTTTGTTAAGAGGTACATTATATGCATAGAACATATACAGCAACAACTGAACTGTAATGGAATTTTATCATGTTCCAAGTACATGTAAACAAGATGAATGAACAAACAAAATATTGATAATGTCAATAAATAATCACTCATATTTTTGCCCAAATTATTCAAAGCTTGATAGTTTAATCAATGATTGAATCCAATTGGAAATATGGATAAAATTACTATTGCCTTATAAAATTGACAGTAGTTTTAAAACAATGTATTCCAGTTTGATGAAATTCTATTTGTTTTAATGTTTTGAACAAACAATCCACGAAATATTTAACAGTTTGCAAGAAACAAACTTTGACTAGTCAATTTGGTTTGCACTTGTACCATGTAATTTACACCCCTTAACGTTTATGTGGGACATTTTCAAAAACATTTACATTGCAAAATTCCCGTAATATATTTGTTATGAGGAAATTTGAAAAGATATGATTCTATCATGTCTATATCCAATGGAAATCATCGTTTTGCAGTAGCGTTAGGGTGTATCATGTGGTGCAGCGATGAACCTCATTGATTCAAATTTGAAATCAAGCTTTGAACAACCGGGATCAAAGGTGACTTAAATAGACAGCACTTTGTTTGAATGGTAACCAAGCTTGATAACACCGTGCATTGCACTAAAATAATCAATTTTTTAAGAAAATTGTATCAAAAACATCATCATGATCATTTTGTATTACCTGGTATTTAAAATACTTTTAAGTTAAAAACAAATTGTTTTAATAACAAGTGACAAATTGACAATTCTATTTACATTTATATATTTTGTTAAAAATTTTCAGTTTGGCAATAACCAATGATATTTCTTGAAATTAACATGTTCTAAATTGGAGTGACTACAATACAAATAATATTTTGTCTATGTTACAGTGCTGACCAAAGATAATGAGTGAGCCTCGGTCTATAAAGGGAAATTCAAAAATAGTATGATGAGGTAGTTGTTACATACATTGTAATTTAAATATTAACTTTGTTTTATTAATTGCAAAAATTTATCAACACAGAAATTTTGTAAAGGGTCCACATGGAAAGCACATATAATCAAAAATGAACATACCAATCCATGTCCAAACCACAATCCAAAAGCAAAGCAAAAACTTGCAAAGTTAAACACCCAAAGATCCATCAGAGAGAAATGAGTTTGGACACTCCAGAAGTATAAGCACCTTCCTGTTTAGCTAGCTACACCTGCTATGTGCAAAATGAAATGAACATGTAACTATGGGTGTCAAATATACATTTATTGCCTTTGAGTGAGGGAGATACGAACATTTGTTCACCACAAAAGTCATACTTCGCCCGAGGGAAATTGTGACTTGTTAAAGGTGAACAAATGTTCATATCTCCCTCAAACAAAGGCAATAAATTGTTTATTATATCAAAAGATAACCATTGTAATAAGAAAGACAGAAAGAAAGAAAATATTTCAAAAAAGACAGCCTGAAAACATCATTCCTTCTCCGATTCATTACTTTTTCTCCTATGGGAACTCATCGGAGGCAAACGCTAGAACGCTGTGACCCCTTCTCCATCGATGACGTCATGTCATTGTGACGTCATGGTGTTCCGAAGAGGTGGGATATGATATTTTCAGAAGGATACACAATGTTTTCTCCACCCTGATCACATGATCCAACGTTCCAATCAAATTACAGATAGTATCGTATTTTTCTAATGAGGTATAATAATATAGTATATGTATCCAGGGTATTTCGGAGAAATCATACATATAAATTACCGGTAATTCATTCTATACTTACATGACGTATACTATGGAAAATATTAATATACAGAGATCTTTATTTATACATATTGTATTTACAATCAAAATAAAATTTCTTCAATAAACTATTGATCTAGGAAAAAGGGGATTGAGGCCCGAAATCCTTGGATCTTGAGTCCAATGCTCTACCAACTGAGCTATGATTAGACTATAGAAAATGTGGGAAAACTTTTTAATATAAATATATATTGACTTTACAATCAAAATAAATTTCCTTTGATTAACTATTTGATCTAGGGAAAACTGGTATTGTAAATTTTTCAATGAATCTATTTCTTCATGCAAGACTTTACCTTTTCCTAGACATCACAAAAAATAAGGAAGTCACTGACATCACAAAAAGTACAATGTCATGTAATAATACTTTTATCTTGTTGCTTAAAATTAAAATACTATCTTCAATCATGAATTCAAATAAAAATTTGGAAATTTTCACTTCAGTTATTCTTAGTAAGAAATGACATTGCAATTCACTGTCATAGTTTTATTGTTATTCATTGGATGGATAACAATCAGTGCAAACGTGAGTACTGGTAAATAAATTATTAAATTAAATATTTTATCATGTTAGTTATTTCTTTCACCAATTTACATGAAAAATAAAACAGACATGAACATTTATATTACTGTATTTCCTTAAATTAAGTGCACATGGTTTTTATCATTTTTTCTTTTAATTGAAAATGTTTTCATTAAACTATCAAAATGCATTTAAAATGCATTGACCTAACCAAATTATATTTTTAATTAAAAACATTCAGTCTCTGTACATAGAGAAATTTTGCGAACATTTTGGAAATTTGATCAAGTTTGTACACCAATTGGGCCTCATTCAAAGATACATCAGGGCATTTAGTGTCAGGTAGGTCATTGTTGTTCGGGTTTTTCAGGTGTGATCATCATGAATATTCCAATTATGTCATAACATTTATAGTTGTTCCAAGTAAGAAGGTACAGAAGGGATAATTTTGACATAGTCATATTTGTTGTTTTGTTAAAAAGTTCAAAAATTGCTCTATGTACAGAATTAAGTTCACTTTTTCATGAATGAAAAATATTTTATCCTATTAGGTCAGTATATTTGTGTTAAGTTTTGACAAAAGTTTGTGTGAGTTTGTTGGAAAATAAGTCTTTATTCTTGCATTTTCCATGTGCACTGAATTTGTGGAAATACAGTAGATATATATCTTTTCTGACATTGTCAATGCACACACACACACCTCTGTCTCTGTATTGCAATATAAAAATAAAATAAGTTAAGTTGTATAAATGCTTCTCAAAAGCAAAAACAATAAAAAAAAAATCTAAAATATCAGATATATAATAAAACAATTAAAAAAAACCACAATAAATTATTGAAAAATATCACAAAATCATAAAACTTACCAGTAAGTTACACTGTTCATAAACATTGTTACTAGCAAAGAAAATTGAAATGTATGCTTATACAAAATAAATTTACACAAAAAACATGGCAATAAGTAATATAAACCATAAAAATATTCTTATTTATACAAATTCATAAAATTTTGATATATGGTGAAACATCAGACAAAAACATAAATATATAATTTAAAACTTAACATAGGCACATTGTAATATACATGTATAACTTAACTGAAGATATGTACAACCAACCCTGGACCAAGGCTGAAATTCAAACACAGCCTTTGAAATACATAAAATACCATTGGAATCAAAATTCATAACCTGTGAATAACAACCTTCAATAATAAGCATAATGAGAAATGACTTCATTAAGTCTATAATTAAACCTTTTAGATGGCACATTGGCTAAATCACAACCAGTGCCTTTCACTGTCTAGGTCCGAGTCCTACCCAGGACAGATCATACCATGAGAAAGTTCATCAGTCCTCTCGTCAAAAGACAGTCATTTTCATTTGGCACTCCAGTTTCCTCCACCATTGCTGATGTAAAACGAAAATTTTCGACTGGAACATAAAACATGGAACATAAAACATGGAACATAAAACAACATATTATTAAAAAAGAATAAAAAGCAGCTCAATTTCAACCACACTTAATAATATACACATATAATTACAAACTGGGCATGGTTAAAGTCACTTTTAAATTTTGATTGGTCAATCTGGATATAAATGACGTCAGTTTTGACATGTTATTTTGTATAACATTGCAGTTTTGCCGGAACTACTTTCGGTGTTTTCCAACGCTACGCGATTTTATACAATTTGGTTTCCGTCATGGTGATGTTATACTTCAATAAATTTACACAAAATGACAAACAATCCTTAAATAATTGAAAGATGACTTGAAAATTCAAAATAAAAACATTTTAGATGATGCATCAGTTAAAAAAAACACAAACAAAAACAAATCAAAGTACTGAAAGTACTAAAATTCGCGAAAGATTAGAAAGACAGGGAGTTCACTGTCTCCATCAATGTAGTGTCAGGTATATGAAGTTGTCAGGTAACTGAAAGGAGGTTGTTATGTTCACCTTGCATTGCTCCCAACACAACATAGCGGGTTCATGTAGTGTGCAATGTGCAGACTATGAGCATGGGGCTGTTTTAATATTCACACATTGGACCAATATGGAAATAGTTCAATCCGAATAAATGCATGTATGGAACCATCAAGGATGGTCAAAGTTACTTCCATCGTCATGGAGACCCTAATATTAAACAAGAGGTCCATGAGCCTTTATGCTCACATGCAGCTGAGTACATATCTCATGCAGAGGTTCAATGGTCATTGACATTAATTAAAGAGAATGTCCAAATAAATTTTCAGCAGTAAGGGCCAATTATATGTAAGGATTTTTTGCAAATGTATTATAACATAACTAGTCATAAGAGTGATACATATAATATATCTGAAATCTAGCTACAATATATTGTTTATAAACAACTAAAAAGGTAAAGAAAAATTTGAACCCATGACCTTAATCTAAATATCGCAATGAATATTAGGTCAATACCTACAATTTAGAAGCCTATACAAAAAGTTTATAGTTTTTGAGATAATTAACCATGTCAGTATTTGTTTGCATCAGTGACCTTGACTTTTAAACTCATGTCCTTCATTCGTATATCAAAATGATCGTTAAGCCAATACCTACAATATTTTAACATATATGCCTATACAAAAAGTTTATAGTTTTTAAGACAATTAATCATTTCAGTATTCATTTGCATCTATAACCTTGACCATTAGACCTATGACCTACATTCATATATCAAAATGAACATTGTGTAAATGCCTATAACATTCTGATATACATGCCTATAGAGAAAGTTTATCATTTTTGAGATAATTCACCATTTCAGTATTTGTTTGCATCTATGACCTTGACCTTTGAACCTATGACCTTCGTTCATATATGGAAATGACCGTAAGGCAAATGCCTACAATATTCTAATATACATGCCTACACAAAGAGTTCAAAGTTTTTGAGATAATTAACCATTTCAGTATTCGTTTACATCTATGACCTTGACCTTTGAACTTATGACCTCTATTCATATATCAAAATGACCGTTGTGCAATTGCCTACAGTATTCCAATACACATGATGATGATGCCATACAAAAAGCTTATAGTTTTCAAATATATTGACAAATACATTAATTTTGCAATTTCCCCCTCAAGTACCTTGCCATTATCTCATTTTGGCCCCTAAAGCTACAATATGTGCAAATCTAAAACTAGGTGCCCATAGTGTTTTACATGAAATATCTAAGTTATACCTCTTGTAGGTTCAGAGCAGATGATTTTTAAAGATTTTCACAAATTTCCCCTTTATGGGGCCCCAAGGGGACATAATCCTTGCATTTGTGCAAATCTGAAAACCCCTTACTTGACCATTACTGTCAAATATCATCCAATTTGGCTCTGTAGTTTTGGAGGAATTGATAAAAAATGTGAAAAGTTTATACATGACGCACATTGGACGAAGATAGATGGCAATTGCACATCTGAGCCTTTGGCTCAGGTGAGCTAAAAAGTTTATACAAGACGGATGAAGATAGATGACAATTGTTCATCTGAGCCTTTGGCTCAGGTGAGCTAATAAGCTTCTGATATCTTTCATGTCATGATTGAGGATATTTTTTAAATAAATTAATAACTTGAAAAAATTAACTATTATTTTATTATTATTTATATCACCAGAGTTGTGTTTTAAGAATTCGATAATTTTTGGAAGACTTTTTATTCCCGAGACCAGCATAATTTTAGTAAATCTTGTAAACAACAATTTGTTCAATCGGGTGGCCGTTAGGATCCCCGCTGACTGGGTTTGACAGGTGACCCCTCTACAAAGGTTCTGTACATGATAAAAATGTAGTTGACAGATGACCACTCTACAAAGTGATCGCTATCCCAGATTTCACTCTAATCAATTTATAATTTTTTAAGGATGACTTCACGGAATGCTTTGAAAAACGGGAAAAGCAGTAAGTATGATAGCACAAAATTCCAAAATTTTTGTCTTAATATGGGAAGACTCCTTACATCAGCAGGGATTGAGCTTAACTTTTTGATGAGCCATACAATGAACTGTCAAGAGTGATGGTTGATCTGAATATATCAGGCATATACATTTGGATTATTCTATCCCTTGCTTTACTTTTCGATATTCAACATCTGCAATTACATTGACGAATGGTTTTGCAGAAAATGTTGATCTATAGGTACTGCCAATGTCAATGACTGTATAATTTTGGCAGATTTTGATTTATTAGCAGGAACTTGTTTTGCATAACTAAAGGCTTGGGCCTGTTTGTGAGATTCAGAAATGTCATGTTTATTTACACTGTCAAGTTTATAACTAGTGCAACCCTCGGTAAATACAGATTTTTTTCCTGTCGAACTCTACACAATCGGCACACTTCATTCCGTCCTGCGTATCATACAACCAAGGCCTGCCATCTTCCCATGGCTTTTTATATGCTCCGATGCGTTTGGACTTATCATACTCTTGATAGTACTTTCGTTTTTCCGCAGGTCCTTGTTTAGCCTTTGGAGTCGATGCTCCTAAAAATTTCCACATGGCAGAAAGCCGGAAGTATCATTTTATACATAAATATCAGAAAAGGAAACGAAATGGCACCGTATTTGAATTCCGGTCGGAACACCGGTCCATTTACACTTGTTAACTATATGATACCCATTTTTCAATTTTACTATTATTGTCGCCAGTCAGAAATATAAACAGGAAATCGGTAAACGGATCGGAATGTCAAATACACCGAACTGAAAATTCTAATCGCCACCTGGCAGCCCTGGGCGACCTGTGTATGATACATTTATCGCCCAGAGCGAAAAACTGGGCGCCCGTTAATCTCAATCCCTGATCGGGAGGGTTGGCAGGTATGATAAAGCGGAGAATATAGTTGGGGCGGAAAATATTAATATTGGGGCGAAACGTCCATAACCCGCATTCAAAATTTGAGTTATCTACCTTTATTTCAACTTTGAACCTACATACGAGAGAGAGTTGATTATCTGTAACGGAAGAATATTCGGGTTGAGAAATCTGCATGTAACAGCTAAATTCGAGAATGATCAAGATCATTCGCGAATAAAAACAGAACTAATTTACTCAGCTCAGTACTTAAACTCAATGTAAAATTTGTGTGGAGAACTAGGTACACTTATAGTGTAACTATTAAAAAAACCAGAGTAACTTAAAAGTACATGTAGGAGACTATTAACAGAACAAAATACTATATGTCAACAAAAGTTTATATATTCAAAACAATAGAGAAAAGCCACACAATGTTTATGTCAATGTTTATATCTATAGATGAAATTTAAAAAAATGGAGGAAAAATCAAAATTAGCATATTTTTAAAATTTATATTATATGAGGACACATGATGCGGTTTCTGCTGTACCATGTGACAATCCTTCTGCTGTACCACATATACATGACAATACCTCTATTCGTTTGTGCTGGATGTTTTTAGAAACATCGTGAATTTCAAGAATAACATCATTATTTAACAGGAAAACGTGATCCTATACAATTCCTTATTAAATGGAAATAATTTATCCACACAAATGTTGAGGGTATAATGTGATACAAACATTATTAGTTACACAGTCTGTTGGTGACCTAATATGGTTTATACAGGGTCAGTAAATTCCATATCGGGCGAAGGCGAAGCCCGAGCCCAGATATGGAATTTACTGACCCTGTATAAACCATATTAGGTCACCAACAGACTGTGTAACGATTATATCCTACCGATCACCCTGAAGACCCACGGTGGATACCTTTAAACAAACATACAGTACACGGATACGGAGACCGGAGAGAAGTTCAGAATGAGACACTGCTGTATGTTTTAGTAACTTATAGCTCCCAACAAACCCTTTATAGATTATATTATGTCACTAAAACACTGTGTAACTATGATATCATACCGATCATATCAATAAATTATTTACAAAACCAATTTGAATGTATCCACACAGCGACATGTCAATGGTGACTGAGTTAGAAATACCATCGTTTGACATTCTGTCTGACAAAATATTGAAAATAATAATGAATTTGACTTACTAGCAACTTCCGTCAAAGAAATCAATTGCACTTTTATCCTTGGACATCAAATATTTTGTTTCAATATCACAACACTTTTACTAGTGTCTGTAATTGCCGTAAATACTTGTGATAAATATGACGTGTTTACTACGAGGCGGGCGCCATTGACGTTGGTCAGGGGAAATTACTCTCATACTGACTGGATATGAACAGAGCTGACCCGATATGGATTATATTAGGTCACCACGTGACCAGCATCGTCGAATGAAATTCACAGAAACTAGTGAGAGGTAGGATATATATATATATAGCTGGAAAAACCCATTATTATTGGTATGTGTTTACAACAATGTACATGTATATCATAATATCTTAATAGTTATATCTTGAGTATTTACAAAAGAGCACAACCTTTCTGGTTTGCTAGCTGCACGCAGCACAGACAAGCTTACATCATTCATGTAAGCTCCACCAATTTCCAATAAATCATTTTTTGTGAAACTTTTTCATATAAACAAAATAAATTTTTATTGCTGCAGATTCCAGTGAATAAGAAAGTGTCAAAGGCATTTACAGCCATGTAGAAAATTGTTAATGTGAGATTTTCAAGATTAAAGAGTAACAAAGATAAAAAATAATTAAGGTTATTTTAATCCACATATAAACTAGAGAATTTTTGATATTTTATTAAATGAATTGGCAGCAATCTTTTTTAGATATATTTCACAACATATTAAGACAAAGGTCCAGATCAAATGGATTTTAAGACACTGTAATAAAATAAATGCAATGATAAAAATATACAGGTACAATTAAATTATAATATCATTTTCACACATTCTGACTGGATTACAAGCTCCAGTTATTTCCTCATAGCCCTGTTTTTACCGAGACCTGACCAATGCCGGAACTACTTTTTTCGTACACAATGACGGAATGTTAATAATGTACACTAAAACAATAACAGAAATAGTACATTTTTTCAGTTATACTATTGCATTAAGTATCACAATAAATCTTACATTGTTTTCATTAGCACCAACCAGGTTTAACCTACTTCACAGGAATAATGCAAAAACCAAACTCTTTATTCAAGTTATTTCTCATTAGAATGAACAAAAATTAAAGGCAATGCTTAAATGTACTGACAGCTCCTGTTCAATGCTGTGTCTGGAATAAGAGAAACAAACTCCATCTTCTTAAACTTCCATATTTTCAATTGGGCGAGTGTCTGCAAAAAGTTCATCACACAAGCCGGGTTGTTTCTGTTTCAGAGCCTTGTAAAATGTTGTCATTGGTAAACACTGTTCAAACATTAATTCTACAGGATATTTTTTCTGATCATCCTTGGACAAGTGCGGGAAGAAATATGGATACCCTCGTAAAAGCATGCAGGTGACACTGATGTTGAAGTTTGGCTCGACAATTAATCCGGGTGCACCCGAAGCGCCAACTTGGAAATGACAATGGTATAATGAAAATGCTGGATTATCTACATTGTAATAACCGTTAGGAAAATTAGGGAAGTTAATCTGTGCAAAATACATTGCCTTTTTGATGACATCATCTGCTAAATCTTGTGCATGGCAACCCGGGTCAATGAGCAAAGGTTCGCCTTTAGGGTGACCATAGAAACTGATCTTCTTTAAGCTATGGTCATGTTGAGACAGGTGTAATGGAGGAGGAAATGGGTTGCCATAGGCTTTGAGCTTTAGTACTATCACATCAAGCTCAGGATTAAAAAAACAAATTTGTGGTGAAAAGAAAAATTTTACAATGCTATCTCTTTCAATCTCACGCTTAAACCCAAACTTTATAAATATTGATGTGGACCAAAACTGATCAATCTGTCGCCATGACCACCTTGATGCCAAATCTGGAAAAAGTTAAAATAAAACAGATACATGTACTAATTTTCTTGTTCTATGACACTATCAATAAAATGTCAAATACATGATGGAAACAAATATTTTCAACCATATTGAAAATAACGTATACATATTTTCAACTATACAGAAAATGTAATAAATTTTGCATATATATACATTTTAAAACATATTTTGATTTGCATTTAATTTTTTTCTCTTTTATGGGAAAATTTTTTCCCTGCTTGAATTACAGCTATTGTACATTAAGTTCACTATTAGGTTAAGTCCTAGCAAAATTAAATAGGTTTAGAATTTGAGATTGAAACAATCTTGTTTAGAGTGAATCTTTAGTGAACAGAAAACTTGCCTGAATTGAATTATTTTTCAGGACAAGCCATTCATTTTTTAAAAATTAATTTGTGTATTCTCACCCAAACAAAATATTCCATCTGAAATTTAGTTTAGACAAAAGTGATTGTATTTTAAGTTCAATTCTTGCACATTAAGCAAAATTATAAAAATAAAACTTGCCTAAAATTTCTTTGAAGGAGTGATATGTTGAAACAACATAGTCAACCCCAGCTCGGAATCCTGTGCAATAAATAGTTCCGTCTCCACCTGCTATTGTTATGTGTCCGATTGACTTGGCATAATCTTTGGAGAAATCATCTAGGGAGCTGACATACATTGTAGTGTCGTACCTTTTCCTGAGGTCATAACCTGAACATTTACCTGAAATAGAAACAAAAAGTCAAATTAACTTAGATGTAGTTTTACTCCTGGTGCACTAACTTTCACTTATTTTGCAGTCAAAAATTTTACGTAAAAATTTATACCACAACATAAATACATGTAACACAAATTTTAAAAGTAACTTCTGCTACAAAACTGACATGGATTTCATCTGCTTATTTTACCCCTTCCTCTTAAAATGTGTATCTATTCAAGTTGATAATATGAAAGTTAATTTGATCATAGTTTATTGAAAAAAAAATTATTTTTACAATTTCAGAAATTGCAATATTTAGGTAATAGTCCAATTCAGAAATGATGAAGCAAACCTGAGAGAGGACCACAACCTTCAACAAGGAAACTGACAAAATTTTTCACACAAGGATCTGCCCCAAGTGGGATTTGAACCTAGGCAGTGAGAGGCAATTTGTTATACTTAAAAGAACCTCGACTAGGATGTAAAACACCATTAGCCTTTTCAGTATTCTTTTGTATCTGTGACCTTGAACTTTGAATCTAGACTAGGGTGTAAAACACCATTAACCATTTCAGTCTTCTTTTGCAGCTGTGACCTTGAACTATAAATCTTGACTAGGGTAAAAAAACACCATTAATCCACTTTGATGCATTCGGCATCAATTTTTGATATTAACCATTTTTCTTTTTTATCTTTTTGAAATACCTTAAAAAACTCAAAGTAAAAACTGAGATCCAATGCAAATAGTCATCAGACTTTTACTGTTCTAAAACTGAAAATATTTTTTTATAACAGGCCCATAACAGCAAATTTTAAAGTAAAGGGCTAAAATTAAAATACACAAAAAGTAAGCAACAACAGAAAGAAAGTAGGAAACACATGAACAGCTTTATTTAACACAAAATAAGTAAAGATCTAAAAATTGGAATTCGGAACATTTTCTTGAAACCATATCTTCAATATAAAAGTATTAATTTGTATTGAAATATACTGCAAGGTGTAAGGAGCCAGCCCACCCTCCCGTCCTCTTTATTTTTATGGCCTGTATTATCTCACCTTGCCCACAATTGGCCTCGTCATCTAAATGCCAGCCTTTAACTAAATTAATTCCGGGCATTGATCTGGATCTTTGTAACTTATCTGATACATAATCTGATATTTCATCTCTGTATCTAACACCAGACGCTGCTTTACCTGCTTTAATGCCATGAACTGGTAAACCCTGTATCATTAGAACAATATTCATTTACTGTAAAATACAAGACAAATATTTAAATTTAAATCACTATTTTTTGTGAGCCATTTAGTTCAGCGATATTCATGTTGTTCTTAATGCCAGACACTTGCTATAACAGCTTTAATGCCATGAACTGGTAGATGAACCCTGTATAATACAAGACAATTACGAGTATTCAAATCCAAAATCACAACTAAAACAAGAAACTAATTGGGCCTGATATGCTCACCTGATAATGGGCATAGCTGAATTATTTTTAAAAACATAAAAACTGTAAAGCTAATGTCAAAATCTTTACAAATAATCATAATTTAAAGCTTTTCCAGATAATTAACCACTTCAGTATTTTTTGCATCTGTGACCTTGAACTTTGAACCTGTGACCTTCATCTATACATTGTCTATATGTATATATCAAAATGGCTGTTGTATCAATACCTATAATATTCTAATATACATGCCTATACAAAATGTTTATAGTTTTCCAAATAATTAAAAAATTCAGTATTCTTTTTCATATGTGACCTTGACCTTTGAACGTGTGACCTTAACCTATATATCAAAACCAACAAAAAAAATTAAATATACAAGCCTATACAAAAAGTTAATAGTTTTCCAGATAATTACCCATTTCAGTATTCTCTGAAATAATCACATAACAATTTTACTTACTAAGAATAATCTATTAATTAAATAAAAAAAAATACCCCAAACAACTGTTTTCCAGGTGTGATTTTTGAAGTAGGTGAAATCTCAGCAAAACTATCACTGTCACTACTAGGATGCTGGCTATTTCTTTCTTCATACTATTCATAAATAAAATCATCAAAAACATGTATTAAAGTATAAATTTAAAACAATTATATGAAAAAAGAGTAGGGGGAGTAATGGTGTTATATCCTGATGTCAAGAATCTTTCATTTATATTGAGAAGTAATTTTATTTCCTTTTTTCAAAACAACCTTCTGCCGTCTGAATTGAGAAAATTTGCTTATTTTTTAAGACCATGAAAAATTCAAAATTTGGAGTACAGGCTATAGCAAAGTACATTATGAAATATTTGCAATGCCATTTTAAAGATGCTGTAATGTTATATTTTTTCAATTTTTGGTAGGTGAAGGCCATGTAAATAGTTTGGTCACGTATTCCATTGTAAGTCTTTACTGTTGTTTTGGGAATTCTTAGGAGTCAAATTTAGTAATTTTAGTAATTTTTCCCAGGGGAAACTACCATATTCAGTTGTAAATTGAGGCAATCAAAATCACTGTTGAGGTATTCGGTACTTGGATAATTGAGTAAACTGGAGTGCATAGAGAGAACCACCAACCTTCAGCAAGTGAACTGACAAAGTTTCTCACTGGTATCTTCCCACATGATGTCATAACCTGGGCAGTGAGATCTTCCCACATGATGTCATAACCTGGGCAGTGGGATCTTCCCACATGATGTCATAACCTGGGCAGTGAGATCTTCTCACATGATGTCATAACCTTGGCAGTGAGATCTTCCCACATGATGTCATAACCTGGGCAGTGAGATCTTCCCACATGATATCATAACCTGGGCAGTGAGATCTTCCCACATGATGTCATAACCTGGGCAGTGGGATCTTCCCACATGATGTCATAACCTGGGCAGTGTGATCTTCCCACATGATGTCATAACCTGGGCAGTGAGATCTTCCCACATGATGTCATAACCTGGGCAGTGAGATCTTCCCACATGATGTCATAACCTGGGCAGTGAGATCTTCCCACATGATGTCATAACCTGGGCAGTGAGATCTTCCCACATGATGTCATAACCTGGGCAGTGAGACCTTCTCACATGATGTCATAACCTGGGCAGTGAGATCTTTCCACATGATGTCATAACCTGGGCAGTGAGATCTTCCCACATGATGTCATAACCTGGGCAGTGAGATCTTCCCACATGATGTCATATCCTGGGCAGTGAGATCTTTCCACATGATGTCATAACCTGGGCAGTGAGATCTTCCCACATGATGTCATAACCTGGGCAGTGAGATCTTCCCACATGATGACATAACCTGGGCAGTGAGATCTTTCCACATGATGTCATAACCTGGGCAGTGAGATCTTCCCACATGATGTCATAACCTGGGCAGTGAGATCTTCTCACATGATGTCATAACCTGGGCAGTGAGATCTTCCCACATGATGTCATAACCTGGGCAGTGAGATCTTCCCACATGATGCCATAACCTGGGCAGTGAGATCTTTCCACATGATGTCATAACCTGGGCAGTGAGATCTTCCCACATGATGTCATAACCTGGGCAGTGAGATCTTCCCACATGATGTCATAACCTGGGCAGTGAGATCTTCCCACATGATGTCATAACCTGGGCAGTGAGATCTTCTCACATGATGTCATAACCTTGGCAGTGAGATCTTCCCACATGATGTCATAACCTGGGCAGTGAGATCTTCCCACATGATATCATAACCTGGGCAGTGAGATCTTCCCACATGATGTCATAACCTGGGCAGTGAGATCTTCCCACATGATGTCATAACCTGGGCAGTGAGATCTTCCCACATGATGTCATAACCTGGGCAGTGAGATCTTTCCACATGATGTCATAACCTGGGCAGTGAGATCTTTCCACATGATGTCATAACCTGGGCAGTGAGATCTTCCCACATGATGTCATAACCTGGGCAGTAAGATCTTCCCACATGATGTCATAACCTGGGCAGTGGGATCTTCCCACATGATGTCATAACCTGGGCAGTGTGATCTTCCCACATGATGTCATAACCTGGGCAGTGAGATCTTCCCACATGATGTCATAACCTGGGCAGTGAGATCTTCCCACATGATGTCATAACCTGGGCAGTGAGATCTTCCCACATGATGTCATAACCTGGGCAGTGAGATCTTCCCACATGATGTCATAACCTGGGCAGTGAGACCTTCTCACATGATGTCATAACCTGGGCAGTGAGATCTTTCCACATGATGTCATAACCTGGGCAGTGAGATCTTCCCACATGATGTCATAACCTGGGCAGTGAGATCTTCCCACATGATGTCATATCCTGGGCAGTGAGATCTTTCCACATGATGTCATAACCTGGGCAGTGAGATCTTCCCACATGATGTCATAACCTGGGCAGTGAGATCTTCCCACATGATGTCATAACCTGGGCAGTGAGATCTTTCCACATGATGTCATAACCTGGGCAGTGAGATCTTCCCACATGATGTCATAACCTGGGCAGTGAGATCTTCTCACATGATGTCATAACCTGGGCAGTGAGATCTTCCCACATGATGCCATAACCTGGGCAGTGAGATCTTCCCACATGATGCCATAACCTGGGCAGTGAGATCTTTCCACATGATGTCATAACCTGGGCAGTGAGATCTTCCTACATGATGTCATAACCTGGGCAGTGAGATCTCCCCACATGATGTCATAACCTGGGCAGTGAGATCTTCCCACATGATGTCATAACCTGGGCAGTGAGATCTTCCCACATGATGTCATAACCTGGGCAGTGAGATCTTCCCACATGATGTCATAACCTGGGCAGTGAGATCTTCCCACATGATGTCATAACCTTGGCAGTGAGATCTTCCCACATGATGTCATAACCTGGGCAGTGAGATCTTCCCACATGATATCATAACCTGGGCAGTGAGATCTTCCCACATGATGTCATAACCTGGGCAGTGGGATCTTCCCACATGATGTCATAACCTGGGCAGTGTGATCTTCCCACATGATGTCATAACCTGGGCAGTGAGATCTTCCCACATGATGTCATAACCTGGGCAGTGAGATCTTCCCACATGATGTCATAACCTGGGCAGTGAGATCTTCCCACATGATGTCATAACCTGGGCAGTGAGATCTTCTCACATGATGTCATAACCTTGGCAGTGAGATCTTCCCACATGATGCCATAACCTGGGCAGTGAGATCTTTCCACATGATGTCATAACCTGGGCAGTGAGATCTTTCCACATGATGTTATAACCTGGGCAGTGAGATCTTCCCACATGATGTCATAACCTGGGCAGTGAGATCTTCTCACATGATGTCATAACCTGGGCAGTGAGATCTTCCCACATGATGTCATAACCTGGGCAGTGAGATCTTCCCACATGATGCCATAACCTGGGCAGTGAGATCTTCCCACATGATGTCATAACCTGGGCAGTGAGATCTCCCCACATGATGTCATAACCTGGACAGTGAGATCTTCCCACATGATGTCATAACCTGGACAGTGAGATCTTCCCACATGATGTCATAACCTGGGCAGTGAGATCTTTCCACATGTCATAACCTGGGCAGTGAGATCTTCCCACATGATGTCATAACCTGGGCAGTGAGATCTTCCCACATGATGTCATAACCTGGGCAGTGAGACCTTCTCACATGATGTCATAACCTGGGCAGTGAGATCTTCCCACATGATGTCATAACCTGGGCAGTGAGATCTCCCCACATGATGTCATAACCTGGGCAGTGAGATCTTCCCACATGATGCCATAACCTGGGCAGTGAGATCTTTCCACATGATGTCATAACCTGGGCAGTGAGATCTTCCCACATGATGTCATAACCTGGGCAGTGAGATCTCCCCACATGATGTCATAACCTGGGCAGTGAGATCTTCCCACATGATGTCATAACCTGGGCAGTGAGATCTTCCCACATGATGTCATAACCTGGGCAGTGAGATCTTTCCACATGATGTCATAACCTGGGCAGTGAGATCTTCCCACATGATGTCATAACCTTGGCAGTGAGATCTTCTCACATGATGTCATATCCTTGGCAGTGAGATCTTCCCACATGATGTCATAACCTGGGCAGTGAGATCTTCCGACATGATATCATAACCTGGGCAGTGAGATCTTCCCACATGATGTCATAACCTGGGCAGTGGGATCTTCCCACATGATGTCATAACCTGGGCAGTGTGATCTTCCCACATGATGTCATAACCTGGGCAGTGAGATCTTCCCACATGATGTCATAACCTGGGCAGTGAGATCTTCTCACATGATGTCATAACCTGGGCAGTGAGATCTTCCCACATGATGTCATAACCTGGGCAGTGAGATCTTTCCACATGATGTCATAACCTGGGCAGTGAGATCTTCCCACATGATGTCATATCCTGGGCAGTGAGATCTTTCCACATGATGTCATAACCTGGGCAGTGAGATCTTCCCACATGATGTCATAACCTGGGCAGTGAGATCTTCCCACATGATGTCATATCCTGGGCAGTGAGATCTTTCCACATGATGTCATAACCTGGGCAGTGAGATCTTCCCACATGATGTCATAACCTGGGCAGTGAGATCTTCCCACATGATGTCATATCCTGGGCAGTGAGATCTTCCCACATGATGCCATAACCTGGGCAGTGAGATCTTCCCACATGATGTCATAACCTGGGCAGTGAGATCTTCTCACATGATGTCATAACCTGGGCAGTGAGATCTTCCCACATGATGTCATAACCTGGGCAGTGAGATCTTCCCACATGATGCCATAACCTGGGCAGTGAGATCTTCCCACATGATGTCATAACCTGGGCAGTGAGATTTTTCCACATGATGTCATAACCTGGGCAGTGAGATCTTCCCACATGATGTCATAACCTGGGCAGTGAGATCTTCTCACATGATGTCATAACCTGGGCAGTGAGATCTTCCCACATGATGTCATAACCTGGGCAGTGAGATCTTCCCACATGATGCCATAACCTGGGCAGTGAGATCTTTCCACATGATGTCATAACCTGGGCAGTGAGATCTTCCCACATGATGTCATAACCTGGGCAGTGAGATCTCCCCACATGATGTCATAACCTGGGCAGTGAGATCTTTCCACATGATGTCATAACCTGGGCAGTGAGATCTTCCCACATGATGTCATAACCTGGGCAGTGAGATCTTTCCACATGATGTCATAACCTGGGCAGTGAGATCTTCCCACATGATGTCATAACCTGGGCAGTGAGATCTTCCCACATGATGTCATAACCTGGGCAGTGAGATCTTCCCACATGATGTCATAACCTGGGCAGTGAGAGAAGCTGTATGTAATCTGTAAGCATGTACTTTTGACAGATCATACCTGGCTGGGGTTTGAACCCTTGATCTCCAATATACAAAGCAAACACTCTACCAACTGAGTTATATTAATATAGGTGCATAAAGAGAATTTTCACAATAGTTACAAAAAATCATAAAAACAGGTAAATTGATGCATGCTCAAATGCATTGTGTAATTTTGTTGTCACCATGGCTTACTGCAAGCTCAAAAACAGAGGCCAGATTTATTACTATATTAAAACATATATATATAAAGAGTATATATTGGTATTAACTATTTTTAAATTTTATAATTAATCTGGCCACTGTCAGCTCAGCTGCATATTTATGCTCTTTGTGCTATAGAAGTATTTGAAAAAAAAGAAAATAATAACAACTGTTACATTAAGAAATAAAATACTAACAGTGATAGTGACACAGAAAATACTCAAATTAATTGAACTATGGTGTCTGTAACTGCCTACAAAATAAATCCATGCAGTCCCCATGCAAATTAAATTTCTCCCAACACCACTTTATCATGGTTCCCATGCATGCATATAGGCAAACTTTCTCACACTTTCTGAGCGGGATTTGAACCTATGCATTGAAAGGTAATGTTTTTCAAAGGCACAAGCTTCAGACTACTAAACTTCGCTTGCTTTATTAAAGAAAATAACAAATATGGTAATCTGACTTTATGTCTAATGGAAATATAATTTTTACAGCCTGACGAGGATTTATTGACCATAATATTACATATACTGTGAAATCATTAATTTTTGTCATGTCCAATTTTCATGGTTCTAAAAAAAAGCGTTTCATGGGGTGGTTAATTCATGAATTGTGATTACCCTTTGACGTAGGTTTGTAGTACATACTATTGTAGTGATATGTGGTTTAGGATGTCCACAGAAGCAATGGAAATTGGGACAATTATGTAAATTAATGATTTCACAGTAGCATGAATGAGTTCCATTAAACAATTGACCAAAATGAATAGAGGTTCAACACATGTTAACAATGGTTAATAAATAAATAAACAAGAGGCCCAGGGGCCACATCGCTCACCTGAGCAACTTGCTAGGTAGAAGCCGAAATGAGTTCAGTATTGAAGTGAGTGCAGGGGAGGGAGGTTTTGTACAAACTGAAATCTATACTTCCTACCGATGCTTTTCACTAAACAATTTGTAAGTATTTCTATGTACCGTAAAAGGTTGATGTTTCGACAAGCCTCGGCTTATTCCGTTACCTTTTTCTTACAGCATTTCAACCAATGAAATAATTTTAAAAAAAATTTTCATCATGCAATCTACCAATCTCAAAAGAGAGAAAATGCATAGGCCGAATACTGTAATCGGGAAATGGCAAATAGAAATTATAGAATACAGCAGGATTTACATTAAAAATTAGCTTTTAAATACAAGTACAATTAGTATATTTCTCATGAACAATATATTTAACTTTATATCAAAATACTTATATAAAAGAATACAGCATGGAAAATACACTATTATTTAACTATGATTTGAACAAACTTGAATCTACACTACCTGAGGATGCTTCCATTTTAATTTGAGCTTTCCTGGCCTAATAGTTTTTGAGGAGAAGATTTTTAAAGATTCTCTCTATATATTCCTGTGTAAAACTTGACCCCCCTCTTGTGGCCCCACCCTACCCCCAGGGACTATGATTTGAACAAACTTGAATCTACACTACCTGAGGATGCTTCCATTTTAATTTGAGCTTTTCTGGCCTAATAGTTTTTGAGAAAAAGATTTTTAAAAATTTTCTTTATATATTCCTATGTAAAACTTGATCCCCCTCTTGTGACCCCTCCCTACCCCCGGGGACCATGATTTGAACAAACTTGAATCTACACTACCTGAGGATGCTTCCATTTTAATTTGAGCTTTTCAGGCCTAATAGTTTTTGAGAAGAAGATTTTTAAAGATTTTCTCTATATACTCCTATGTAAAACTTGATCCCCCTCTTGTGGCCCCTCCCTACCCCTGGGGACCATGATTTGAACAAACTTGAATCTACACTTCCTAAGGATGCCTCCACAAAAGTTTAAGCTTTACAGGCCGAATAGTTTTTGAGAAGAAGATTTTTGAAAAATACCAACAAAGTTTCAATAATTCTCAATTATCTCCCCTTTAAAGAGGGTGTGGCCCTTCATTTGAACAAACTTGAATCCCCTTCACCTAGTGGTGCTTTGTGCCAAATTTGGTTGAAATCTGCCCAGTGGTTCGTGAGAAGAAGATGAAAATGTGAAAAGTTTACGATGACGACGACGACAGACAACGGACAAATTGTGATCAGAAAAGCTCACTTGAGCCTATGGCTCAGGTGAGCTAATAATAGACAAAATAAAAAACATGGGTCTGTTTAAAAATAGAGATCATTGGGTTCTCTGCTGTACCATGTGATACCCCCATAACATTTGTAATACCCCCTAAAATTTGAAAAGAAAAAATATATCCATTAGATATAAGTTGTTCACGGTCTGATTGCAGAGTGCAGGGGTTTAAATAATGCATTTAGGTGTAATTGGTGTATGGACATATGTGTATAACCACGTTGACTCACACTTTATTCATTACAATAAACCCAATATAAAAATTTGACTTGCTGTATACTGTTCCATCAGCTCTCGGACAACCTATATTAGTTCACATTTTCCTGTAGAAACAATGTTAATAAATAATCTGGGTAATGCAATGTAAGCATTTTCCAAAACATCCCACACAGAAGGTTTAGAGTGAAACAGCAGAGAATCCCATTAAAATAATTCATTCACATAACCAATGACAAGGTACAACATGCCATTTCATCATAAGATGAATATATATACCTTCCATCAATAGAATTCTGTTTTGATAAAAAAGATTTAAGATTCCAAATAAATTAATTTGTGTATTAATAATATTATGAAAATTGTGCTTACATTTATCAAGTGGAAAACGGTCAATTTTGAATTAAAAATAAAACATAAATCACTAACATTAGGTATATGATTTACAGAAAAAACAAGAAATCTGTGATGCTCACTCAGCATACCCCAGCTAAGCTTTTAACATATGTTAGGATACAAAAAAATGTTCAGTAGATGTCAGGCAGACTTGAAATTGGTACTTGTGGTATGGGACCTCATACTGAACTGACATACAAAATTTCAAGTGACTGCGGTTAGTAGTTGCTTAGAAAACTGTTACAAAAATTTTCAACCATTGACCATAAATGTTGAAATTAAACTAAGTCAGGAAACAGGAAGTAGATGTCTGGCAGACTTGAAATCGGTACTTGTGGTACGATATCAGGCCTCATACCTGCTGAGGATCAATCCCAGCCCTCCAGGGTGAAAAGCCAGCATTCTACCACAAGGCAAAAAGATCCAGACCAGAATGTCTGGCAGTAAATAACTCTATTATATCTACTACATAAATGCATGAAATTAATACCTATTTGAGTAAATTAGACTCTCCTGTGTTTATAAACACAATTTGTCAACATTTGATTGCATTAGTTACACCTAATTAAAGCTGTGGAAATCTCTGTCATATTAAATCAAACATACCAGTCCACCCTTAAATCACAATGAAAAAGCAACATAAAAACTGAAAACAAAAACAAGAGGCCCATGGGCCTTAACACTCACCTGAGGCTAAGTACATATCTCATGCAGAGGTTCAATGGTCAATAACATTTATTAAAGAGAACTCCTAATTTTCAGCAGTAAGGCAGAATTAAATGCAAGGATTTTTGCAAATTAATCATACCTTGTCCTGAGATTGCTACGTATAATGTATGTATAATATATAGTCTAGCTACAACACATTATTTATAAACAGCTAAAAAGTAAAAACAAAAGTATGAAACTATGACCTTCATCTATATATCAAAATGATTGTTAGGCCATTACCTACAATATCCAAATATATACATGCCTATACAAAAAGTTAATAGTTTTCGTGATAATTAACCATTTCAGTATCCTTTCCCATTTGTAACCTTGACCTTTGAACCCATTACCTTAATCTATATATTAAAATGATCTTTAAATCAACTCCTACAATATTGTAATATACATGTTTATACAAAAAGTTTATAGTTTTTGAGATAATTAACCATTTCAGTATCCTTTCGCACCTGTGACCTTGACCTTTGAATCCATGACCTTAATCTATTTATCAAAATCAACATTAAATCAATTCCTGCAATATTCGAATATACATGTCTATACAAAAAGCTTATAGTTTTCGAGATAATTAACCATTTCAGTATTCTTTCGCATCTGTGACCTTGATCTTTGAACCCATGACATTAATCTATATATCAAAATGATCGTTAAATCAAAACCTACAATATTCTAATATACATGTCTATACAAAAAGTTTATAGTTTTTGAGATAATTAACCATTTCAGTATTCTTTCGCATTTGTGACCTTGACTTTTGAACCCAAAACATTAAACTATATATCAAAATGATCGTTAAATCAAAACCTACAATATTCTAATATACATGTCTATATAAAAAGTTTATAGTTTTTGAGATAATTAACCATTGCGGTATTCTTTCGCATCTGTGACCTTGACCTTTGAACCCATGACATTAATCTATATATGAAAATGATCGTTAAATCAAAACCTACCATATTCTAATATACATGTCTATACAAAAAGTTTATAGTTTTTGAGATAATTAACCATTTCAGTATTCTTTCGCATTTGTGACCTTGACTTTTGAACCCAAAACATTAAACTATATATCAAAATGATCGTTAAATCAAAACCTACAATATTCTAATATACATGTCTATACAAAAAGTTTATAGTTTTTGAGATAATTAACCATTTCAGTATTCTTTCGCATTTGTGACCTTGACTTTTGAACCCAAAACATTAAACTATATATCAAAATGATCGTTAAATCAAAACCTACAATATTCTAATATACATGTCTATATAAAAAGTTTATAGTTTTTGAGATAATTAACCATTGCGGTATTCTTTCGCATCTGTGACCTTGACCTTTGAACCCATGACATTAATCTATATATGAAAATGATCGTTAAATCAAAACCTACCATATTCTAATATACATGTCTATACAAAAAGTTTATAGTTTTCGAGATAATTAACCATTTTGGTATTGATTTGCATCTGTGACCTTGACCTTTGAACCCATGACCTTAATCTACATATCAAAATGATCGTTAAATCATTTCCTACAATATTCTAATATACATGTCTATACAAAAAGTTTATAGTTTTCGAGTTAATTAACCAATATGGTATTTGTTCGCATATGTGACCTTGACCTTATAACCCATGACATTTATCTATATATCAAAATGATCGTTTAATTAATTCCTTCAGTATTGTAATATACATGTCTATACAAAAAAGTTATAGTTTTTCGAGATAATTAACTATTTCGGTATTGTTTTGGATCTGTGACCTTGACCTTTGAACCCATGACCTTTATTAATATAACAAAATGACCATTGTGCCATTACCTACAATATATTAATATGTATGCCTATACAAAAAGTTAACAGTTTTGCAGATAATCAACTATAACGGTAATAGTTGTGCATCCTTGACCTTGACCTTTGAACTCATGACCTTGATCTATGTATCAAAATGATCATCATGTCAATACCTACAATTAACTGAAAATCCCATGCCATTATCACCTGAAATGTTTAATAAATAGCATTTTTTATCAAAGGTCAAAAACAAGGATATGACCTTGACCTTTGACCTTGACATCTTTTGGAAGAAAATAGCAAGACAAGATCAACAGTGAAAACTCCATGCAATTATCTTTAGCCGTTATTGAGTTATAACAATAAATGTCTCATTTTCAAAATTACATAATTTTACGCAAAAATTGCGTAACCTATTTTTCAATCAATTTTCATGAAAAACACAATTTTAATGTTCCCAGGTATGCTGAATCCAAATATCCAATCAAAATTTGCCTGCACCTTTTGGTTTCAGAGAAGAAGATTTTTTTGTCTTTTTGCTATTTTCAGTAACAGCGGCCATCTTGTTGGGCGTGGCCAAACCCCGAACACAATTTTGAAAGGCTTTTACCCAGGCATGATAATCACCAAGTTTCATCAAATTTGGCCCAGTAGTTTTGGAGGAGAAGATTAAAATGTAAAGTTTACACACGACGCAAGACGGACGATGATAGATTGCAATAGCTCATCTGAGCCTTTGGCACAAGGGAATTGAGGTCTGGTGTTCCAGAAGGGTAAACACCCCCTGTTTAGCTAGTTTCACCCACCACATGTGACATCAAATTGGGAATGAAATGGACATGGCTTCCTATTGTAAAACATGGATATTACCTTCGCAAATACTGTTTACCTAACTACACAAACGTCTTTAGCTATGGTAAGCATCAGTTGCTATGGTGAATTCCATGTTTTATGGTTAGATCTGTAAGTATATAAAATATTCATACCCTGGTTTGTAACCTGCAACATTTGTCTTCTATATACCCTTTAATGGCTTTAATATCCTCTCTTTGTGCTGTTATTGTAAAGCAAATGTCCGACACAACTGTTTGTGGCCTGTGTTTTCTCTGCTTTATACCTAAAAATGAATAATTCTATAATTTATCAACCCCATCTAATCCATCCAAGACAAACATAACAATCCATTTCCAAATACATGGCAAATTCCAAAGCAAAGTGAAAACTTTGAAGCTGGCAATTAGGCTAAAGACATGAATCATTTAAATGAATACACATGACTACCATATCTGATCTCAACTGATTTAGGGACCTTTAAATTGGTGGCAGAGTGCAATGTAGTCTAAAGTGCCACGTACTTTATGGATCACAGTGACTCTCACTGCCTAGGTCCGAGTCCCACTTGGGAGAGGTCCTGGTGTGGGAAATTTTGTCAGTTTGCTTTTTAAAGGTTGTTGTTTTTGTCTAGGCAGTTCCGTTTCCTCTATCATCCCAGAACTGAGGAAAATTTATTTTGCTATAAGTAATTTCAATTAACTAAATAATTTCTTACCTTTTAATATTTCCGTATCCATGAACACTTCAACTTTCCTGACAACCATCAGATAGTCTCTTTCACTCTTGCAAACAATGATAGTGTTCAGCTGCAGTGTATCATTTTCTTGTTTAGCGTGCTTAACTGTAAACAGGATCATTTCAACCAATGTTTCTAAAGGCCACAGATTATACTGCTCTATTGGAAATGCGATCGATCTACACCCAAACTGGCTCTGGTTGTGGATCAGATTCTTGAAGCTTATTTCCAATTTGGATTTTAATCTGCCCTTTTCATCATTTTCTTTCCATTTTGGATACAGGTGTGATACCAATGGGGTCTTTAAAGATTCCAATGATTTTGTGAAGCTTTTCAGTTTTTCTGAGAAAAAATTGGCAGAATAATGCAATTAAAATTTTTCAAAAAAATTATGCAACCAGCTTTTTAGGTAATTAAATAATAAATCTCCTTGTATTTGTAGACTTTATGGTTGAATTTGAGTGCTCTAAAGTGCGCACTTACAGATAACACTGCCTAGATTGAAATCCTACTTGGGTCTAGTATTAGAAAGTTTGTTAGTTCTCTTGCAGAAGGTCAGTGTTTTTTACTAGATACTCCAGTTTCCTTCACTAACTTTTTTTTAAATTGTTTGAAATACCAAGCATAGAATAAATTAAGTAATATTAGAATAGAACTGTCACTGAAGGTAACTTAAATGAGTTCTGTCACAAATTCCCAGAATAGAAATTAATTGTAATAATTACATCCGTACAAAATCTTCTGGAAAAAACAATAATTCCCAAAAATTTTGCAAAATAAATCTGATCGTACTAGGAATCGCAAGTGCACAGAATCATATCAAGATCTGTGCATAGTTTCAGAAAAATTGTATCTTGCATAAGCATTTACAACTGAATATACCTCAAGACAAAATGTTGTCTATGGACAGATGAACAGACAAAAATGCAAGTTAATTCCATTATCCCTACTAATTGGGTGGGGGGGGGGGGGTTGTTTAGTGTTGGGTTATAAATACCGACATGGCATGTTTACATTTTCATACACAAACGTATATTCATAATAATGAATTTATGAAATACTAACCTTGTTTCTCAGTCCTGGTGCGACCAGATGAGCGCTCTATTGGATGAACAACCACAGCATCTGTTGAATCTTGTCCCAAAACTGAGAACGAACAGCCATTAAAACTCCATGTTGGATTGCCAGACGTTGTATTCAATGTTTGGATCTTCTCTATTTTGATGTTGCAGTTCATCTTTTTCTTTAAGGAATCTATATATCTCTCATGCTTGGAAAAATAAGAAACTGCTGCCGGTTGTGTACATAGATGTTTGATGGAGTCTACCTGATCAATGATGCATTTAAGCATCATATATGCTTCTTCCACTTCATACTGAATCCCCTTTATACCAATGGAGCCGTTACTACTCTTTACGACCGGAGAATCGTAACTAATATCCACATCATGTTTGTATTGAAGTTGCGATATTTCATCTATTCTACATTTACGGAGGTATTTGACAATTTCTCCACTGACTCTAAACTTTTTTTGAAAGTCCAAACATTTCAAAGCATCTACAATGATACCATCTACCTTGTCTTCTATGTCATCTGTGCAATTGATGATCATACTGCCCGTTTCTATCTCAGAATGAATACAGAGTTTACCTGGGTATTTTTCTAAGAGTTCTTTCCTTTTTCTCCCCCACCATTTTAACTTCATCAGTTTTTCAATATTCGGAATCTCTGTATGCAAAAATGGACAATAAACTTCTGAAACAATTCATTTATATTTTCAGCATTGATATGATCAGCATGTTCCACACAAAGAGAAATTATGTTTTCTGGTTCTCTAATGTCTAATGCGCATTGTACTTGGTTTTTCAAGTATGAATCAATGACATACTGCTGAATTTCTGGATTTCTTAACAAACACCAAATTGTTCTTTTCTTTGGTTGGATATCAAATGTGACCAGTCTTTTCATCCATGTTTGGATCTGTTCTTTGACCTTTTCCGTTTCTACAACTATCCCTGTTATTACTAGAGCACCATTCTCTTCCAAAACAATGTTAAGTCTACTATAAATTCTCAAAACCGATAGATAAAACTCAGACCCTTTCAGAATGTCCATCTGACCTTTTGAAAACTTCAAAGTTATAGTTATTCTCTCTCTAGCCTTTTTTATTTCTGAGATAATAGTTTGCGCTCGACTCAGTGCCCGATTGGCAGAAGTAGGATGGCCAACAATCCAAATACGATGATCATCACTTTCCGTCAAAGTGATTATCTGCCTTTTCTGAATACCTCTTAATTTCTGTAATTCATCTAAAACATCTTTATAAATATCCTTCTGAGTGAAAACACAATAAGCTCGAATTTCATATATATGAGCCTTCAATGTTGACTTTACATTCTTTTTCCAAAGATCTAATTCTGTGTCTCCTTGCAAGATATAAGAACTTTCAACATAAATTTGATCTTTTCCATCTATAAATCTGAATTCTAAGTTTGTGCCTCCTGAGTTTTTAATTTTCAGTTTGAGCCTCTCTTGTCCCAGATCTGTTCCAATGACAAATCTCAACTTCATACATTCCTCCCCTCTAAAGCGCAGGATTTCACTGGAATCGTGTTCCGATATTAAAACTGGTTCCTTGTTGAGATAATATCGACAATGATAATTTATAGAAACATAGGAAAAGGTTTCTTTGACATCATCTAAGGAACATACTGAATCACTGGTGTCTGAGCAAGTATCTATAAGTGAAATAGAAATCAAGAAATTTGTAGCTGAAAAAATATAATATTTGGCAATAGCCACAGTACACAAGAAACAAATAAAACAGGAGGCACAATGGGTCTGACATGCTCACTTTATAAATAATGGCTAATTCAAATGCTTTAACTCAGTTCAATAAAAATCAATTTAATGAAACATAAACAAAAATAAAGTCTTCATTAATATTTCCAAAAATAGGTAAAATAGTAGGAAAAGTAAAAAGGTCAAACCTAGTCATCTTGGATGGCAGGCACCGTGACATCAAAGAAACTTAAGTCTAGACCACCTAGTGACCTTCCACATTAACTTTAGTCCCCAATTGGCCCAGTGATTTCAGGGAATATTAAAGTTTATACATGGATGCACTGATGCCCATATACTTTGCCATGCTGTAAGCTTAGCTGGGTTTAGCCATTTGAGCTAAAAATGGGAAAAGGAAGAAAATAGTTTCTTGGGTAGTTAAGACCACTTACTTCCCTTGTAATACCGACACCCAGTTCAGGCCCAGACCAAACCCTGAATTATTTGTCTTTCATTATCACACACATACCATAATCCTCATTTTGATCTTCCTCCAGTCTTTGGACACACATGTCTAGAGCTTCATACAAAAAATCTTCATCTGTCCAGATGGTCACTGCGGTTTGATCACAACTCTTTGAGTATTCATTAACAGCATGTACAATGTCAGAACAGTTATCAGCGATGTTGTCTGTATTAAAATTAGTGTAAAATGTAAATGACACAAAGAATAAACCATGTAAATATAACTACATGTAATAGAGAGTCTCATCTGGTGCTTAAAAATACAGTCAAACTTGTCCATAAAGGTTATCTAAGGGAACTAATAAAAGTGGTCTTTATGGGCAGGTGGCCCTTACATACAGATTAATATAGCAAGAATAAAGAACATGAATGACAAGAATTACACATAAAAGTGAAATCAAATCTCAGGATGGCAGTTGTATATACTTGTTCCACATCTAGGACATGCATTCTGGAAACAATTTTAAGTTACTTCATCAATCTACCTTACCAAATATTTGGTTCTATTAAGCCTACCAGTTTCACAGAAAATTTTCAAAGAAAAATTTTTAATAAGTTTTAATAAGGTAATAATTCATAAACAAATCTGTAATGCCTATTTATTTATCTGATTTTTCACTATATTTTCATGGTAACAGTGGCCATCTAGGATTTTAAATGGCCATGATGGATAAAATTTGTAATGTTTCAAGGATCCTCAGTACCAAATCTTTTTCTCTCAACTAATTTAGCTAAGCAGTTTCAGAGAACAAGATGTTTAAAGAATCATGTTAAAATAACACCTCAATTGCATAATTCCAATGAAATTTTCAAATGGATAGACAATTACATTACATTTCCAACTTTGAACTAAATTGGTACATTAAAACACATGTAATGACTATTTATTGGTTTTTACTATTTACAGGAAAAGAGGCCATCTTCAATTTTTAACCAACATGCCAGACATAATTTTTTAATCTACCAAAGATCTTCCTCACCGAATTTGATTCAATTTTGTCCAGTGGTTTAACAGACGATTATAAACTTCATAGCTAGGGCCAGTTGTTCGAAGCTTGATTAGTTTAATCAAGTGATTAGTCACAATTTGAATTTTGCATAATTTCATTTATATTGTAAAAATTAAACTTGAAATTTAAAAATTGGATAGAATTTGCCAAACTAAACCAGAATTTGCCAAACTAAACCAAAATCATCAATTTGATGATTCGATCTATATTGATTTTATTGATGTTTTTAGTTTGTGTTAATCACTGATTTAATTAATCAAGCTTCTAACAACTGGCCATAAGAAAATAAATAGTTGTGTGTAAGTTAAACCAGGGGCCGATCCAGAATTTTTTGAAAGGGGGGGAGGGGGGTGAGAATTACTAGTATATCAATGCTAGGTGCGAGTGCCAAATGTGCAAGTTTCCAGAGACATGGGGTCTAGTAAACGCGATCCAGAACAACACGTATAGAGAATTGGGTTGTGGGGGTCACATCAGTCAAAAGTTCTCTCTCCTTTTCTCTCTCTCTCTCTCTTTTAAATTTTTCAAGAGGGGGGGGGTTGCAACCCCTGCAACCCTCCCCTTAAATCTGCCACTGTAAACCAAGTTATGTCAAACATTAACTTGTATCATTAGACAAGATTTGTATCACACTTATCATTCTATAATGTACCTTAAAATCCAAAATGGTTGTGCTGGTCATGCTTATGATATTATGAGAATTGACACCCTATTGCATACCTGATTTAACTATAGGTATTAAAACACTCTGTTGATAATTAGCCTCTGTAAGAGCCCTGTAAACAGTCTGCTGAGTACTGGAGTTTAGGACAAAATGCAAAAATTTCTTTACATGTCTCGAGCCACCACTATCCATTTCAAGAAAACCCGTTGAATATAACTTGGAACCTGAAAACATAAAAGATAAAAGTCCAAAATGTTTTTCTCACTTACTTAAAGGCAGTCAGTTCAGGAATGGTGGAGGAAACTGGAGTGCAAAGAGAAAATGACAGACCTTCAGCAAGCCGACTGATAAACTTTCTCACACCGGGATCTACCGGTATCTTGAGTGGCATTTAAACCTAGACCATGAACGGCAATGTGATCTGTAAGTGTGTGCATGTGCACTATAGATCACTCACTCACCAAGGCCAGTGTCAAAAATGTAGTTGGTGTATAAACATTTTTTTCAACCATGTAGAAGTCTTTGGTGTAACCAGAAGTTGTGTAGATAGATGACCTTAAGATTGTAAGGCACTTATTATTAGTATGAATATTTTACTATACATGTAACATATGTTGTTTAAATCTGGCTATCGGAGGATATTAAGATATCTGACAATGTTAACCTAACTTCACATTTTAGTCCTCCCCTGTATCATATGACTAACACCACTTGATATTTGTGTGAAACGTTTTGGAAAATGTTTATATCACAAAGTCCCAAGACAATGTTGTTTTTGCAGAAAATGTGAACTTCAATGATTCCATATCCGGTTCCATGGTTCTGCACAAACGTTAGGGGGTATCGTGTAATATAGCGGTGAAACCTATTTATTAGTTTTTTATCTTAAATCATTTTGGAAGAATTTGATCTAATTTTGACAGGAAAATTATCCTTCATAAGGTATTTTTTTTAGACAAACAAAGTAAAGTGTACTTACGCAGTTTCCTAAATTCCATGTGCGTTTTTGGTTCAACATTTTTAAACAGTGACTTCTGAAGCAAGGCTGAAAAATATAAAATGATGTTTTTATATGTACATTAAACTTTCATGTTTTTCAATTAACATATTTAAACTAGACATGTCCCATATCCAGAACCACAATGAACAAGATGGTTCTTTAGCTTGTGCTTATGGATCTGTCATATACCATTTTTTGAATGTATTTTATGATTAAATTCAAAAAATGGTATATGACAGATCCCAGCATGGTTCAAATTCTACCTACCAGGACAATTCTGTGTGTGTGAAAGTTTGTCAGTTTGCTTGACAAATAAGGTCAAGTTGTGATTTGATTTTTAAGCAATGCTCAGTTTAGACAGGTTTCTGTTGACTTTGATTTTAACACGGTTCAAGTACACTTTATACTATATACTATATTATCATAAGACTTTAAAACAATTTTTATAAACTATAGGCAGTAAAAGAAAGTTATTCAGTTGCATGCAGATTCAATAGCTAAGGTCAAGGTTTTCTCAATCAGTACATAAACTCCAATCAAAACTTTAATGTAGGGTTTGTTCTAAATGTTTTCTACTGGACTGTACCTTAAAGTTTGTAGATGCACCTACTTAAATTCTGTTGTAAAATGGAACCTTTAAAGTTTTTAGATTTATCTTTTTAAATTCTACTAGCTAAAACATATATATATTGTAGCAGAAGATTAAATGCAGTTTATAATGGAAATATTCACATGAGATTTGAATTCTCAAGTGAATTCATTGGCATTTTTATGCAAAAATATTAAATCTTAAGTGAAATAAAAGTGACCTACAGTATATGGAATTGTAACATGCGTTTATAATGTACTATTATTATATCCTACCTTCTCCTTTTTAAATACTTCTCTTTTTTTTTTCCAAAAAAATCAAGCTGTTTTCTGATCTTCCTAATTGAGAAATTTTCCCAAGGATTAACTTCAAACTAAGATGATTTAACTGTTTCTCTGCAAGTAAATTAAAGGGTTATAGAAAAAGTATGCTTTTACAAGGGTTCATTTTTTCAGTTTTAATTCATACACATCCATATATCAAAATACCTGTTTTTTATGCTTATTTCTAGAAACAATATTATGATATTATGATAATTACAGTGCTGACCTTTTATATGTTTATCAGTCCATTAATAGTTTGTCTGGCATATTCCTCCAACGCCACACGGTTGAAGATATTTGTACTAACCTGGTATACATGATTACTAGGATATGAAATCAATTGTGTGTGTTAGAACAGTAGGTACCAGTAACTCTTTGTAAATTCCTTAACAGTTGCGTCCCCTTGAAATTTTTATCTTTGGTTTTTCCCATTTAGCCTACTTAAGTCCTCCCAAACAAATGAAAAATGGACTAGAACATGACACTACTAAAATATTTTATGTCCATTTGCAGTGATTTGTACTTTACCATTTTATCAACAGTTTAAAAGTATAACAGTAAGCAGGTACTGTATATCTTAATCCAAATAAAAAAATAAAAGTAAAAACTTAGAAAATGGCAAATCATGCAAAATAAGGGAAGTATGGCCTGGTCTGGTGTACTACCAGCATAATCATCTGTTAATCTCGCTACACCAGCAATGTGTAATATAAGTAACCATATTTTATTAATACAAAACCACTATTACACTAGTGGAATTTAATTTTTAATGGAACTTAGAAAAGATTCTACAATTCTTTTATCATATATTAAAATGGTCATGACTTTTTAGTACATGCTCTGATACTAAGTATGGCTTAGTCAATATTTATTTTTCCAGTTGATATTAGAGCATGTACACCCACTACAAAGTCCATAATTGTTTAATATACAATGAACAGATATTGACTATTTCTATTCTAACATGACTTACATTAAGTCCCCCTTATTTATATAACTGTGGTGTATTAAATACCTCTCTCTTTTATGGGCATCTCTCTTGGTAGCTGCAAATAACCACTTGGTACTTTCTTCAGATTGGACCTGGAGTTACTGAGATTATACTGGGATGCAAAGCGGTTTGGATCCCACCTGTAGCCAGATACCAACGAAGACATAGGTTTGATAGATGACAATCGTCCAACCCCAATAGGAGAATAATTGGACAGGTCAAGAGTGTGGGGTCTTGGGTTTTCCTCCTCGCCAAAATATTTTGTCTTTAAATCTACATAGCTAGTTTGTTTGGCATTATGTTCAGGTGAAGCACTTTGACCTTGAACCTGCTTATTTTCAAAAAATGTCTCATCAATATCATCAATATCATCTTCGTCTTTTCCACAAGTTTGACCTAGAAACAGAAGGGTTAAAAACCATTAGATAGTGCATGTATTATTAAAACATCCCTAGGACTTACTACCTAATGCCATGCCCAATTTGACACATCACCGGCCATGCCTATTATGTTCCAACACTGTCCACCATCACGATAGCAAAGCAGCATAACGGCAAATAATGACATGCTAGTATCAGTGATGTCATTAATTGGCACAATTCAGGCTGAGTTTTCATGCTTTTGTGTCTAATTCAAGCATGCGGGCCCTTGTCAGAACATTGTGGGCATAGCAGGCAATCTGTCAATTTATTATCTCTTGCAGTAAAGTGGAGTGAGTAATAGTGTTTAACACCACAGTCAAGATTCTTTCACATATATTCAGTGGAATGATGGAGAAAACCAGAGTACCTGGAGGAAACCAGAATGCCCAGAGAAAGTATCAACTTTCAGGAAGTGAACTAACAAATTTCCTGACATTAGGATCTCTCCAAAGTAGGATTCAAACCTAGGCTCTGTGATCCGTAAGTGTGCACTTTAGACCACTTGGCCACTATTTATTTAATGTAAAAGAAATCTAAAATTCTAGTCTAAAACTTCAAGCCACAGACAATGGACCATTGCACTAGCTCACATGAGCCTTTGGCTGAGGTGTGCTTAAAATACAAATTGCCATACTTGAGTCCAAAAATTCAAGCTACAAACAATTGACAATTGCAATAGCCCACATGAGCCTTTGGCTAAGGTGAGCTAAAAATATACATTGCAATTCTTAAGTCCAAAACTTCAAGCCACAAACAATGGACCATTGCAAAATAGCTTACATAAGCCTTTGACTGAGGTGGGCTTGATATGTTTTTTATATACCCGAGTCTAGAGCCTTATGATGCTGTGGTCTATTTTCAGATTCAGTACTTTGTTGTTCAGAACCAGCAATGATACTGCCCAGAGAGGCTGTCTCCATGTGAACTGCTTTCATCCCCAGAACTGACTCCATTTCCTCTGTCATCTTGCAACGGCTCTCCTAAAATTTATAGGTAAAGATGTCTTTAAAGTGACTATTAAATAAAAGATAACTGATATGAATGGTAAAATCTCAATTTTAATGACAGAGCATTTGTTAAGTACAGTGAAATGTCAATAACTGAAGGTCTACTGGATGTGAATATTGCTGTAAGTTATCCAGAAATTAGAGTTTTCAAATTAGAAACAGTGATAAACAAGCATATTCAGTGATCACCTGCAAGTAGGTATTTCTTTTATTTGCACTTATGTTCAAAATGTCAAACCTCCCAGGACAATGGGCAAACCAATTTGAGTTTATGATATAATTTAACAAGAGTACCATAGAGTAGTACAAACTTAGTTATTAGTACAACAGCACAGGACATAATGCATTTGCAACTTAAAACTTAAAGACTAGTGAAGGTCACCAATATTTTGTAACATACATTTAGGTGATAAGGGGCATAGCTCTAATAAATGTCAGAGCAGTGTTACAATTTTAAAATATGCACACTTTCCGGTCATAACAAATACACAAACCAAATTTACTCAACTTTGAAGTGCCAAAACAACAGGTTAGTCAAGAGATGAAACTAAGGAATGCAAGTGTCCTTGACCTTCATTCAAGTTCAAAGTTCAAAATGACCTGTAATAGTAATGGGATTGTTTTAGATATTTTCTTGTAGGGTGATCTGGAGTTCTTCACTTCAGTAGCCTGTTAATATAAAGAAGGGCCAAGGTTCGAGCCCTAGTTTGGCCACTACAATGTTTATTTTTCAATTTCCTACAACTGATACAAAAGTAGTTTACTGCAACAGGAAGGAAATAAATGAAGGGTCGGACTAGAGATTGAAACCGGGACCTCCCACACTATATATAGACGGGTGCTCTACCAACTGAACTACCCAGACTGCTACATTCCTCCCCTGTTATTTTTTAGTTCCCAATGTTCCTACATGGGAAATCACACCCGAAATTCCCTTGGATGGACTTTACATGGTGCAACACTGACAGTCTACTACTTCTGAGTGTCACACTGGCCACCAAACTGTAACAGGGAGAAGAAAAAAATGCAGGGTAGAATTGGGGATTGAAACCAGAACCTTGTGCAAAATAAGCAACTGCTCTACCAACTGAGATACCAAACCCACTATACATAATAATACTTTTAAACAGATTGTGTACATGTATCGGTATTTTTAATCACTTTAATAAAATAAATACCCTATATGGTAGAATCAAACCAATTCTCATATTTTACCTTGATCACTCCATAATTCCTTGATTTGGTTATAAGCACCAATTAAGAAGCTCATACCCAGAGCAGACTTATTTTTTCACAGCAGTTGCAACTTCTTTTTTGATAGCAATCAACAATAACTGAACATCTAAAATAACAAAATAAAAAGCTAGCTGTCAGAACAGTGTCCAAATAAAAAACAAACATACATACCACCTCATGTCCAGATTGCAATCCCAAAGCAAAGTAAAAAAAACTTTGAAAACTGGCAAATGGGGTTTGCCGCCATACCACGTGATCAATACCTCTTAACGTTTGTGCGGAATGTTTTGGAAAACGTCAACGTTACAAATTCCCGGAATAACGTCGTTTTTACGGGAAAGCGTCATATTGTGCGATTCCTTGTCCATTGGAAACAAGCGTTTCACAGACAGGTTAGAAGGTATCACGTGGTACAGCGGTGAACCCCATTAAGTGAAACATGCAAACTTCCACTAGGAAATTGAGACTGGGTGCTCTGGAAGGGTTAGCACCTCCTGTCTTGCTAGATACATCCACCATGTGTAAAATTATGCTAAAATTTTAAGCAGTCCAAATCTCAATGTTTTCTATTAGAAAATTTACGAATGTTCAAGATTCAACTGAAAAAGTTACAGGTCTCAGACTGTTGGACTAGGTTACCTAAACTTCTCAACCACTGTCAGAAGTACATCTAGTTTGTGTGGCAGTTCAAATGTATTTTTCTGCATCAACCCAATATGACCAAAAAATTTATACACTCCGATGTTCAAACTACAAGTGGGACGGTCTGCACATGTAGACCTAAAGCTTTATCAATCTGCATACAGAAATTTTTATCTTAAATTTATGTTATGTTATCAGAAGATGCCATCAACATAATGTTATAGTTTTTAATTTGTTGTGTTTGGTAATATAATTATAGAATTTTCCTACAATCATTATCGGTTTACAAATGGGCACAACTATGTTTGCACACCATTACTTGCTGATTTGTTTCTTCATTTGTATGAAGCAGAATTTATGTAGAACTTGGAAAGTCTGGATGAGTCAGCTATATGAAGTTCTACCTCTTAATAATACTAAATTTAGAGACTTAAAATTTGTGAATGTCATCTATCCGAGTGAGCTTGAAATGTTATGACTGATTCTTTAAGTTCTGCTTCATTTTTAGATTTGTACCTCAATTATGATACTCAAGGAAGGCTCAATTTGAACTTTCTATTGTCAACTTTCTTTCTCTGTGCAGCAATACACCTGCTTCTCCTGCTAATGGTGTATTTGTTTCACAGTTAATATGTTATAGTGTAGTTTTTTCTTACTACAGGAACTTTATACAACAAAGCAAGCTGCTTACAAATAATTATTGTAACAGGAAAGAGGAAAAATGCAGGATCGGACCGGAGATCGAACCCAGGACCTCCCGCACTATAGGTGAGTGCTCTACTACTGAGCTACCCAGACCGCTACATTCATCCCTTCCTTCCTTTTTTTTTTTTTTTTGATTCAACACCCTTGAATCGAAACCACCAGGTTCTTCCCTGGGACCAACCTGTTGGTCACCAACTTTCCAGCCCCCAAATTTAACAGGAAAAAGAAAAAGTGCAGGGTCGGACCAGGGATCGAACCTCGGACCTCCCGCACTATATAGGCATATGCTCTACCATGAACTACCCAGACTGCTACAAGTTGTTGACTTTGTGATTTTGCAAGGCTTAGCATATCATGGCCCTCAAAAAGTTTTATGGTTGTCATCACAACATTGTTGATGATGCCTCTGTATCCAAAATTACCCTGGACATACTTGACGTTCCATGTTCCTTTCATTCCCATTTTTATTACCTGTGGTATAGGTAGCTTAAAACAGGAAGTGCTTACTTTCCCTGAGCACCCAGTCTTACTTCCATGGTGAAGTTCATGTATGTTAAGACTACTTGCCAGTTTTCAAAGATTTTACAAAGGTTTTTGTTGGAATGTGATTTGAATACTGATTGATTGCATCAGATTTTAAATAAAAATTAAGAAAAAACGTGTGACAGAAACAAAATCTGAAATCATATGAGAAATATCATAAAACATACGTACAGTATTGTACAGTTGACCAATATTTCATACGCATTATCACAGCTGTTGGAAAACCACTTCTACGTCATCCTGAGCAAAGTGAAAGTAGAGATCATAAATTATGCCCTTGTCCTAATTGAAATAACTTGCTTATAATTTATCCTGTTTAGTCTACTCGGGTTAAAATCACGGGAGCATATGTTATAACAAATTAGTTTAAAATTATATATCGCTGTCACAGGCGCTTGTTTCGATATTTAAAAAATAAAATAAAATCCCTTGACCCTAATATAAGACAAGGTGTTCAACTTTCGCTATCCTAATTTTTGACCTACCTCACTTCGGTCGTTTTTTTCTATTTATTGGTGGACAATCAGAATAATAAACGAATATCCCTCAAACCTTCGTGCATTTCTCTACAAAATGGTGCATATCGGAACTGCTGTCGCTGTCTCTAAAATATATAACACCAGTTAAACGGAGACAGTCCCTTGTATCAAACGCCATTTCAAGCTTAGAATGGCAATCGTCATCCCGCACTGAATCACGATGATTTAAAAAAAACTCTTTAAAATTCTTTTGTTCTTCCAATGGTTTTTAGATAATTTATCTATGGAAATAAAATTAATATAATTAAAAATTTTTGTATGGTTTTAAATAACGAAGTTTGAAGAATTCTATAAATAGAACAAACAAAGTTATTTATAGAACGAAAGAAGTACATGCATTCGGAACCTCTTTGGACTTATCTTTAGAAAGTCCTATTCCGTTCGTACAACATTCTTCGTGGCGGTAAATTTTGAATTCAGAAATCAGCAACTGAGCAAGAAAAGCAAAAGATATTTCAGACAACATGAATTTCATGAGTACTGAAGCTGGAAGTGGATTTTGTTCATGGTAAATATAATTCTAATTAGGTTAAAATGTAATATAAACATGTTATAGGCCAGCTTTAAAGTAATTAGATAACCTTTTAAATTTCTAAGTTTGAAGCACATGCACAGGGGCTTGTTTTGATATATTAATTAAGAAAAATAAAAACAAGCACCTGTGAATTGAAGGGGTACATATAGAAATCACCATGTTTGTCTGCCCATCCATCTGTATGTCCCTGTAAAAATGTCTGGGCCATATAACTCATAACTGTTTTGGTGGAATTTCATGAAACATCACACAAATAATCTCCATAAGCCAAGAGAGTGTGTTTTATCTAAAAGGCCAAGGTCATGGAGGGTGTATGATTAAAAATCATGTCCAGGCTATAACCCATGGCTGTTTTGGAGGAATTTCATGAAACATCACACAAATTATTTCACTGACCTTAGAGTGTCTTATAATCGTGAACTAAGGTCATGTCTATAAATCAAGTGACAAAAGTCCTGTCATTGCCCCAAGAGAGAGTTCTAGTTTTCTTTAATCGGAATTTTCGTAAAAAGAAACAAATAAATCAATATAATCAAAACATAAATTGACCAAATTAATAAGTGTGTGTGTGTGTGTAAATGAATGAATTTTTATTTTATATCAATTAATCTTTCAATATTATCAATAAAGACTGAAAGTTTGTGTGTGTGTGTGTGTGTGTGTGTGTGTTATGAATGGATTTTTATTTTATATTAACAATAATCTTTAAATATTATCATCCTGTCTTTTGACATTGTTAAAAATCATCTTATGCTTAAAAAAACTCTGGAATATATTAGATTTAAAACAGAAGTCACCCTGATCATTTTTCAGTAGATCAGGAACGGGTGGAAGCTGAAAAAAATCGCCAACTGCAATTACCTGAATCCCACCAAAAAATAAGTCTTTATTTTTTATTTTCCTACAAATAAACTCAATCTGATCAAATAGTTTTGCTGACAGCATAGATATTTCATCTATGATCAGCACATCAGTGCCTTCTATATTACTTTTATATTTATGGAAATGTTCGTCCGATTTAAACTTATTTAGCAAATCGTTATCAGAAAAACGGCCGTCCATTATCCCTGACCATGAATGAACTGTAACACCGTTTACATTTAATGATGCCACGCCAGTTGTTCCTGTCACACATACCTTTTTCCCCGTATTTATGAGTTTTTTACGCAGTTCTCCAACAGTCACACTTTTACCTGTGCCACTCTGACCAACAATTAACAAATTATGACCTTTCAACGCTTCTTTTATCGCTTTTTCTTGATAAACATCCATGTCTCAAAAGTGAAAGTAAAGTTTCCCGGGTCTTTTTTAGGTCAAACAGATTGACCAATCAAAACGATCATCGTGATTCAGTGCGGGATGACGATTGCCATTCTAAGCTTGAAATGGCGTTTGATACAAGGGACTGTCTCCGTTTAACTGGTGTTATATATTTTAGAGACAGCGACAGCAGTTCCGATATGCACCATTTTGTAGAGAAATGCACGAAGGTTTGAGGGATATTCGTTTATTATTCTGATTGTCCACCAATAAATAGAAAAAAACGACCGAAGTGAGGTAGGTCAAAAATTAGGATAGCGAAAGTTGAACACCTTGTCTTATATTAGGGTCAAGGGATTTTATTTTATTTTTTAAATATCGAAACAAGCGCCTGTGAGCACTGTGCTTTAAAGGTCACCGGTCACCAAATTTATGAATTTTGTAATTTGCATTCCCATGGGTAGAGATGTCAATATTGATGTGTCTGGTCGGTTTTCACACATTAGTCATTACAGTTACCTGTAATATACTAAAAACTTACCTGAACGAAGTTCTAATACTCGGTAATTTCCGACACCGCTCGTAACTTTCCGGCGACCTAATTGATGACGTACATGGTGTTAAGCTGCATTACCTATATATGTATCCATATGTAACATGTGGGTTTGTGTGCCATTTTGAAGGGTTTTAAAGTTTGATTTCATGTCAAAATTATATATTTTGTGAAATTTTGATATAGTAATACCACAATGAAAGATAAAAAAAATTTTTTCACAAATTTAAGAACAAATTAAAGCCAGATTTACACAAGTCCCTTATGCAACTTTCTACAAATTGAGTGCACATGGAAAACGCAAGAATAAAGTTGTATTTTCCAACAAACTCGCAAAATATTGTCAAAACTTGATACAAAATATACTGACCTAATAGGAAAAAACATTTTTCATTCATCCATAAGTGAATATAATTCTGTACATAGAGCAATTTTTGAAGTTTTTAACAAAACAACTAATATAACCATGTCAAAATTATCCCTTCTGTACCTTCTTACTCGGAACAACTATAAATATTATAATTATGTCATAGTTGGAATATTCATGATGAAATATGAAAAAGAAACGAACAACAATGACCTACCTGACCCTAAATACCCTCATGTAACTTTGAATGAGGCCCAATTGGTGTATAAACTTCGTCGAATTTTCCCAAAATTTCTCTATGTATGGGCTCGTAAGGCGTTTTCGATCACCAGGTGTTTCCGATCACTTATGTAAATTCTGAATGGCAAGCATGCGCAGTCAAATTTTTTAGGCGGTATTGTCTATTTATAACGTCAGAAGCACGTTTTTTCTACTAGTGTAAACAAATAGTCAAAAGTCCTTTCTAAGAAGGTAAAACAACTCACATTCTGTCCATGTTGATAAAAACCGAAAACCGCCATTTTTGTTATTCCCGATTTTCTTGTATCACAATATGTCCAATTTCTTTTGATCTAATCATTTTAATACAATCCAGTGTCGTCTGTTTACTCTCCGAGCGTTTTGACAAATATCAGTTCATGTGACGTCATCAGTTATAGTCTGTTTCAAGAAAACCGAGGCTGCAAAGTGGCACCACGTGTTATAGCATAATTGTTATATATGGGGAGCAAGATTATACAACACTTGGTTCTATAAATGCAATTCAACACCATAAAGTGATAACCGCTACCTGCTCCATGGTTCACAACACATTCTCAACAGATTTTTACAGTTAAAACTATTGATGTTGCATCAGTATATATATTTATATAATATATATAGACATATGTCAATATAAAGTTTCTAATTGTTATGAAATCGATGGATGACACACAAATGGGTGAATGGTTGCTGGAATATTACTTACCTTAGGATTTACATGAGGTAAGATATAATGTTCATGTTTCATGTTAACACTGGCCCGTTTTGAGCCTCAAACACTTGTATTTTCTTGTGTAATACGTCACTACATCACGTGATCGGAATCACCTTTCTGCCATTTTTGTTTACATAGAAATGGGGACCGGTAGGGATTTAGATAAAACATGCTGTGTAATGCTTTGATTGAGCTTTTGTCAGTATAAAAGCATCCATATTAATTAGTATTAACTACGCTGATGTACATTTGATTCAGTTTTATTTAGCAAGCTAAAAAATTATTCCAAAATCCACTAAGTGATCGAAATCCCCTAAGTCCTCCATACAGATGAACTGAATAACTTGTTTGTCATTTAAAAATATAATTTGGTTAGGTCAGTGCATTTAATATGCAATTTATTGATAGTTTAATGGAAACATTTTCAATTGAAAGAAATAAATGTTTAAAGACACAACCATTTTCCAAAATGTCCCATACAAACATTAAGTAGTGTAGATCAAGTGGTGTAGCAATGGACCCCATTGCAAGAAGTTGTTTACATGTATTCTTAAAATTTATTCTGTGTGCAAACATATCAGATGATTGTTGAAATAACAAGGAAGGAAATACCAGATGAAACAGTCACAAAAGTAGTACAAAATAACTAGGTTCTTGGGAGATTATCCACAGCTCCATTACTTCCATGTCTTTGATTAGATTTTGAACACAGGTAACACAAATATAAATGAACATAAGACATGATGTGTTGCATACCAAATTGTGTCCATCTGTACCTCTGTCTGGCTGTCCATCTCAATATCGTGACTGCACTATATTGTCCATATCTGTGGTTGGATTTTGATCACAGGTTACACAAATATAAATGAACTTGAGATGATGTGTTGCATACCAAATTGTGTCCATCTGTACCTCTGTCTGGCTGTCCATCTCAATATCGTGACTGCACCATATCGTCCGTATGTGTTGGATTTTGATCACAGGTTACACAAATATAAATGAACTTGAGATGATGTGTTGCATACCAAATTGTGTCCATCTGTACCTCTGTCTGGCTGTCCATCTCAATATCGTGACTGCACCATATCGTCCGTATTTGTGGTTGGATTTTGATCACAGGTTACACAAATATAAATGAACATGAGACGATGTGTTGCATACCAAATTGTGTCCATCTGTACCTCTGTCTGGCTGTCCATCTCAATATCGTGACTGCACCATATCGTCCGTATTTGTGGTTGGATTTTGATCACAGGTTACACAAATATAAATGAACATGAGACGATGTGTTGCATACCAAATTGTGTCCATCTGTACCTCTGTCTGGCTGTCCATCTCAATATCGTGACTGCACCATATCGTCCGTATTTGTGGTTGGATTTTGATCACAGGTTACACAAATATAAATGAACATGAGACGATGTGTTGCATACCAAATTGTGTCCATCTGTACCTCTGTCTGGCTGTCCATCTCAATATCGTGACTGCACCATATCGTCCGTATTTGTGGTTGGATTTTGATCACAGGTTACACAAATATAAATGAACATGAGACGATGTGTTGCATACCAAATTGTGTCCATATGTACCTCTGTCTGGCTGTCCATCTCAATATTGTGTCTGCTCTATATCGTCCATATCTGTGGTTGGATTTTGATCACAGGTTACACAAATATAAATGAACATGAGACGATGTGTTGCATACCAAATTGTGTCCATCTGTACCTCTGTCTGGCTGTCCATCTCAATATCGTGACTGCACCATATCGTCCGTATTTGTGGTTGGATTTTGATCACAGGTTACACAAATATAAATGAACATGAGACGATGTGTTGCATACCAAATTGTGTCCATCTGTACCTCTGTCTGGCTGTCCATCTCAATATCGTGACTGCACCATATCGTCCGTATTTGTGGTTGGATTTTGATCACAGGTTACACAAATATAAATGAACATGAGACGATGTGTTGCATACCAAATTGTGTCCATCTGTACCTCTGTCTGGCTGTCCATCTCAATATCGTGACTGCACCATATCGTCCGTATTTGTGGTTGGATTTTGATCACAGGTTACACAAATATAAATGAACATGAGACGATGTGTTGCATACCAAATTGTGTCCATCTGTACCTCTGTCTGGCTGTCCATCTCAATATCGTGACTGCACCATATCGTCCGTATTTGTGGTTGGATTTTGATCACAGGTTACACAAATATAAATGAACATGAGACGATGTGTTGCATACCAAATTGTGTCCATCTGTACCTCTGTCTGGCTGTCCATCTCAATATCGTGACTGCACCATATCGTCCGTATTTGTGGTTGGATTTTGATCACAGGTTACACAAATATAAATGAACATGAGACGATGTGTTGCATACCAAATTGTGTCCATCTGTACCTCTGTCTGGCTGTCCATCTCAATATTGTGTCTGCTCTATATCTGTGGTTGGATTTTCATCACAGGTTACTGAGATGATGTGTTGCCAAATTGTGTCCATCTGTACCTCTGTCTGACTATTAATTCCAATATTGTGTCTGCTGCATATCGTTCATGTATATGGTTGGATTTTTATCAAGTTTGTCACAAATATAATTAAACCAACATGAGGCATTGTGTCGCATACAATATTTAGTGTCCATCTGTCTATTTGTCTGGCTAGCCATCCCAATATAGTGTCTGCTACATATCATGTGTCTCTAGATGGATTTTGATTAAACTTGACACAAAAGTACCGGTATATCAAATCAAAAACAAACATACTAATAAACAGACCAGAATGAAACAATGTCACATAACTATGTTTCCATTCCTGGTAGCCAAAATCGCCATTGGCTACTAATTTCTGAGGAATTCTTTCAAAAAGTAACCTATTTTAGCAAATTTGTGGATAAATACTTTAAAAAAGACTATATTTTCACAAATTTTGGAAATTTGGCTACTAATTTATTTAAATTTATGGAACCCTAGACATACCAAATTTAATGTCTGTCAGTCTGTCTGTCTAGCTAAAGTCCAAATATAAGTTTCAATGTATATATACACAATGTACATTGCATTTTTTAATTGCAGAATGTCTGAAGATGTTGTCCAGGGTCCAGCAGGTACAATTCAGGCAATAGACAAAGGATCAGTACATCGTATCTGTTCAGGTCAAGTTGTTTTAACATTAGCCACAGCTGTTAAAGAGCTGGTAGAGAATAGTATTGATGCAGGAGCAACAACTGTTGGTAATATAGTATTATTAATAAATTTGTGGATTGTATTTTGATTTTGGTAGTTTAAGTTTACCCGGTAAAATCTAAATTTGTAATTTCAAAAATTTTAAGATAAAGCTGTTTTATCTGAAAAAAATTAATATATTCAATATATTTTGTCATGTGTATAATAGTATTATAGTTATTTAGGTGAGCTTAACTTGCTAACAATAGTATGAACATGTTGGAGGTGGTGGGTCGTAACTCATTGTTAGAATCCTGTGTATCAGTAATAGGTAATTTCACTATTCATAAATGCCATACATGCCAGTTAGGGGGTTGGGAAAGACTTCTGTCTTAGTTTCAGTTGAAAAATAATGTACATGTATAATTTGTTGGGTGGGAAGTACCAAAGGAAATCTTTACAGGGATTCAGCTTTGTTTTGGAAGAGTATACGATATAGGGGATGTGATTTTGGGGGGTGCAATGTAGGTGTTGTGATGTAGGGGGTGCAATATTGATTTGTAGTTTGCATTAGTATCACATTAAAGGGTTATTGAACTGATATTGTGAAATATTGTCCCTCGTTGACTCGACATTTTTCCTCGCAAACTTGTGCAAATGTCAAGTCAACTCGGGACAATATTTCTCAATATCAGTTCAGTAACACTTTTATTATGTAGCAAAATAAATTTTGTTTACTTCCCACTAGTATTTCATCTGAAATTATCATTTTGTCTTACAATACATAAATTTCGCACTAGTTCTTGTATACGGATATAAGAACTAGTGAAATACGACAACAACAGCGATGACGTCTTCAGTCATGTCACAATAATTGTATGACGTCATAAACAACAGCATCATGTGACAAAGCGTGCAATATGAAAAATTGATTCAGGAAACCTCGGACTAGAACAAAGTTTGTGTGCAAATATCGAAATTTATTGCACATTAACATCTTGGGATTTATCGTTTAATTTCTATGCAATGCATATATTGCTATAAAATAAATTGAAAAATTAAATAGTTTATTAGAAATATATGATAGAGTAGACACAATAATAAAACTAAATCTATCAATAGAACTATATTCTACACATGCAATAAGAGTCTCAGGCTAATTTATCCCTTTGTCTGGTATTGGAGTATTGGACTGATATGGCATGTGATATGGATTTAACATTGGTTTATTCTCTATCTATCATCCTTGATTTTGTTTGTCAAAACCTTCTGTTATTTCAGAAATCAAACTACGTGAATATGGCAGTGAAGTTATTGAAGTAAATGACAATGGATTCGGAGTTGAAGAAAAGAATTTTGAAGGATTAAGTATGCCATTCAATTAATCAAATTATTTATGCATGTACATGTACATTTAGTTAATTCAGCAACTTCAAGACAAATTTGAAAGAAGCATTTCAAATATACTTAAGCAGTTGTTCAGTGAAGAAAATATTTAAAGTACATCTATTGGCTCAAACGAAATATACATGCCTGTAACAAATTCCATAAAGCCATTTCCATTAAATTTATTACAGTCAAAATCTACTACAATTACATTATTTAAGTCACTTTGTAAAATTTTGATCGATTGCTTAAATGGAGTGTTACATCACAGTCAAGAATATTTCACTCGTATCAAGAAGTCACAAGCTAAAGGTGAAGTGGCTGAAATTTTGACCTTTGGAATGTGCTCAGGACAATGTGCATGAGGAGTTCTGTATCAATGTATACCTACTGTAACCTAGGGCAACAATTTTTAGGGACTCACTCTAAGGACACACAACTTTGACTTTGATTTCTGAATGCCAAATGCTTAGGGAAAGAAATGGTCACTTCCTATTTTCAAGTGTTGGTCAGTCCAAGTCAGGGTTTGAACCCTGACCTCCTGCATACATAATGAACAATCTACATGTATACCAACTGAGCTAGTATGGTGGTAGGTACTTTGTTTATTTTGAATATCTGGCAGTGTGTTTTCTAAGATTTTTCAGATTGGTCATTTTCAAAAGAAATTTCTCTTAAACAGCATATTATCAATATATTTACATTTATGTACCGGGTAATCTTAAATATGGCCCACTAAGGCCTTAACAAAGGGACCATTTGGGAAAAAAAGAAATCAATGGTCCCATGTCTCCCTACTGTAGGAACCACTGTGACTGTGACAGTGAAATTCTCTTTATATCCATAGAAAATCAAATAAATTTGAATAAAGATCGATATTTTTCACTTACTTTTACCTAGACGTAACAGGAAATCTATGCGCATCCGCGATTAGCCCAAAAATATATCTGCATAGGGAAAAACGTTGGTGCTATAGGGATTTAACATGTTGAAAAACAATGCAAATGGCGGCTTCAGTTGCGCATATGACCTAAAACGTCACCAAGGACATCACTTCTGGTGTAAACATCGTCATTTTCGCATGTGTAAAATCCCCATACTGCCAACATTTTCCTTTTTACAGACATACTTTATGGCAATCGCGGATGCGCATACAGATTTCCTGTTACGACTAGGTACAAGTAAGTGAAAAATATCAAACTTTATTCAAATTTATTTGATTTTCTATGGATATAAAGAGAATTTCACTGTCACAGCCACAGTGGTTCCTACAGTAATAGAATAAATACTAAACTGGTAAATAATGAATATTTCAGCTCTGAAGCACCACACATCAAAGTTACAGGATTTCTCGGATCTTGTGGGTGTTAACACTTTTGGTTTTAGAGGAGAAGCTTTAAGTTCCCTCTGTGCTCTCAGGTAAATGTATAATTTATTTTGTGCCATCTTAATTCAGTATATCTTAATGGCTTTAAATGACGATGAATGTTTGAGTTTAATGCGGTCACTTTAATTTAGATAATTTTCAGTATAAGGATGTTGGTATATCAATAATATGGAGAATGCTTGATTTTCCTCTGATCCTTTTCATTTTCTGTTTGACCAGACAAATGATCTTTTTTAGAAAATAACAGACCGAACAACAACTTCATCCAAAACAGCTGATTGTGATGTCATAAATAGAGGAACAGTCAAGTTATTGAAGAACTCTTGTCCAATAATCTCACTGTTTTGTAAAGTCAATTTGCACACATTTGTAGCCCAATATTGAACTAGTATATTGTCTATTTGCTGTTTAACTTAGCTGAAATCAGAAGAAACATTAATTTTGTTTAATCATATACAACTTGGTACATGCTAAAATAAATAAAAAAAATTAAGGAAAATTTATAATTATTATTAAAAAGTGAACTTTTTCTTTTAATCAGATATCACTTAAAATGGATAAAATGAACTAGACTATCTAGTTTATTTCTTTAATGTAACCATTGTATAATTTTAGCGATTTGTCCATTACCACAAGACATACATCTGCTGATGTTGGAACAAAAATAGAATATGATCATAATGGCAAAATTAAACATAGATGTCCTCAGGCTCGACAGGTGAGTTACAAAACATCTCAGAGGAGGGGGTTACACCTTCATTTTTGACAAATATGTCAATAGTATATTTTCACAGTTATATCAACATTTATATATTACTTTGGACATGTACCAGTATTTGTTGAACCTCTAAGCATGAGGCTGCCTTGTTAGTCAAATGATTTAAAACATGCCCTTACAGCACCATTCACTGCCTAGGTTTGAATCCCCTTTAGAACAGATCCTAGTGTGAGAAATTTCTCAGTTGCCAAAGGTCAGTAGTTTTCTCCAGGCACCTTGGTTTCCTCCACCATCTCAAAACTCGCCGCCTTGATGTAAGTGCAAGAATCTTGACTGGGGCCTAAAACTCCATTATTTCACTCTGATGTAAATTAATAATTCCACTCTACTTTCCTACACCATCCTGGAACTGACTGCCTCAATTTAATCTTCACCAGGATGTAAAGCACTGTTAACTTATTACATGTGCTCCCCTCAGAAACAGTTTGACCAGAAAAACAACACTCTAAACTACTATGTTTACCACCATAATTTCATTTATATGACAGACTCATACAGCTTGTGAAATTCACTCTTATTGCAATAGTATTGGTTATGAAAACTGGATTTTCTTTCAAAATTTTCTTGTTTTATAGATTCTGTATTAAGAATTTAATTACAGTTATTCATCACCACAATTTGTTTAGTCAGAATTTGGCATTATCAAGGGGTTTGGGAGGCAAATAGAAAAAATAGGAAGGAAAAAGGTAAAAGTGATAGACTTTTGAACTTCAAAGTTGATGTAATGATATAAGAGGTAGCAAATATTTTTAATGTTATGTTAACAGGGTTTTACTGTACATGTATAATGTTTTTGTTTTAGAGAGGTACAACTGTTGTCCTACAGAATTTATTTTCAACACTTCCAGTACGATATAAAGAATTCCAGCGTAACTTGAAGAAAGAGTTTGCTAAAATGGTGCAAGTTTTAAATTCTTATTGTATCATTAGTACAGGTGTTCGTATATCATGCACAAACCAACTCGGGAAAGGGTAAGGATGTTAATATATTTTTGTAACTACATGTGTGTTACTGTAAATCAGGAAACTTCGGATCATGTTTTGTAATTTGTGATTTAACAATTTTTCATGCCGTTCCACACAAACATTGAAAATGTGATCATATGGTATGTTTGTAAGCCCCATTTTTAAGTTGATAAATCACTTGTATGAGAGCACCTTGGTGGCCTAATTGTATAAAATGCACACTCAAGGATCACAGAGTGTCTTATTGGCTAGCTTCTAAAAATTGTCAGTTAGCTTGCCCATTTCCTCTGACTTTCCTGTTTTCTCCACCATACTGGAACTGACTGCCTGAATATAAGTGGAAAAGTCTTGACTAAGGCCTAAATTTCATTACTTCGCTCCACATCACATGGGTAAAAGTTGTGATTTGTTTATATCTACATATAAGATCTTAGAATTAAAACCTGTTCAGATAATTTCCTACATGTACAGTAAAACACAAATATAACAAACATGCTTAAAACGAATACTGTAAAGGGGGAAATTTTCGCGTGGGTAAAATTTTTGCTTATTTCGCGCTAAAGAAATGACCGCGAAATTTTTACCCACGCGAAAATGACAACTATACAGGTTTAAGTATCATAATATACAGAATATACACCCACTTATATCGGTAACGCGGAAATTACACCCACGCATTTCAGAAATCGCTAATTTTCACCACGCGAAAATAATCCCCTTTACAGTATGGATAGAACGAAGTCAATTATTTGGCCCGACCGTTTCTCTATATAAGTCTATATATAACAATATAACGAAGTCGCTATTTAACTAAATTAGAGATAGAGTCCCGGGGGCTTCGTTATAAACATGTTTTACTGTATTTATTTTTAATTTTGTTTTACAGGAACAGGTCTGTGGTAGTTTCTAGTAGTGGGAATACAAACATGAGAGATAATATTGCCAATGTCTTTGGATCAAAACAGGTAAATATTCTAGATTTGACTAATTGAATGGCGACTTGATTTCATGTAGTAATATTGAGACATCACCAGCTGTATGGTTTCAGAAATTCATAACTTCACAGTTAACTTATGGCAATACATCAACTGCCAATTCCTAAAGCAGTTGTTTATTCAGTAAGGATTTTACCATTACAACTGTTTACAGATGTACATTTACTTCCCATAAAAAAGAGTTTCACCAGACAAGTTTTCCTTGACAGTTTTAGACCTACTGGCGCCATCATGTACTGTGAAAATTACTTGCCAATGACTAATTTTATTTTATACAGACTACTAATAGAGGCTGTGTTTGCCTAATTGATAAGACGTCAATCTACAAAACCAGGGTCTCTCACCGCTATTCCAGTTCCGCTCGGATCACATGTGGGAAAGTGAATTTCCCTTACCGATGACCTTTACTAGTTTACCCAGTGTCAGTAAAATGTGACTAGGGGAATGGTACCCTTGTCTGGGGTGTACTGACTCGGTGAGCTAGCACTTTAAAGTTCTGAGTGCGCACTGGTACAAGGCAGACCATAACACACACTCGCACTTCACATGCATACATGAACTTTTTCATAGATTAATCCATAGAGATTAATAAAGTAGTTCTCATCGTGAATAGCTGAAAAATTGCTGATGCGACATTAAGCAACATTCAACAATAACAACATACTACCAGAAATGTTGAGGCACGGAATAGCAAACAAACCACATGTATCTAGCATAATGACAGTGAATTCTTCTTTACTTACAGTTACAGAGTTTGCTGGAGTTTAAAAAGATACAACGAAGTGAAGACATCACCTCAGAATATGGTCTAACATCTAATGAAGGTCTATTGGATTTGTTTGAGTAAGTTTATCTCTCTATGGGCTTCACCTGTGTACCTCGTGATAGGTGCTAACATTCCTGTACTGTTGTTTCATCTGCTTATAGAATTTTTCATCTAGTAGGTCTACAGAATTCTGTTAATTTTGAATGAAAAATTAGGGCAATAAATCAAAGTTTTATAAGGCTAAGGATGCCAACTTAAGCAATGCTTGTCAAAAAATTGCTATTAAAATTTGAGGGAAAGCATAAATATTTATGGTTGGTTGGGTTAGCAGGAACACTTATTTTTTAACCCTAACCTGTTGTGTATTATTTTGACAGTATAGAGGGATATGTATCGAAGTGTGTACATGGACAAGGAAGAAGCAGTACTGATAGACAGTTTTATTTTGTGAATAAAAGACCATGTGATTATGCCAAGGTAAAACAAAGTTCCTGTATTTAAAAAAAAACAGTCATAAAGGTAACATTTAGCAGGGCTCTGGCTGGGTTGTTTTGTTGGCCAATATTCTGCCCAATCTATAATTCAAAATCTTGTGGGTTTTTTTTTTCACAATCACCTTTCCAATTTTCACAATAAGAATTTTGGAAATTTCAGTTTTAAAGTCAGTATATTTGGAGTTTTCTTTTTCACAATTTTAGCCATTATGATGTTTTTTTCACAATTGCAAGGGTCCCGACACTATTCTCATAAGGGTGAAGGAGAGCTTTGGTTCATATAATTTACTTTAAATTTGTTTCGATTCCAAGCATTTATTGGTTTTCAGCACCATGCACACATATACATATTTGATAGATACCTGTATAAAATGCATGTGTCTCCAACTTTCTAGATTTTTTTAATCCCATTTGGGAATATCCTAGTGTAAGAAGGTTTGAGAATCTGCTTGCCAAAGATCAGTGATTTTCTCCTGTAAAATGTACTCTGTTTCTTTCACCATCCCTGAACCTTGAGTGAATGAAAGAATCTTGACTGGATGTAAAACAGAATTTGAAGTATTCTCAACATCAGATACTTTATTTATATGCATGTACATACGTATATAGAAAGAAGTGCTCAAAATGTATGTTTTTGGCGAAAATGTACATCTGTTAAAATGAGATCCATGGATTACCAAACACTTTTGCATATTGTCCATAAGAACTTAAGAAATTGGCTATATATATTGCAAAATAAACCAAAATAAAAAAATCAGTCTGGAAACAAACTAACTAATATAAATTAGTAATTAAGTAATTTAACATGCTTTCATCTGTCTGTTTTGTAAACATAATGAATTTTTAGTAAGTTTCATTTTTCACGATTTTGGCTATTTGACCACTAATTTTCGTAATTACAAGGGTCCCAATTCACAACAGATTGAGAGACAGCATTGTATGTATACTTTTTGTTACAATTTCAGATCACTAAAGTTGTTAATGAAGTTTACCATCAGTACAACAGACATCAGTATCCATTTGTGGCTTTATCTATCAACATGGCTAAAGGTATGAATTAAATCACCTAATGCTGTAAAAATTACCACTGGTAAAATATGTAATTTAAACCACTGGGTCTGTATCTCTGCTTGTGAACTAAGCATCCCAAAGGATATCATAAACTCAGTAGGCAATACTTTAATAATGTCAGAAATATACAGTACTGTATTACTGTCTAAATGTGCTGCTAGTTAAAATCTGAAAATCTATACTCCCTAATGCAAAGTATTTCTTTAGTTTAATTTGGTTAAATATATTTTTGCCCTTTGGATGTTTTTCAACCCCTAAAAAAGTTTTGGTTTCATGATTTTGGTCTAAGCACTGCTGATGAGTATTGTATTCTGAAATGATTGTCTAGTGCTGTAAAATTAACACTGGTATAATATGTAATCACAGGGATATAATGATACACAGAAAAAAATTACTTTGGTTGAAGATTATTTTTTCATATCATTATAACCCTGTGATACATATTATACCAGTGTTAAATTTACTTTGGTTTATGAATATTTTTTCATAATTGACTTCATATTTCATGATCAGTTCCCAAGTTAGTTTCGCGTATCAACAGTGCTCCAAGTAGCCTAGTAAATACTCGAAATTTGCGACCAAAAATGGGATTTTGAGACTACAAATTGTCAGATCATCACCATTATGTCAAATAATTTTTTTGAGTTTGGCTACTAAAAATCGGGGAAATCCGAAAATTTTGTTCATGACCAGTCACCCAACCTGACAAATAGTCTCGCCATCAATAATATCTTAAAAGCGCTTGAATCAAAGCAGGTGACTTTATAGTTTAAAGCACATAACTGACCTTGATCTAATTTTGCATAATGGCAGCCAAACAGCAAAAATCACTTTTTGATTTGGGTTTTGTTACGACTTTTACTTCCTCTAAATGATCAAGTTTGATCGTCTTCTCATCGCTCTGCCCCGAAAGTTACCTCCCGTGGTGGGACCAATCCAAGGATCTCACTAAACCATTCAATCTGTAGTAGCGACGTGTGATGTGATTAGAAAGAATATTTATAAGGTTTGGCCACCAGGAATTTTACCTGGCGACAAAAATCTTGAATTGGCTACTGAAATTTTTGAATTATTAGCCATGTGGCTACCAGTTTTCAAAACCTGCTTGGAGCACGGATCAAATATACATGTACGTAGTCGCCATAATTTCATTTAAATCGAACACCTCTATGCTATTAGGAGATATTTAATGGGGTTTATGACTGTACCATGTGATCAATACCCCTTAACATTTTTGCAGAATGTTTTGGAAAATGTTTATGCCGCATATTCTCAGAATAACATTATTTTTACGGGAAAACATGAACTGATAAGATTTCATATCCAATGGAAATAATACATTTTAGATTTAAACAAACATTAGGAGGTACCATGTGATATAGCTGCAAACACCATTGCAAGTCAGTTTTGTAATTTAGCAGCCTATTAATTATTTACAGAGTCAGTTGATGTGAATGTAACTCCAGATAAAAGACAGATATTTTTACAACATGAGAAACTCCTGCTTGCTGTCATAAAGGTAAAGTGCCGTGTTCATTCTAGAAGGGGGCCATGGGGCTATTGATCCCTATTTTGCCAAATAACCCCATTGTTAGGGCCTTAGTGGACCCTATTTAACATTACATGAATGTAACAATATTGGTATTATGGTGTTTTTGAGGAATTCATTTTAAAAATGGCCCCATCTCAAAAACCCTAGAATAAACACTGAAAGTGGGTAGACCTTTATGTGCTGGGTATAGTGGGCACTGCATGGAAGGATATCTTCGTACAAAGGCCAGGAAAATATATCGTACTGTATAAGTCATGTCTGACGCAGCACAATTATTTAAAGTTTTAGATTTGAAATTTAATAAATTTTGTAACATGTCATATACTGTTGTGATGTAAGCATTAATGAGCACGTAAGTACATGTATGTACCATCTGTGTCAGAAAATAAAATGCAAAACTTTTTGTAATCCTTATGGGTATCTATTATAACAACATAGAGCTACATTTAATCCAGCAGTTATAACTTTAGTGCATTTTTTTCCGGCTGACAGTCCCAATTACATAATTCCTAAAATAAAATTGACGCAAAAATTTTCTAGGTATACAGTATTATTTTTATTTTGATCAGATTTACCCTTTATTATGTACATGAATGTTGTACTTTTAATGAATAAGTAAATTATATTTGTGTTTTAGGCATCACTTATAAATATGTATGAACCGACCACTTCAGTTTTACAGTTTAATAACACCATACAAAAGTCATATTCAGGTTAGTATTAATGGATAAATTTAATCCAGTATTTACAATGTAACCTTTTTGTCAGACTTTTTCTGCACATTTATGTATTGACTATTACAGTAGAGTGCTCACTCTGTATATGAGAGGTAAGGGTTACCCCATCCAGTTCTGGTCAAGACTTGAAAACATGTAATGACTGTTCTTTCATCAAATACTTGTCATTTAGAAATGAAAGTGACAGGTCCTTCAAAAGAGTCCTTAAAATCAGATGGTGCCATAGTACAAGTGGCATGCTAAAGGACCCTCTCTGCACATTGCTAAGAGCTTACTGCAAAGGTAAAAATTTTTGCCACTTTACCTATAGCTGGTGATGTCTTGATTAAGTGAAATATTCTTGACTGGAATATAAAACTCCATTCAATCAACCATTGTTTATTCATTGAGTGGACAAGTGACATGTACATGTGTATTGTAATAATTATCTTGGTTACCACATCATTGTATACATGTACATGTGCCGGTATATGAAATATTATCATCACCGTTTCTATTTGCATGAAGCTCAGCACATGTATGTTTAGATGACAACATGGAACAAGACATAAAAAAATGAGACACTGGATACTAAATTGTATCACAATTCTATGTAATGATATTCTCACGTGAGTGGGTGAGTTACCATAATGGATTCTTGTGGAATCGGTACATGTTCTTTTCATCAAAATTTTATTTGGAAAATTTTATGTATTCCCTCTATTGTGTTTCAGTTCAAGTTTTGGCAGCATCTGAAAAGGATGAAGAAAAAAGGTAGGAGAAATTATCAATACATTAATATGGAAACATTAATTACAAACATGTACATTGCATATCATGTTAAATGATGTCACCAAATTAATGATCACTTGTCTTAACAGATGATATCTGTTCTCTGACATCATATAGCAGGGACCACTTTCATATCTGGGTACAGAAGATTTCAAATGAGACTTGCATTCTTTTTTTACTTTCAAAAACTTAGTCAGAGTCACCATTTCATATAAAACTTGGGGAAAAATTGATTTTTGGATTTTATCTCACAACATTGAAGTTTTAAAGTTAAACATAGCTGTAGGTGTTGCTTTTACAGTCTGGTATCACCCTAGCAAGCTTCACTCTGTAAGGTAAGCTTTACTTTTATTACTGTTTCAGTGTGTTTGTGACTGTGATTTTTCCAAAATTGTCATAAAAAATCTAATAAACTTGAATAAATTTTGGTATTTTTCAAATAAATGTGGTTAGCCATAATGGAAAATGCAATGGACTTTTCCATTTTGTTGTTTTTTATATACATTTTTGTAATTTTGTAATTGCACTTGTATTTTCAGTTCTACAGCTAATATGTGTGCTCCAAAAGATGGATTGGAAAAGGTATAACAGCAGTTTTGTTTATTAAGGTATAACGGTACAAGAGATAATTATCATTGATTGATATGTTTTAAATAATTTTTGAAACTCAAAACTTATGTATGTGTAAATCAGGGGTCTGGAAACGGTCATATTTGCCGGACATGTCCGACAAAAATTTATTTTGACCGAAGTGAAAAATCACCAGTCGGACATTTTTTTGTTTTCGGACATTTTCAACTTTACAACAGGAATATTAAACGGACAAATCAGTTTTCCGACAAAAGTAAACTACCGCTAGTCTGTCTGTCGGTCTTTTAAACTCTACCTGACTTCACTACGGTAAGTGTATTGTCCTTACAACGTGTTTACCTGTCAACTACAACTTACAACAGTAAGATCTAATAATCAGGTGATTGTTTATTAATCAGTAAATACCTGTGGACTTAAGTAGTCGCGTGCCGCGTGTCTATTTCTTTTGTTTCCCAGTCCGAATCGTAATAACTTTCTTTAAACGTGTGTTTGTTTAATAATAAGTGCATGGTTGTAACTGTGTTGATTACGGAAGCCATAATGAGTGTCGGTTTGTTATCAAAGAGGTTCCACGCGGGGTGTTGAAAATTACCTACTACGCGCTTCGTAACTGTTTCTTTATTAATAAATACAGAAATGCGATTAACTTTTATTTTAGGCATTAATATCTTTCATTTACATAAATACATTGGAACCTCGTCAAGCCGTTCCCGTTATTATCGTGATACCTGAATTCCTATTTGAACCTCGCGATGATTGTATTAGAATTCGTGTATCATCGGAATACGAAAATTCACGATTGTTAGTAAACAATATGTCGGACGTGCAATATGAAGCATCGTGGAGAGTAACGCATATTGATAATAACAGCATATCACGGGAGCTTAGAAAAACAGTAAACGTCTTAGATTTCACCTAATACACATGCAATAAATATTGTGGTCTAATAACGCACATGGATTAAAGTTGGCAATCGCGGTATCTCAATTAAAAAAAAAAAAAAAATCGGGTTTGACATATCCTATCCACAACATGCACGCATAGACAGCCCTGTGCCAACGACCTTTTTTTTTTTTTTTTTTTTTTTTTCTTGTACAAAAAATGTCCGGCCCGTGACCGAAGTTTCCGAAGCCCTGGTGTAAATATATTGATCAACTTATGTTCCTGGTTGAGCCAAGGGTTTCTAACTCGAGTCTGAGCTGCCTCTCTTTGTGTCTCCTTAGGTTATTACCAGCAGCTTTTAGTTGTTCAGTAATTGTCCTCTTCCTGGATATACCACTACAGTAGCTTTTGCTTTTTGTCATACTTTAGAAATGAAAGTCAGGGGTTTGTTTGTAAGATACCTTAAACGCACTGCAAAGGTCAAAATTATTGCCACTTCACCTATAGCTGTGACATCTGGATATAAGTGAAATATTCTTGACTGGGATGTAAAACGCAATTCAAACAATCAATCCTCTTGCTAGATCATTTTCACTTTTCTTTTTTCTTGGAAATTTTAATCTTTAAATAGTTTAAAGTACAGATGGGTTTTTCTTGCTACAGACAAAACTTTCTGCCCTTTTCATCCTTTTTTTTTTTTGTCAGAAGTAGAATTCTTGATCTCACATCACGTCTTTGTGTGAAATTGGAAAAAAGGAAAATTCTATTGTCTGATAGGAAGTAGTCTGATATAGTGGAAGAAAACAGAGTGCCCAAAGAAAACCTTTTGCGAGTGAACTGACAAACTTTTTCACATTAGGATCTGTTCAGAGTGGGATTTGAACCTAGACAGTGAGTAAATCTGTTATCAGTTGGCCTGTGCTTTAGACACAAACCTAGGTGATGAAGGGTTCTATGATCTGTAAGCATGTGTTTTAGACCACTAGGCCACTGAGTCCCATATACTAGAGGTTTAGAAGGAGAGGCTCATGTCTATATGCTGCTTTCTGATAGCTCTTGATAAATTACATGTTTCTCACTTTATTTTCAGATTTCTCTATCAAGTTCATTAAATAAGCTTAAGAGATCATTTACCAGTGCTTTTGCTAAAGAAGGGAATACTTCACCTTCAAAAAAAGATACCACAGTCAAACAGACTTCAAAACGTAAGTACATATATATCTATATAAGGATACTTTTAAATAAGTTCACATGAAATTAATTAGTTCAGTTCAAATAGTAATTGCCAAAAATTGAAGATCATGGGTCCAAATTTAGCTGGCTAGTGAAGGATACAAAAAAATTTGATTTAGTAGAATTTTCTGTGATTTTTAGCATGTTGGTTTTAGAATTTGTGAAAACCATTTGGTTTAAATTTAGTCTCTGGGACTTCATCTTGAATCTGTGGTGAACAACCTCAGATATAGTTTATGCATTCTTATTTTGCATATGGATGATCAGTTGCTGTGGAATGGCACGTTGTCATGTGAAAGCATATGTACATGCTATTGAAAACATCTCTATTGAACCTAATTATAAAAAGACTAAATTGATCTAATTTTTTTTATCTTATATCTTATCTTGCCTATCTTTTAGTCAAAATTTCCTGATGAAAATATTCATTGATTCACTTATATAGAGATGATTATTTCAGGGATTGGTGATGAAGGAAACCGGATTGCCCAGAGAAACTGCTGAATTTTGGCATGTTAACTGACAAAATTTCTCACACTAGGAACTGTCTCAAGTGGGGTTTGAACCTAGGCGGTGAGAGGTGTTGTGATTGGTAAGCACTTGCTTAATAAGACCACTATGCCACCAAGGCCCCGTTTTTTGTGAGAGAACTTGCCGTACAAATAATTTCATAAAATTATCCTTGTGTGTTAAATACAATTTACATATTTCTATTGATTTAAACCCTGTCTGTTTTATTTCAGAGAGAAAACTTGATACATTTGTGTCAAAAACATCATCATTAACTACATTATCATCTTCAACAGTTAGGTTAACTTCAGAGAAAGATTCTGAAACAACACACAATAGTTATGAGAAGGACTCTGTTATTTGTGATTCATCTTCAAATAGTGATTGCATTATTATTTTACCGGAGCAATTTCATCCTTCAGAAGATACAGATACAGAATCAGGAATCAGTAGCTCACAAGAGACCTTAGACTCACAATGCTCACTTGAATCTAAATGCTCCGAGAGAACCCTTTGTTCAAGTTCAAGTACGGGTAAATCTGTTTATATCGAGTGTTCAAGTTATCAAAGTGGTTCACAAAATACACAGACTTTTGACAGTCCATGTATGAATGATTCGCAAAATACTTGGACATTTGACAGCCCTTCTGTGAATGATTCGCAAAACACTCGGACATTTGACACTCCATCTTTAAATGATTTTCAAAATACTCAGACATTGACCAGTCCAATAACAAATGATACTGTGAACACTCAGACATTTGATAATTCATCTGTAGATGATTCAGTTAACACACAAACATTCGAAAGATCATATACATCAGCAGACGATTCGGTAAATACACAGACTTTTGATAGTCCATCTTATTCGGAAAATATTGAGCACCTAAGTCAACCATCGAAAGAGGGAATTGATTTTGTTAAAAAATTCTCAGTGGATGGTGGTGAAAATTCTGATACAGGTGCATTATCATCACAGAAAATGTGTTTTGACAATAATAATCTGATTGACAGTAATGAAAGTGGATCTGTTTGTATACGTAAATCCAGTTGTCATGACGACAGTGAAGCAACTTTAAAAGTAACTGAATATGTGAGTATAATACGATGTCTGCTATGGATGTATGTGTATTTATAAGAATTGAGTCATATATATTGTATTAAAACCAAGATTGAGACTAGACACTCTATGGCACTGTGTGTAATGTTATGACTAATAAGGTGCCAAAGTTGTTAGCCCCAATTACATATACTGAAAAAATTCTCCTAATATTACTTAAAAAAATTCTAAAAATATTCACTTTAATCAAAAATAAAGTGCCCATTTATTTTAAGGATAAGACTCACCAAGTTTCTCTTAAGTTTTGAACATTTTATGCCATACCGGCTTTGATCAGCAGGTTGTGACAGTGAAATTAACTATGTAGAGTGCTTTAGTATCATACCATCTTGAGTTGTAAAGTGTTAATTAATTAACTTGATTTTCCTCCCATTTCAGCATAATAATATTTTCCTCCAAAATTCTATTCTGTAGATTACTTTGAATTCGCAGATATCATATTTCAGGTGCTGAACCCTAAGCGTCAATTCACGAACATATAAATTCACAACCACAATCCATGTAAATACATGTATTCAAATTCCCTGTTGATAGGCAATTATCTCCCTTTCTTAAGACGTTTTGTCATGTTATATACAACTTTCACGGTCATAAACGATTGCCGGTATGTTTTAAATTTGGCTTTTTAATTTTAATGATTCTGGGAATATTCATGTGATACATGAATTCATGTATGAGAGTCCTCGTGAAATTATATATAAATAAATCACAAGCGATAAAAAAGAAATCTACAGTATTAATCACTGGTTAAAAAGTAAAAACAGGTAAGTTTTGTATTCTCCTGAAATGTCCCTGTTTGTTACAATACATAAATGTGTTGATGAGTTTGAAGTCTCTTCATTGTAGGATGAAAAGGAAACTGTAAAAAAGAAGGAGAAAGTAGTTCAATTCAGTTTTATTAAATTAAAAGAAAAATATAAATTACACAGTGAGTACAGCTACTACAATAAGTCAATTTTTATAAGCATCACTAATGGTGAGGCAGGTGTTGTAATTGCTTGACTCTGGCTGTTCATTCATTTGTTTGTTGGGTTGCTTGTTTGTTCATCTATCCATTCATCACAACTAGGGGTACATACTTTTATTTAATCTTTAAGCCCCACTGTATTAAAGCTACAGCTTTTAAACTTTGCATAGTGTTTCTGCATATAACAAAAAGGTAAACTTTTTATTTTGGAAAAGTTTTGCTGTTATTTTATTTTATAGATACAATTGTATATGTTTTATGTTATCTGCAAGTCAAACTGTATAAGTCATTCATTTACAAAATGTGAATGTGTACCTCCTTATTTTGGACAGACTTCAGTTTGTTCTCCTATGTTAATAACATGCATGTACGAGTGATATATAATAGCTTTGTAATGACATATGTTGAAGAAGGTCCAGACATGTAATTGGTCCTGATGTATAACATATTACAAACATACTTTCTTATTTACTTACCCTCTTCATCCCCGCTGTGACATAAGGCACCAACAAGCATCCTCCATTTGTCTCTGTCCTTTGCCATGTGCTGAGCTTACCCCCTGATGTATTCCAGCTTCTGTAGCTCTCTACCTGGATGGTTCTCCTTCAGGTGATACGAGGTCAATCAGGCTTTCTAGGTGGAGTCCAATTCAATGCTGTTTTTGGTATTTTCTCATTGGGCATTCTCATTACATGACTGAACCATCCAAAGTGCCTTGTCTTTTTTTGTGCTACTCTTAAAAGATCTAGTTTCTTTCTCCTCATTGAATTAAATGGCCAGCAGAGCTGTTCACTTTTACAGATGCTCTATATTTTCCATGATATTTTAGTCAAAATCTGCTCTCCAGATTCACAGATTTACCAAAATGTTTATCTGAATTTTAAATTATCAGAGTTTATATTTACTGTATCTATTATTTCTCAGGTGCTAAATCAGACAGTGAATCAGAGTTTTGTAGAAGTTTTAGAGCCAAGATATCACCAACAGATAACCAAGCTGCGGAGGCTGAACTTCAGAAAGAAATAAGGTGTGTAATGTACAGTATAGTCAACCCTGTCTTGGGTAGCCTTTATAGGCAGGTGGTCTATATATAGAGGTTCAAGTGAACTAATGATTTATTATTAAGATCTGGCTGAGAAGGACTATCACCTAGGCATTCTTAGGCACTTGAGTTACACATCAACAATTTTTTCAGCTATTCTTAGCAAAACAATTTTAATCTCAAGGATAAATCTAATAAACACAAGTTCACCGTTCAACCCTTGTGCAAGAATTCCTGATCTGCTTTGTTCTACTTGTCAAGTATGGCAAGCTTTGGAGTGTTAGCAACCTTGCTGGCAATGTTACATATAAACTAGTCAAACCTGCATATAAAGGCCACCTAAGGGGACCCATAAAAGTGTTCTTTATGGGCAGGTGACTCTTGCACACAGGTTTAATTTACATAAAGACCAATTGGAATGAGATTTTGCTGGCCTTTAAAAGAAGATGGCCCTACATAGAGGTGGCCTTTAAGGCAGGTTATACTGAATGCAGACCACTCGATCCATGTTACTGTTACGCAGGGAACAAGTAGAGGACTATTGCAAGAAAAACCCTTTCTTAATAAATGTCAATCAGCAGGGTTCGTACAGGCCTGGAAAAGTCCTTAAATTTTTAGGTTTGCCTTAAAAAGACCCTAAAAACAAGTCTGACCCTTGAATTTATCCTGTTGGCCAGTTAGGTGTCTGTATTTCCATATTAAGTGGTTGCGAATAGACTGATATTAATAGATAAATGTTACGTTGAAATTGACAATTTAAAGGTACCTGGTCCCATTGAATGCCCAACTTCAAGTGTCGTTACTATGGACACGTAAGTAATTGTTTTATTGATTTAATTGCTTTTGCACCAGTAATTCTTTGCTAAAATTGTCCTTCTTATTAGGCCTTAAATTTGCAAATAAGACCATAAAAAGTCCTTAAAGGTCACCGGTCACCAAATTTTTCAATTTTGTATTTTGCATTCCAATGGGTAGAATAGTCCATATTGATGTGTCTGACGGTTTCCCACGTCTTAGATTTACCTGTAATACACTAAAACCTTACCTGAACGAACTGCTAATACTCAGTAGTTTCCCACACCGCTCGTAACTTTCCGGCGACCTAATTGATGACGTACATGGTGTTAAGCTGCTGAGGAAAGACACATTACCTATATATGTATCCATATATTACATGTGGGTTTGTGTGGCGTTTTGACGGGTTTTAAAGTTTGATTTCAAGTCAAAATGCTATATTTTGTGACGTTTGGAGATAATAAAATCACAATGACCGATAAACATGTTTTTTCCACAAATTTCAGAACAAATTAAAGCCAGATTTACACAAGTCCTTCATGCAGCTTTCTAATTGTTTTGAATGTATTCAGATTAAATATTACGAGATAAGTCAGGGAAATGTGAGTGGTATAATCATTTAAGACAATTCAATTTATTATGAATCAATTCAGTCAAATAAATAGATTTTAAACAATTTTAATTTTTTTAAATTAATTTAATTCCGTAATTCATTCAGTTCACACGTTCAAACAAAGTCTTGTATGCCCTGTTCAAATTAACCAATCTCATTTAACTTTAATTTATTCGATTTTCAAAATCCATCAAAAATGACAAATAGCATTTACTGGGTATATCATAAAGATAATCACACGTGTCAATTAATGTTGCATATTGTAAGGTAAATTGTTGATTACAGGTGGTAGATGTCTACTTCTAAACAGGATGTTTCCCAATGGACTGTAGCATATTGATAATCTCTTAATTACTGGTATCTGAGGGGTGTAAATCACGCTTTGAATGATATTAATTTATTGTGAATAAATGAAAGAAAGTTACACTCGAGTTTTGAGTCCTTAGTTAGTTGAGCATAATCTCACTGGTATCACATTTTGACAAAGCTCTTTTCATCCCATTAAAATTAAAGCGTAATAAAGTTATTATATGAAATTTTTTATTATTTTTTTTTTATTTCATCATGAAAACAGTGAAAATAAATGAGAATTAGAATTCTGATCAGTACTCCATCGGCAAATATCAACAAATATTTTTTTTAAATTACCCACTGACGTAAACTTCAATTTCCATTATCATTATTATTATTATTATTATTATTATTATTAAACTTACTGCAAATAAGGAATAAGAAGCTATTGAATTGAAATTACTTTCATATTTAAGTAATCCTAAGATGAAATATTTTAATTTAGAGACAATAAGAAGTTATTTTTTAAACCTGTATTTTGATATTTTTGTTGTACAAAAAACTGCAGGTCTTGGATCTAGATTCTATCCGAAAACGTGTTCTTTTGATTAATTACATGGGTAAATAATAATTATAATAATAAATCATTGATTTTAATCTAACTTGAAAGAAATTAAAAATGGGACACTTTCTAAAACAAATATAAATTAAAATCAATTTGAGGTCATAATATGGCTGTACTAGAGAGAAAAGATTTTTTTAAAAATAAAAAACAAAAAATTGGGTTCTTTTTATTATTCCTTAGGATAAATAGATAAAAATAAATAAATAAATAACTTATTAATTAATTAATTAATCAGAGATATGTAAAGATAATTAAAATGATATTAAATTTTAATAAAAATTAATGTGAACAATATTTTAAATAAAAAATGGAAATTTGGGTTCTTTTATTATTTGTTGTGATAAATAGATGTAAATAAATAAATAAATAAATAAATAAATAAATAAATAAATAACTCAAAGAGATATGTAAAGATAATTAAAATGATATTAAATATTAATGAAAATTAATGTGAACACTACTTTAAATAAAAACGGAAATTTGGGTTCTTTAATTATTTGTTGTGATAAATAAATAAATAAATAAATAAATAAATAACTCAGAGATATGTAAAGATTAAAATGATATTAAATATTAATGAAAATTAATATGAACAATATTTTAAATAAAAAACGGAAATTGGGGTTCTTTTATTATTTGTTGTGATAAATGGATATAAATAAATAAATAAATAAATAAATAATTATCAAAAGAAATGTAAAATTATGTTTTGTAAAAGTATTAGTAAATAGTATATCATACTTAGAGCAAACACAAATATAGTTTTTTTTCCTTATTTATTTCTTATTATTATGTTTATTTTTTTATTTATTTTTTTCTGCTGAAGTCAACTGAAATACCCAATGCTAAAAAATAAATAAATATGTAAAATCAATAGAAGTTATTACCGATAAATCTGGGTAATAAATGCAGTTCACTATACAAGCTTCATTTACTAAATAGCTGGGATAACACCTTCTGCGTCACTTCCGGTTTTGTGCCCTTTTACTACCAAAGGGAGATAACACAGTTTTTCAACAGTTTCAGGACTTTAATTTACGCTGTAGAAAAGGATAGAAATGATTAAAAAATGTTATTTGTGGCTAAATCGACTTTTTATGATGTAATCTTTCGGAAAATAATACTAAAAAAAATTCGGTTTTTGGTGACCGGTGACCTTTTAATTTGGAGTCCAAATGTCTGTACGAACCCTGATCAGGGTCAAACCAACAATGGTGAGATACGAAAGTAACACTTGGTCACTGCTGCTCCTGCCTCCTATTAGGAGATTGAACAATGCATTTTATGAGATAAGAGACTGTACTTTCTGAGATTGAACAATGCATTTTATGAGATAAGAGACTGTACTTTCTGGAACTTGAAAATGTTTTGATAAATCAAGGGAAAAGTAAAAAAAGGGGAATTCAAATGGTTAATTTTTGTTTCATTGATATCTCACAATATTAAAGTGATATTTTTATTTTTACAGTAAAGATATGTTTGAAAAAATGGAGATATTAGGACAGGTATGTACAAACAGAGATGTTAATATATTTTACTTTTAAGAAATTTAAAATGTTAGAGAGTTTTAAATATTGTCCCTTTGCCAGTCAGATTTTTTTGAAGGAAATGGTACCTCTGAAACTAATATTTTATTATACGTGTATATAATATTTTATTTAATATTTACCATGTTTTACATAATACATACAACATGAACATTTATAATCAATTGATTTACTGTAAAACCTTATTATAATAACTTTGCCACCTCAACTTATTGCCACAGAATTTTGTAATTCACAAAATCTGCTTCTTCTGTGTTTTTCTTTATAAGTCACCTTCCATTAATCTCCAAACCCCTTGATTTTGCCAAAATTTGACTGAACAAATAGTGTCAATGGTTTGATGATTTAATGTATTTTCATTTCAGTTTAATCTAGGTTTTATCATTAGTAAACTTGGAGAGGATTTATTTATTGTGGACCAACATGCTACAGATGAGAAGTATAACTTTGAAATGTTACAGAGACATACAGTACTACAGAATCAAAGGCTTATACAGTGAGGAAACCATTATTATTATTATTATTGCCATTCTATTTTAAAGTCCTTGCATCCATTTTATTCTCAAATTCATTGTATTATTATTATTACTACATGTATTATTAAATCACCCCAACTATGGTGGGATGACTTATTGATTTACCCTTTATTACTATTATTATTATTATTATTATTATTATTTCGTATTTTTCCGCAACACTTTTGTAAACAGCATAGCTCAAAATTGCTTTGGTGGAAAATGATGAGACTTTGTACACTTGATCCCTATGGCAGGTAATTGTGCCTTTTGGGTGTCACATTTCATTGGTTGAAATAGAAAGGGAGATAATAATATGTCACACTCTACTGATTTTGCACTCTAGAAAAAAAACTAATTTATAGATTTCAATGAAAACTAGTTTATAGGCACAATTTAAGATGTTCTACATGTTTCACCACAATTTTTTCACTACTACCATGACTGCTACAAGAATTATTGATGATTGTATGTCTTTCCCCATGCATTTTTATAGTAAAGTATACTAGCATGTCACAGGTGATAGGAGTGGGAGTGGAATAATGGTTTTATATGCCCAGCCAAGATTCTTTCACTTATATAGAGTTGGTCAATTCTGTGATGGTAGAGGAAACCAGATCTTCAGGAAGTCAACTTACAGTCTTTATTACAATAGGGTCTTTGCTGAGTGGGATTTAAAACTATGCAGTAAAAGAGCATTGGCATATGTGTTAGACTACATTTCAATCAAGGCCCAACAAATTATTCAAATAACAACAATAATATATAACATCCCGTGAAATTTCATTGGCAAACAAGGCTTAGCCGAGGTTGACAATGAATTTCGAGGGATGACAATATAGACTGTCACCCTATCAGAAATGTAATATTTATTTTATTATACCGATTGTTGATGTTAATTATACTGTGCAGCCAAAGTATACTGGATTGAAAATCATGACAGTCAGCTGTTGTTCGTAAGCAACTTGTGAGACACTTGTAGCATTTATCTATCATATTTCACATTACTTACAAAAAGTGTTTTAATGATTTAGAAGACGAATGTGATCGAACGGCATACACAGTTTTTCTGTGCATGTGACATTTTTCGTATTATTATACCTTTTGTAAATTTCTTAAAATTTGAATGGGTAATAAGCGTTTGGGTAAATTTAACGTCACCCTCGGATTTCAGAAAATCTGACGTCACAAGGTGACATTACATTATGCAAAATGTCACATGTGCAAAAATAACTGCGAATGCATTCGTCTTCTAAATCAGTAAAACGTTGTTATAAAGTAATGTTAAATATGATAAATGTTACAAGCGTGTCACAAGTTGCTTACGGTCGACAGTCATGACTGTCATGATTTTAAATCCAGTATATTTTGGTTGCACAGTATAATAAACATCAACAATCGGTATAATAAAATAAATATTAAATTTCTGATAGGGTGACAGTCCATATTGTCACCCCTCAAAATTCATTGTCAACCTCAGCTTCGCCTCCTTTGACAATGAAATTTCTCGGTGTGACAATATGGACTGTCACCCTATCAGAAATTCAATATTTATATAATGTCAGCCCCTCACGTAATGTCACCCTGTGACGTCAGATTTTCTGAAATCCAAGGGTGACATTAAATTTACCCAAGTGCTTATTAACCAATAATATTTTGAGAAATTTACAAAAGGTATAATAATAAAAAATATAATACTAGTAATGCAATTCTAGAATGAACAAGAGTAAATGTGTTACTGCATACATTTTATTTTTGTTTTCAATAAAGCTGTTTCTTGTTTGTGTAACTTTTTGTATTATTTTTATCTTGTTAGACCTCAGTGTTTAGAATTAACAGCTGGAAATGAAACCATATTAATGGATAACTTGGAAGTGTTTAAGAAGAATGGATTTGATTTCATAGTAGATGAAGAAGGTAGGAAAAAGTATTTTAGTACACCCTTATTATTTTCTTAAACCCAGTCTTTTTACTCGCGTTGTAGAACCGGCCTGACAATGTGTGCATTCTGAACCAATCACATCACATTCTAAATTGTTCACATCACAATTAAGGTGATTCTGTGATGTTACAGCTTCATTTTTGATTGTGTAGCTTTACCATAGGATAAGAAAGAAATATCTTACAGTACTGATAAAATGCTAGATTAATGGAATCTTATGCCCAGTAAGTGTGAGATAGAGATATCTCGGACAAGGATAAATTTTTTCCTGTCCAGAATGAGCTTTGAGCTTCAGCATGTATAGTCCCAGTCAAGAATATCTTGCTCATATCTAGATGGCAACAACTATAAGTGAATTGGCAGAATGTTTCAGTGCATTTAGAGCAATGTGCATGGAAGATCTTTCATGTGACAAGGGCATCGGTTTTTAAGGTCTTTTCTGTAGGACACCATGGTTTTCATCTCTAAATCTCTTAGTGCTTGGCCAAAGAACTGCCACTACCTGTTTTAAGTCTTGGTCAGACTAGATTTAGGGTCTGAACCCAAGACCTCCCACATACAGAGTTAACACTCAAACAACTGAGCTACAAAAGTGGTAGATGTTTAGGAGCTAATGTCCCATTGTTAGTATGTCCTTGTAACCTGTAAAGTATTATAACAACAGAAATTACAATCAATATTTAACAACATTTGTTGTTTTTATTTAATTAGTATTATTATTATGAGCACTCTATTTCACACATGCCGACAAAAATTGTCTCCAGAATTAGAAGCAATTAAAACTATTGAAATTTTAAAATAAGGTGGTCCGAAAATAAAGAAGGGCTGAAACTTTTAAAGGATTAAAGTAATATTGAATTCATGACCTGTATTTTATTATTTTGACTTCACCATTTTTATTGTCAACTATCCACAGTTGGTTTTTATTATCAGTGCCTAGACCCCACGGTTTTTCTACTCCAAAGGGCTCTGTTGCAACTTTCTGTAAATATTGACCATCCCCACTTATCATATGTAAACATTTAGAATCTGGGTCACTTAAAAGTATACAACCCAGTGAATCACAGGCTATACCATAAAAACCAATAAAGATCCGGTTTGCATCATCGCTGGTTTGTAAGAATTTAAATTTTACATCACCATATTTGTCTACCACAATAAGGTTATGATGCCCATCAACTACACATATATCTTTGTTAACATTTTCCGCAATGAGAACTGGGTCATAAAAAATATACCTGTGATTTTTGTCTTTTTGTATGGTTTGTAAAATTTTTCCATCAAGAGAAATTCTGACCACTTTATTGACATTTATGTTCTTGTACAGACATACAAGTACCTCGTTTTCAGATGTCCAGCACAGACCTCGCGTCTTGTAGGGATACAAATCTGCTACAATCTCCTGTTTTTTGTCGGTAAATTTCCAGATGTACCAACCTTGGAACTCACAACAGATCAGATCATTGTTTAAATTGACTGATATATCAACAGGTTTCAAATCCAGTTTAAGTTTTTGGATGACTCTTCCTCTTGTGTTAAATAATGCTATAGTGCCGGCAAAACAATTACCGCACCAGGCCATTCTATCATTCACCACAGCTAAACGCCAACCCCATGTCCCTGGGTTTCCTTCATGAACAATTGTTGTATCTATTGTTTTTAAATCATTAAGCTTAGCATCAGAGGTTTTTTTCTTGATCACTTTTGCCTTGTTAGGTTTTGTGTGTGTCTGCTGCCTTGGTTTGGAGTTTGAGCTTTGTTTCTCATTTTTTCCTGTGAGGTTGTTGCCGGCCTTTTTGGATTTCACTTCTGGACGATGATATGGTTGATATTTCCTTCGTTTCCTTCCATTACTTGCAACAACTGTAAAAAAATGATTGAAATAACATTGAAGTTTAAAAAAATATAAAAAATTGCCCTGAATGCACTGCAGTGGTAAAAATTTCTCCCACTTTACCTAGTGAGGTCTTGAAAGTGAAATATTTTTGACTGGGACATAAAACCCCATTCAGCCAATTAATTAACCTTATGTTTGAATCCTTTTCTGAAAGACCCTAATTTCAGAAAGTTTTAATACACTTTCCTTATTAAAGATCAGCACTCCAGAACTGCCTCGAAATAAATGAAACAATTTTCACTAGATAGTTAAACACCATTACAGCCCAGCCTACCTTAAAGGCCGCCTTTATATAAGTACCACCTTCTTTTAAAGGCCAGTACAACTTTATCTTAGTTTAGTTTGACAGGACTTTGTTTCTTAAATTGTGCATTTAAATGACAAAATTTTAAAGTATGTTATTCTTTATCATTTAAATCATTTAAATAAAAAACATTGTCTTTTATAAACTAGACACATCAGGCAAGGAATCTAACCTATTTTTTGATAATATGGAGGCAGCCTAAACAGTTTTAGGGATCTTGGTGGCTGAGTGGTAAAAATAATACAAAAATATGAATGACACAACTTCCCACCACCTTAGTTCAAATCCCACCTAGGCAGATCCTTGTGTGTGAAAGTTTTTTATTTCCCTTGTTAAAGGTTTATGGTTTTTTTGCTCTACAATCCAGTGTCCTGGCAACATCCCAAAACTTACCCCATGGTATAAAGGTGAAAACATTCTTGACTGTGACGAAAATGGCATTACTTCACTTTACTTTTTAACCTCTGAAAAGAATATATAGTTATAACTGTAAAATATAATACCAGTTTTCCTTTTCTCATACTGATTTGTAGTGTCTTTACCACTGGTCTGTCGTAAACGGACAGTATTGGTACTCTGTTGTAGTTTGATCCTCTGTCTGGTCAGCATAGTTTTACCAATGCAGTTATCTAGGAAACAAAATAATATACTGAAACTAGTCTATGGAAACATAATCAGCATCAGACAAGAAATTTTGTTATTACCCCCCCCCCCACCACACAACACACACACATGCAGGGGTATATAGGAATCACTATGTCTGTCTGTTCATCTTTTGTGTCCAGGCCATATTTCATAATTGCTTTGGCGGACTGCTATAAAATTTTACATGAATAATTTTTATGATCTAAAAGTTAACCAAGGTCATATTGGAAAGGCCAAGGTTGCTGGACTGGAAAACATTAAATGTTGGGGCTTCAAGAATTTGGCTCTCAAGAGATAGTTGTAGTTTCAACAGTTCCAGGTTCCAGTTTCACAATCTTTCTTTTACATAAATCTGTCAATTTGGATTAATTTTTATGGTATTATCAATAAAAAGTTTCAAAAAAATTAGAATACAGATGTAATAAGCTTGGAGAAATCTTCAAAATGACACCAAGTTAAAAAAAGTCTTGAAATTCAACAAAATTATTCAGATTTCAAATTTGCCAGATTTGATGGTGAAACTAGTGTTTGGTTTGAAGAGATTTCCGGATGTTGTTGCCCTTGTAATTGAAGTTAATATACAAATACAAATTTTAATTACCATCCTTTACTTTATACTTTTCGGGAGCACCTGGCCTCATTTTTCTGGCAAAAGGTCATGTGTTAATTAAATTTGCAAGTTTTTTCTTAGCTATTGATTTAGTTTTTGATTTGAACATGACCCAGTTTGCTTGTTTGTTTTACAGACAAGTATTTTATATATTCCTAAAATACCATGATTTTTTTTCAAATAAAAAAATAAATAGACTTATACTTTCTCTTTATTAAAAGTTACCATTATCTGTTATCAGTTAAGCCACCTGGTACTTCCAAAATAACAGGGCTTATTCACTTGTCCTGACTTGGACGAGTGGAGTTGTTATTGCAATCATCACGGTGCCGAGTTAAATTTATCAGACATATACATCATGGGCTTGTAAGAATTAATAAACAACAGACAATTTAGTGTAATTCAGGAGAATTGTGTATAAGGTCAATTGTAACGATCCAGACCCCTTTGGAAAAATCTTGCCATTCTGTTACAAGCCTGAATCAACAAAATCATTTGAACGTTTGCATCATATGTGCAACTTGAACTGTTTCGCATTCTGAAGTCACTTAGTGTAACGTAAAATCCAACTGATGTTCTGAGAGTTTATATATTTGTTAGTCATCTGTAAATGTGCAGTATGTCAAAGATATCATAATATTATCTTTTACACTTGTGGTGACTGTGCCAAGTTAAATTTCCAAGTGCCAAGTGGTTTTCTTATTTAACTAGGCACTGTGCCAAGTGGAATTAAAAATTCTATCTAAAGCCTGAACAAGTGATTACATTACATCACAATAATGGTGACTTGTTTTGTCTATCGTGCCCCCCTTCCTTGAAAATATTTGATGTAATATTACAGAATTATATATATATTGAGTAATTATACCCCCTGCAACAAAGAGTAATTATACCCCCTACCTAACTGAGGGTTATACTGGAATCACCTTGTCCATCGATAAACATTATTTTTGTCTAGAGGTTTATTTAGTTATGCTTTATTCAATTTTTCTGAAATAATGCACAAATGTCACTTGTGATAAAAACCTTTGTACTTGCAATTATTTATGGAATAATCCTAACTTGAAGTTATCCGATAATATTATGAGATTATTATGACATATTGATAAAATCTAAGGGTTTGTCGTTCAAGTTATCTTCATTAACAGTTCTACTTTGATTGAATTTCAAAATTTTAGAAATTTTCATAGCTTAGTATTCACTTACACCAGTATATTTAAGAAATAGTTACTACCTAAAAAGCTAAAACTTAACCCCCACATTGATCTATCAGTGAGGGTACAGGTACATTTTTATGCAGTTTTATATCACAAGTTTCTCATTATTTATGAAAAAAGTTATCTACCAAATACACTTACCTGTAGCTAGAAACAGTCAATACATGTAAATAAAATAACTTACCCCAGCATAGGCAAGCAATATAGACCTGTCTGCTTAACCTTTCATTTGATATATAGGGTTATTCACCCAATGCATGGATAGTGTTAGAATTTACAATTAATACATAAGTAATACAAGTTTCCAATGATGTAGACAAAATTAACAACTTTTTCCCTACACATAAATGTACACATCCATAACTAATAGTGGTATTTAATTTATAGGTCAAGCAGACAGGTCAATGTTGTTTGCCTCTAAATGAAAATGTATAGACTCTATAATCTTTATTATTAGTTGACCTACTTATTTTTATGAATACCCAGGTACTTAGTACTGATTTTTGTTATAGAAGTTTTCTGTTTAGATATTTAAATAAAATTCAAACATAAGAGAGAAACATGTACACCCTTGCCATTTATTGATTATAAATTATACCTCTATCAACTGGATCATGTGGATGTATTGATTTATTGAACATATTACAGCCAAAGCTTACATCAAAGACCAACCGTTCATGTAACAGATATCTACAGACTAGCCATTAGTCTAAAACAAACATACAAATCTATGTCCAAAGCACAACCCCAAAGTAAAGTAAAAGCCTTGAAACTTGAAAATGAAGTTGAACACATGAACTTCTAACAGAAAAGTGAGGTCAGGTGTTCCAGAAGAGTTAACACCTCCTGTTCATTATAGCTACACTGCAACATTCGTAATCAAAATTGAAAATGAAAGAAACATGACACTATGGGATGTCAAATATATCCAGGGTCATTTTGGAAAGTGACATCATACTTATCAATAATATTGTAATGAAGCCATAAAACCTTTTTATGTGCTTTGATAAGCCTAGACTGGCAATATTTGTGTGTTAATTGTAAAATCACTTCTAGAACCAGCCTACCAACACATGACTCTAAATAATATTGTCTGCTTTATTTGTTATTGATACAATTATCAATTATGATAAATAATTATTATATAATCAATGATTTTGCCATTTTCTGATTAGCTGAGAACGCAATAGGCAAGACTGATAAATCACATGTCCACCTTGCAATAATGCACACAAAATTGTGTGACATAACAATAAGTAATGTCCACTGCCACAAAAAGCATGCCATGTTACGAGACAGAACATTGAAAATCCATAGCATAGAACACTTCTAATGAAAAAAAAAACTTTATTATATTACATTATGTTATTTTAATAACTAAGTTCTGATTTCCCCCAATATTAAATTTAAAAAAGTGACAGTTTCACCATATTTCCTATATCTAAAATATGCTGTTGTTTGAATTAAATGTTCTATTTTTCCATTATTAAAATATATATACATTTTCTAGTGATTTGAAACGAAAGTTTTTGTAATTTCAGTGAATATTATATTTTTTAGGGTGATAAATCCTTATGTCTACCTCATCAAAAGTCAATAATTTTATAATGTACCTAATTGTTGTTAAATTTTTTCCAACATTCATGATCGGTACTTAATAATTTTGACATTACCAACATGATTATCAACTATCCACAGTTGGTTTTTATTATCAGTTCCTAGACCCCACGGATTTTCTACTCCAAAGGTCTGTGTCAGAATTTTCTGTAAATATTGACCATCCCCACTTATTATGTGTAAACACTTATCTTCTGCGTCACTTAAAAGTATACATCCCAGTGAATCACAGGCTATACCATAAACACCCCCAAAGATATGGCTCCTATCATCACTGGTATGCAAGAATTTAAACTTCACATTGCCATCTTTGTCTAGCACTATAAGACTGTTATAATTATCAACAACACATATATCTCTATTTCTGTTTTCAGCGATAAGTGACAAGTTTCCAAAAATGATTTTGTTGTATTTATCATTCTGTATGGTTTGTAAGATTTTTCCATCAAGAGCAATTCTGACTACCTTATTAACAGTATAGTTCTTTCGTAGACATACAAGTATCTGGTCTTCAGATGTCCAGCACAGACTTTGCGTCTTGTAGGGATACAAATCTGCAACAATCTCCTGTTTTTTGTTGGTAAATTTCCAGATGTACCGACCTTGGAACTCACAACAGATCAGATCATTGTTAAAATTGACAGATATATCAACAGGTTTCAAATCCAGTTTAAGTTTTTGGATGACTCTTCCTCTTGTGTTAAATAATGCTATAGTGCCAGCATAACAAGTACTGCACCAGGCCATGTTATCATTGAACACTGCCAAACGCATACCCCATGTCCCAGGGTTCACTTCATGAACAATTGTTGTATTTATTGTTTTCAAATCATTAAGCTTAGCATCAGAGGTTTTTTTCTTGATCACCTTTGCCTTGTTAGGTTTTGTGTGTGTCTGCTGCCTTGGTTTGGAGTTTGAGCTTTGTTCCTCATTTTTTCCTGTGAGGTTGTTGCAGACCTTTTTGGATTTCACTTCTGGACGATGATATGGTTGATATTTCCTTTGTTTCCTTCCACTACTTGCAACAACTGTAAAAAAATGATTGAAATAACATTGAAGTTTTAAAAAAATTGCACTGGATGCACTGCAGTGGTAAAAATTTCTGCCACTTTACCTAGTGATGTCTTGAAAGAAGTGAAATATTCTTGACTGGGATGTAAAAAACTCCATTCAGCCAATTAACCTTATGTTTGAATCCCCTTCTGAAAGACCCTAATTTCAGAAAGTTTTTAATACACTTTCCTTATCAAAGATCAGCACTCCAGAACTGCCTCGAAATAAATGAAAGAATTTTGACTAGATAGTTAAACACCATTACAGCCCAGCCTACCTTAAAGGCCACCTTTATATAAGTACCACCTACTTTTAAAGGCCAGTACAACTTTATCTTAGTTTAGTTTGACAGCACTTTTGTTTGTTCAATTGTGCATTTTAATGACACAATTTTAAAGTATGTTATTCTTTATCATTCAAATTAAATCATTTAAATAAAAAACATTGTCTTTTAAAAAACTAGACACATCACATCAGGCAAGGAATCTAACCTATTTTTTAATCATACGGAGGCAGTCTAAAACAGTAATAGGGATCTTGGTGGCTGAGTGGTAAAAATAATACAAAAATATAAAAGACACAACTTCCCACCATCTTAGTTCAAATCCCACTTAGGCAGATCCTAGTGTCAAAGTTTTTCATTTCCCTTGTTAAAGGTTTGTGGTTTTTTCTTGACAATCCAGTGTCCTGGTAACATTCCAAAACTTACCCCATGGTATATAGGTGAAAACATTCTTGACTGCGGCAAAAATGGCATTACTTCACTTTACTTTTTAACCAGTGAAAAGAATATATAGTTATAACTGTAAAATATAATACCAGTTTTCCTTTTCTCATACTGATTTGTAGGTCTGTCTTAAACGGTCAGTATTGGTACCCTGTTGTAGTTTGATCCTCTGTCTGGTCAGCATAGTTTTACTGATGCAGTTACGTAGGAAACAAAAATAATATACTGAAACTATGGAAACATAAACAGATTCAGACAAACAAAAAATTATATTATAAACCCCCCACCCCTCACTTGCAGGGGTATATAGGAATCACCATGTCTGTCTGTCTGTCTGTCCATTTTTTGTGTCCAGGCCATATTTTATAATTGCTTTGGCCAACTGCTATAAAATTTTACATGAATAATTTTTATGGTCCAAAAGTTAACCAAGATCATATCGGAAAGGCCAAGGTTGCTGGAAAACATTAAATCTTGGGGCTTGGGGTATTTGGCTCTCAAGAGATAGTTGTAGTTTGAACAGTTCCAGGTTCCAGTTTCACAATCTTTCTTTCACATAAATCTGTCAATTTGGATTAATTTTTATTGTATTATTAATAAAAAGTTTCAAAAAAATTAGAATACAGATGTAATAAACTTGGAGAAATCTTCAAAATGACACCAAGTTAAAAAAAAGTCTTGAAATTCAACAAAATTATTCAGATTTCAAATTTGCCAGATTTGATGATGAAATTGGTCCATCCATAGACATTATTTTTGTCCAGAGGTATATTTAGTTATGCATTATTCAGTTTTTCTGAAATAATGCACAAAAGTTACTTGTAATAAGAACCTGTGTACTTGCAATTACAGGTACTAGTATTAGTTTGATCAGATATATTTCATGGAATAATCCTAACTTGAAGTTGTCAAGATAATAGGAGATTCCAGACTCAATGATAAAACCTGGGATGGGGTTGTCATTCAAATTATCTTGATTAACAGTTCTACTTTGATTAACTTTCAAAATTTTCTATTTTTTTTATAGCTTAGTATTCTCTTATACCAGTATATTTAAGAAATAGTTTTGGAACAAAATAACTCCCTAAAAGGCTGAAACTTAACCCCCACAGTGACTTTTCAGTTAGGGTAAAGCTTCTGGGAATACAGTTACATTTCTTAAACCCCAAAGTGACTTGTCAGTTAGGGTAAAGCTTCTAGGAATACAGGTACATTTCTTAACCCCCACAGTGACCTGTCAGTTAGGGTAAAGCTTCTAGGAATACAGGTACATTTCTTAACCCCCACAGTGACCTGTCAGTTAGGGTAAAGCTTCTAGGAATACAGGTACATTTCTTAACCCCCACAGTGACCTGTCAGTTAGGGTAAAGCTTCTAGGAATACAGGTACATTTCTTAACCCCCACAGTGACCTGTCAGTTAGGGTAAAGCTTCTAGGAATACAGGTACATTTCTTAACCCCCACAGTGACCTGTCAGGGTAAAGCTTCTAGGAATACAGGTACATTTCTTAACCCCCACAGTGACCTGTCAGTTAGGATAAAGCTTCTAGGAATACAGGTACATTTCTATGCAGTTTTATATCACATGTTTCTCATTATTAATGTATTTCTAGTTTATATATAAAAAGTTGTCACCCTTCAAAGAAATTTCTCGCATAGCCATTGGTTAACTTGCCAGGGTACATGGAACTATGTTTGGAAATCTGCCTGGGAACATTAACACATGCGACGTTTAGCGCTAAAAGGGAAGTAACTCGTACATTGCTGACGTCAAGCTACAATAAACAAACATGACGACAACGTACGCAGGTCACACAAAATAAGATATGGAAGTTAAAAAGATCCAACTGATTACGCTTTGAAGGGTGACAAAAATATGATATACAGGGCTTTGGCAGGTTACATGGCCCCATGTACCCTGTCAAAGATGAATGTACATAAATCTTTGAGGGGGTACATGGGACCATATAACCTGCCAAAGCCTTGTATAAATTATATTATCTACCAAATACACTTACCTGTAGCTAGGAACAGTCAATACATGTAAATAAAATATAACTTACCCCAGCATAGGCAAGCAATATAGACCTGTCTGCTTAACCTTTCATTAGAATATACGGTTATCCACCGAATACATGGAAAGTTAGAATTTACAATTAATACATAAGGAATACAAGTTACACATGATGTAGACAAAATTAACAACTGTTTCCCTACACATAAATGTACACATCCATAATTAATACTGGTATTTAATTTAAAGGTCAAGTGGACAGGTCAATGTTGTTTGCCTCTAAATGAAAATGTATAGACTCTATAAGGTTTATTTTTAGTTGACCTACTTATTTTTATGAATACCCAGGTACCTAGTATTGATCTTTGTTATAGAAGTTTTCTGTTTAGATATTAAAATAAAATTCAAACATAAGATGGTCACATATACACCCTTGCCATTTATTGATTATAAATTATACCTCTATCAACTTGATGTATTGATTTATTGAACATATTACAGTCAAAGCTTACTTCAAAGACCAACCATTCAAGTAACAGTTGTCTGCAGACTCTCAGTTAGTGTAGTCGTAATCATCAATAACAAACATACCAATCTATGTCCAAAATCACAGTCCCAAAGCAAAGTAAATACTTTGAGACTGCCAAATTAAGTTAAATGTGAAATTCCACCAGAAAAGTTAGACTGGGTGTTCAAGAAGGGTAAGCACCTGGGTAGCTACACTACAGTGTGTGTAATCAAAATTGAGATTGAAAGAAACATGACACTATTGACCATTTCGAAAACACAAAGTCTCGCGTCGACCGAAGTCTCGTTTAAGTCTCGTGGGGGGGCAAGTCCAACAAGTTGCTGAAGAAAGACTACATTCAGATGCGGTTACGCTGTTGAAAATTGTGAATTAGTAGTTCTTCGTTATCGTTTTCACCAACAATTATGACGAATAAAAGAAATAAAATAATACAGAAAGTGAAACTGTGTATTTATCATTTATTTGTAGAAATTATTTAATTACAGCAACCAAAAGGAAACCGAAAGTTGACACGGCTGTTGAAAAGATGTCTACGTTTGTAAATTTATCCGTAGTTGATATATCTTTCCTATGTGTCAAATAAAGTGGTATATAAATGAGTGTAAAATCGTATTAGTTAAGAGTAAGAACTGGTTATTGTTTCTATTTTAAAAAATTAATAAACCACTCGCTTGCTATAGTAGAAATTTTCCTCATCTATCAGCTGTCTATAGGCCCCGAATAGCTGCCCGATTTACAGTAATTAAATTATGAAGGAACGTGAATAAAATCGTTGAAAAAGTCATTTTTACCATTAAACCACCAAGTTTGTTATCATCAATTATAAAAGATCGAAATAATCCCGTGCCTATGGTGTAAAAATTATTTTTATATCTGATGTCTTTCCTTCTATTTTTGTTTATAAAAAAATTGCCTTTATTTCACTCTTTTCCCATATAGTATCCAAAATCTTGATTATGTTTGCATTTTTCGACATTTGTTGTTTCTCAGGATATTTTTTACTTTTTTTATAAACGACTTTTTGCTTCCATTTGGCGTTATAAAGATTGACAAAATTCTACGATTTTTACGGTATTTCACAGGTAACCGGCATATCGTTACAGAATACCTGTATAGATATTTTCACCCAAAGTTTTCCGTTTTAGAAATTAATCTGAATTTCATTTCATTATAAAGTCTTTGTTTAACAAAAAATAATAGCAGCAAGAAAAATAAAAATTAAAAATCATTTTGAGAATATAGTTCAAACATCTATAGTTGTAGCTGGTTCAAAGTCACAAAATTTTATTTCATGTGCTCTTCAACGGTAAGTTTAGAATGAATGAATGAATGAATGAATGAATGAATGAATGTATTTATTTATTTATTTATTTATTTATTTATTTATTTATTTATTTGAATACACAGTCATTAAATTAACTTCGAATTTTAAGTCATGAAATTAGAAGTATTAATTCACGGCAGTTTCAAACTGGTGTGGGTACTAGTAATTCAGAATCATAATATCATAAATCAAGGTAATTAATTAATCTGTTAATGAGATTAACACCATGTAGGTACATTTTCCACGTATAATATACTATCATCTGATCCAATGGGAATTTGGAATTTGCTTCCGTTATCAATAAGTTACCGCGTCTGTTGATAAGGTTTGCAGATTATCAGCATTAATTAGCAACCTTTACCTGTGGATAAAAATATGTAATTTACACTTTTGTACACGTAATACTAACAAGTCAAAACTATCACGTTTGAAATAAATAAACGGCTGAATGAATCTCGGTTCCAGTAATTTTCTATTACAGAAGTTCCGACTTCGAGAAATATTTACAAAATGAAATTATGATAATAAAAAAAATCAAAATATGAAATTTTCAAAATGAAAAGTTAAAAATGTTTGTGCGGTTTAAATTTGTTAAATATATTGAGGACCTCTAGAAATGAAAAAAAAAGCGTTTAAAATGTGATAATCAGCGACGTTAAACAGTTGAACACAGAATACTTTAAGACTTTATTAAATGTCACGGGCGTTGATCAAATTAAATATGAAAAGTTTTAGAGTAAAATTTCAATCTTTCGAAATTTTTTGTTTATTTTACCTCAAAAAAGACTGCCGAACTGATTTTAATACATTATAAAATATTACATTTTACATTGGCCATGCACAGATATAAGGAAAACAAAACCGATTATTTAGCTGTTTAGCCATATTATATCATTTTAATCATAGACAAAATATAACCAGATTAAGAATTACATCACAGATTAAAAAATTGAAATTGGACGTTATTCAAAAATAGAAAAAAAAGATAAATTATGCACTAAATGAAATAGTAATTCTATAGAAGATGCAATTCATTTCTTGGTAGACTGTCCGGTAATTTTGACAGATGATAGAAATAAACTATTTTCGGCTGTAATAAATACATCAAATAAATGCTTTAATAATTAAAACTCTTTGAAAAATATTTTTGGATTATAAGTTGTGAAGATTGTGATATACTTAAGACTTTTGTACAACCTGGGGTACAACAAAAGTCTTTTTTCCCCCGTTTCAATAGTCATATTCTACAATGCAACTATACTGGACGGATGTAGCTTGCCCCCCCAAGCCTCGTTTTCGTTCATAGGTGTTATGTTTTCGAAATGGTGAATGGGATGTCAAATTTATCCAGGGTCATTTTGGATAGAGCCATCATACTTATAAGTAATTATTTTTGATGCAGCCATTATATTTTTTGAGGTTGATAAATCCTTATGTCTTCCTCATCAAAAGTCAGTAATTGTATATTGTCAAATTTCATTTCCATTTTGCCCGCTTTAAACTATATGTTGGATGCTGATTGGATAATTTTTCTGTATACATGGCGGAAGAGGTTGCTAAACAAATACAAAATTAGAAGGAACACTCGACTAAATAATATTGTCAGCTTTATTTGTTATTGATGCAATTAATAATTATGATAGATAATTATTATATGATCAATGATTTTGCCGTTTTCTGATTAGCTAAGAACGCATTAGGCAAGACTGATAAATCACATGTCAACCTTGCAATAATGCAAACAAAATTGTGTGACATAACAATAAGTAATGTCCACTGCACAAAAAAGCATGCCATTATGTGACAGAACATTGAAATCCATAGCATAGGACACTTCTAATGAAAAAAAAACTTTATTACATTACATTATGTTATTTTAATAACTAAGTTCTGATTTCCCCAATATTAAATTTATAAAAGTGACAGTTTCACATATTTCCTATATCTAAAATATGCTGTTGTGTTTTAATTAAATGTTCTATTTTTCTATTATTAAAATATAAATACATTTTCTAGTTATTTGAAACTAAAGTTTTTGTAATTTCAGTGAATATTATATTTTTGAGGTTGATAAATTCCTATGTCTACCTCATCAAAAGTCAATGATTGTATAATGTACCTAATTGTTGTTAAATTTTTTCCAAGATTCATGATCGGTATTTAATAATTATGACATTTCCAACATGGTTATCAACTATCCACAGTTGGTTTTTATTATCAGTTCCTAGACCCCACGGTTTTTCTACTCCAAAGGGCTGTGTCAGAATTTTCTGTAAATATTGACCATCCCCACTTATCATGTGTAAACAGCTATCATCTGGGTCACTTAAAAGTATACAACCCAGTGAATCACAGGCTATACCATAAACACCCCTGAAGATTCGGATCCCATCATCACTGGTATAGAAGAATTTAAACTTCACATTGCCATCTTTGTCCAGCACTATAAGACTGTTATAATTATCAACAACACATATATCTTTGTTTATGTTTTCAGTGATAAGTGACAAGTCTGTAAAAATATTTTTGTGGTTTTTATCTTTCTGAATGGTTTGTAAAATTTTTCCATCAAAAGAAACTCGGACTACCTTATTGATAGTGTAGTTCCTTTGTAGACCTACAAGTATCTCGTTATTAGATGTCCAGCAATGACACTGTGTCCGGTAGGGATACAAATCTGCTAAAATCTCTTGTTTTTTGTTTGCAAACTTCCAGATGTACCGACCTTTAAACTCACAACAGATCAGATCATTGTTAGAATTGACTGATATATCAATAGGCTGCAAATCCAGTTTAAGCTTTTGAACGACTCTTCCTCTTGTGTTAAATAATGCTATAGTGCCAGCATAATCAATACGACACCAGGCCATTCTATCATTTACCACAGCCAAACAACCCCTTGTACCAGGTTCCACTATATAAACAACAGTTGTATCTATTGTTTTTAAATCATTAAGATTAGCACCAGAGCATTTGTTTTTCTTGACCTGTGTTTCATTGTTAAGTTTTGTTTGTGTCTGCTGGCTTGCTTTGTTTGTCAGTGTCTGCTGACTTAGTTCGGCTGTTACTGTCTGGTTGCTTCCTTTGTTTGTCAGTGTCTGCTGACTTAGTTTGGTTGTTAGTGTCTGGTTGCTTCCTTTGTTTGTCAGTGTCTGCTGACTTAGTTTGGTTGTTAGTGTCTGCGGGCTTGTGTTGGTTTTAGATCTTTGTTCTTCATTGCTTGTTTGTGTCTGGTGGCTTGTGTTGGTTTTAGGTCTTTTTCCTTCATTGTTTTTTGCTGGATTGTTGTAAGTCTTCTGGATTTTCACCTCTGGACAATGATATGGTTGATATTTTCTTTGTTTTCTTCCAACTTTGGAAATGCCTATGAACCAAAACATGAAAAATAAGTAATTTTGAGAGAGAAAATTATCTACTATATATTTCATAATATGAAGCAAATGCTTTAACGCAATGCATGGAAGGCTGGGTCAAAGGTCAGTCACATTTTTTTGGTCTGCTTCATAACTTTAAAACTGTATGAGAAATTTTAATGAAAATGGCTGTTAATATTTGTCATATTGATATGTGCAAAACAGAAGAACATGAGAGTTAAAGTGTTTGAAAAACTACAGTAAAACTGCAAAGTGTATTTTTATGGAGGTCAGTTCAAAGGTCAAGGTCACATTTGTTTGATCTGCTTCATAACTTTTAAACAGTATGAGAAAGTTTAATGAAACTGGCTGTAAATGTTTGTTATATTGAGATGTGCAGAGCAGAAGACATCAGGGGTATATTGTTTAACAAACACCACAGTGAAACTGCTGTTTGCACGCATCGTAAAATGGTAAAGACCATATTGCATTGACATATACTGTACCAGACAAACATGTCACAGGTATACAATGTGTTGCTATGCTGAGCTCTTATTATTGTTTTCACATGCTTTGACACATATTGTGACCAGGAATTTATAGAGTGGAGAAATGGTGTGTTACACCCCAGTCAAGATTTTATTCACTTATATCGAGGCAGCCAATTCTGAAATGTGGAAGTAACCAGTGTACCCAGATAAATTGACCACTGATCTTTGGCAGGCAAACCAACAAACTTGCTCACACTAGGATCTGTTTAAAGTGGGATTAATTAATTAATTAAACTGAAAGCATATCATGGGCAATTCTCAGAATAAACATCATTTTTAATATAAAAAAATTGAAGGTATATGTGTCATTCTATTTCCAATGCAAGAAATAGATCTGCACAAATATATTTGGTTATCAGGACAACCATAGCACATCAAGTTTTTAAATTGACCAACTAGATGAACATTTCCAATCAAACTGGAGATGTTAAACTATTAGCTATTGTTGTGCTCTACATTTATCAGTCTCATCTATTACAATCATACCAATTTTCCCTCTGTGATACTGATTTGTATTGACTTGACCACTGGTCTGTCGTAAACGGTCAGTATTGGTACTCTGTTGTAGTTTGATTCTCTGTCTGGTCAGCATAGCTTTACCGATGCAGTTACCTAGGAAACAAAATTATATATGTGTTTGTATTATTTTGATATCACCAATAAACCAGTTAAACAAGTAATTCTTCAGAATACTGTAAACCAACTTATATTTGCAGCTATTAATTAAGTTATGTGATTAAGGTATCTTATCAAAACTTTTGTCATTATCTATCAGAATCATTTGGAGACTATTAACTATTACCATGTTGACTACAGCTGAATATTTAATGTATTTGGTATAAAAAATACCATTTTCAGAAACAAGTTTGCAGCGATTAACTTTTGTGTTATTTTGTCCACATGAAAAACACAGAAATTAATCAAGGCTGATTTACAATTTTGGTTAAATAAATGAAAACAGAGTAGATTATTGCTTATCACTGAAAAAAAAAAATTATTATCACATGAGCACACACTGCATGCACTTTATATTTAACAAAAGCTTTGTAATGGTAAACCATGTGCACATTAAAAAAACATGTGTATCTTTGTCTTGAATATATTGTAAAGGATATATTTTGTAATTATTCAAACACTTTGTAAAATCTAATTAATTTAAACCAAAATTATGGAAAAATATATTATAATATACAACACGAATAAGTATTCTGTTGACAAGGCAACTCGCTGTTTGATCAACCACTACAGTGGATCAATTGGTAGAGTAATCACTCAGTATGTGGAAGGTCGTGAGTTCAAACCCCCGCCAGTGTCTGGCCAAGTCTTGAAAATGATATCGACTGTTCTTTTGCAAACCACTCAGCATTTAGAAATGAAATTCACAGGGTCCTTCAGATGAGAACTTAAAAAAAACAATTTCCCTTATCATGGCAGTCATGGTGTGTTAAAGAACTCTCCCTGCATATTGACTTGAGTGTATTATAAAGGTAAAACCCCATTCAATCAGTCAATCAATTGCTATTTGATGTGTTAAAATATCTATTTAATCTGCAAAAATATTGTAAACAATCTAAATATTAAAAATTCAACATAAACATTTAAAATGAAATTAGTTATGATTATTACCACAGAAAAACAAAAATATCTTACCTGCACTTCGATTCTGTTTGTATAAATACACACTTACTTTTCAATTGAATGCAATATACCTTGATGTAGTTTTTAACCCAATATAAATTCTGAGCCTTTTAATGCATTCATTACTTATAAATAAAACCAAGTTAGGTATACATTTTAATTTTACATTTTGAAAGCTATATAAATTTAACATGTTGAGTTTAAGATGACCTAGTTTTGTACCAGGTATATATGCATGTAGATATTGATTGTATTGAGTTTTCCCAATATTAAATATTAGAAAAGTATATACAACACTAAGTATTTATACATATGTTTATAGCAATGTGTATACCTACCCCATTCAATACCGGTACCTTGAGTTAAAGGTACATTCTGACAGCGATTTTGCACAGCAAGTAGGGATTGATGAATATAAATTGTTAAAAAATAAATCCTTTATTTCGCCAAAAACTTACAGTAATTGTTATTTTTGTCAAATTTAACTTGCCTTAAAGGTTAATATTTTAAAGATAAAAATTATTAAAAGTAAACATAATGCATGTAATAGGGAATAGGTGGATGTGAGTATTGGTACCTTGAATGCAAAGAATGTGTTTCAGATGATAAAAGATGAAAAATGCACACATTGAATACAGTTAGACCTGTTATAAGAAACGTTTCCAGGGAAGTCACATAAGTGTTTTTTTTTTTTAGATAGGGCTATAGTCAAAGTAGCTTTTTATTTTTTTCCTGGAACTTGATAAAATAATGCTTAAAATTTTTCAAAGTTTTTTTTTTTGTATGGCCAAAAACATTCTTGATTTTGATAATTTTATGTCATGTTATTGTCAAATCAGTTAAAATCAGAGTGTTAGTCTTATTCTACTTAACTGTAAATCAAAAAAAGGTACACCACTGCTGTAGCTCATTTGGTAAAGTGCTATCTTCGTAAGTGGGAGGTCTTTGGTTTGAAACCTGACCGGGTCACTCTACATTACGAAATGAAAGTCATTGTTCCTTCGAACAAGAACTTAAAATAAATGAGGTTTCATGTCATGGTAGGTGTGGCCACAATAAAGAACCCAGCTGCTGTATTATGCCATTGAAACAATGTACAAACAAACAAACAAAATTCTGCAGCTTTGCCTATAGCTGACGTCTCAATATAAGTGAAATATTCTTGACTGGAATGTTAAACACCATTATTCAACTTAACTCCTAATCTACTTAACTGGAAATCACAGACGGTACAGTACAGTATAGTACCATAATTAATGTAATTAACTCTTCTTCTGTTTTAGGACCACCCACTCGGAGGGTAAAACTTGTGTCTGCCCAGTACCATATTTAATGTAATTAACTCTTCTTCTGTTTTAGGACCACCCACTCAGAGGGTAAAACTTGTGTCTGCTCCAGTAAGTAAAAACTGGAATTTTGGAAAAGATGGTAAGTCTGCTTCTGGAACAGGAAACATTTGACATCATTATACCCCCACAAACTAGTTTGCCTCTGTCTGTCTGTGTAAAATCATGTATGGGTCATATTTCATAATTGCTTTGGACGACTGTCATTAATAATCTTCATGGTCCAAATGTGTGTGTATCGGAAAGGGCAAGGTCGTGGGAAAACACTAAACCCTTTAGGGGTGGTGGGGTGGGGGGAGAGGATATTTCGCTCTTCAGAGGCAGTTCTAGTTTTATATTAGAACTGCTTCCTTTTCAGAAACTGTAGCTTTGGTAAAGTGGTCTGAACAGGGATTCAAAATTATGTTTTGTAATTGAAGGTCCAGGACCCTTTGCCTTTACTTTTTGCAGGTCATACAGAGAGTTTTTAAATTTCAATATCAAAGTGCAATTATATTAATCATAAAGATAGAGCAATATTATAAGCATGGTAAAAAACGGTTGATCAGATTGTTAGTTTAATGTCATTGGTCCTAATGTAAAATAAATTGGTCCCGGACCTCGGTCCTGGAGAGTTTTGAGCCCCTGGTAAAGCAAATGATTACAGATCAAGCCTGTATATATAAAGCTTAAAAATTGCTACAACTAAGTATACTATGAAAAAAGTTAGATATATTTTCATGAATTCAAGTATTTTAAATTTTATTTAAACCATAATTTGAAGGCTGGGCAACTGTATTTTGCAAATATTTGTCACAAGAAAATAGTACTCTGTTGTTTGGACATTCAAAAAATGGCTACTGGTGCTTAAATAAATTTTAAAAAATTCTTTTTAACTTGGTTTGGTAGATTGCTTTTGTTTTCTAAATTGATAAATAATTAATTTCATTATTTTTAAAAATATTTAACAATTATTATAATGTATCAGAAGCTGTAGAGGTCTGTTTAGTCTCCAGGACACAAAATTGCCTATTTTTTGATAATGACCCATATAAAGAAAATCCATGAGACATGAGAAATAAAAATTTTATAGACAGGTGGGCGTAATATAGAGCTTCTTCTGGTTAAAATGTAAAGCAAAGATACTTTAAAACACTAGACAGACAGAAGTTGTATAGAGTTGGTTGTTATAACACTAAACTGGTTTTACTGCACTTGGCATTAGACAAATGATCTTATGAACAGTCAAAATACAAAACATAAAATAAACAACATATTGAGACCATTTGTTATAAAATGTCTTTAGATGGTAACCAACGTAATGACTAAATAGTAATTGTAATTTGAAAACAATCATGCCATGTCAACTGTTGGATAATTTCTTGGTATATATCATTTTTCTGAATATTCTGTGAAATATTGACATTTTTTTCTTATTTGATTGAAGATATAGAAGAACTAATATTCATGCTGACAGATTCTCCGGTAAGTTTTATAATCTCAAAGGTTTTGTTTTTTTTTTAAATATAGCCTTTTAAAAATTTAACCTGCCACACATAATGATGATGTATTATGTGACTTCCTCATTGACATGTTCCCTATTCTTCTCCCACTCAAGACAGATCACAAGTGTTAGAAGGTTAAGTCAGTTTGCATGCCAAGGATCAGTTGATTTCTCTGGGTACTCTGTTTCATTTATCATCCAAAAGCTGACTTTCTTGATACAAGTAAAAGAATCTTGACAGGGGAATAAAACTCCATTCTGAAAAAGGTGCTTATCTACTGATGTATTGATTGTTACATGTAAGATTGATTGATTGATTGATTGAATGGGGTTTTACATCCCAATCAAAAATATTTCACTAATATAGAGATGTCACCAGGTCAGGACAATGTGTAGGGAGGGTTCTTTAACATGCCTGTCTTGACTTTCATTTCTAAATGCAAAGTGCTTGGTGAAAGAACAGTCACTATGTATTTTGAAGTCTTGTTCAGGCTTGGTCCAGATTCGAACCTACAACTTCCCACATTAGAGGCAGTGTGCCTAATAACACATATATTGACATGCATTTAGTTGAGACAATTTTTCAACTTGTGTCACTGAGATAGAGCAATGTAATAAACTCCTGGTTTGCCTGTACACATTAACTGGCATATAGATGCTGCATTAGTCTAAACACTGGACAAATACTACCTCTAACACAGATGGACATACCACCTGTGGAATAAATATTTTAGGAACTTGGAAGTTTCAGAACTGTTATTAGAAATTTTTTTATATGTCCCCCTAACAAAGTAGGAGGGTATATAATGTTTACTTCATTTCTTCTGCCAACATTTTGTCAGCAACTTTTCTGGAAACTATTTAACAGATCATTATGAAACTAGGCAGGAACAATCTTTAGTTGGAGTAGATGTGTCATTTGATATTCGTATTATGATCATAAATATGTTTTGGAGAACATGATTTCCCATTTGGGATTTGTTTGCAGGACATTTCAGTTATAACTTGTCAGCAGCATGATGATATCATTTTTATTATTTACAGGGTGTTATGTGTAGACCAACCAGAGTTAGACAGATGTTTGCCTCCAGAGCTTGTAGAAAATCTATAATGGTAGGAACAGCTCTGAAAAAGTCAGAAATGAAAAAGGTAAGATATTGCTTCTCTTTTACAATGTGAGATCTAAAAATGGTTTTTACTTGATAATTCAGAAAATATTGAAAGTAAATTGTATTTGTAATATTATATCATATGTAGTTTTGATATGACTCCTCAATATCAATGTTTATGAGAGTGATCTCCCCTTTGAGCGGGAAGCTATTACAGTATGTCATCAGCCATGAGTGAAAGCAATACACGTGTTGTTTAATTTTACAAAGTGTATTCGTTATTCTTTGAACCAGAAATACTACAGTATTTATTTAAATATGATCTGATTTCAGTAGAATAGTGTCTCTGTTCATGCTCTGAAATGTTGTTTTTCGTCTTCTTAATCCGATCCTGGTACAGCCTACCTGCTGAATCTACAGACATCCACTTTTGAAACACATACTGTGGGTGTAGCTAACTAGACAGGAGGTTCTTACTCTTTTGAAGCACCTTGTCTTACTTCTCTTGTTAAAGTTCACAGGTTTTACTTCATTTGCCAGTTTTTCTATGTTTTGGTGATTGTGGTATGGACATGGACCAGTATGTTTATGTTTTATTCCTTATATCAAAGGGGTTGAAAGAAGACTTTAAATAAACTTGTATTCATTTATGTTTAATATATAAACTTGTTTAATAGAATTAGTAAATTTAATTGATATTAGTTCCTGCTGAAAACTGAAACTTAATAAATCTTTGTTCTTTTTTTTTAATAATATCTAATTATTTTTATAAAGATTCTTATCTATTTACAGCTTTTGTCACACATGGGAGAAATTGAGCAGCCTTGGGTGAGACTTTAGCATGTATTTTCTTATTTGTGTATTTTTCCTCTGAAATAGTAGGCTTTTTAAATTCTGGATATTTATTTTCCGAGACATTTTGGTTAACTGACGGAGAAAAACTGGTGAACAGCTAGATGTTTAGATCTTGATATTCCAAGACTGCACAGTGTATAAAAACACCTATAGTGTCTCTGTATCTCTGTAGACAGATGGTTATTTGGTTGAAGTATGACTTACTTGAGACAAGTCTTAACTGAAAATTGCTATACACATTTAAATTACAATAAAATATGTCTGTAGAAAAAGAAAATGCTGCTGTATGAGAATTTTATATGTTAAGCATGGTGTTGCTTAAGCTAGAAGTGATGTCCTCTGTGGTGTAAAATGGGCATGGGCAAACAGATACAACATTCGCCTAGATGTTCGACATGTAAAATCTACATTACATTTTAGTCTGTACAGTAATTGTAAATATGCATAGTGAATAACCATTATAACTATGCACAAGTAAGTTAAATACAGGGAAACTTGTCTAGTCTACAAAGAAAAGGAACCAGTTAAAGTGACCTCTATGAGCAGGTGGGCTTTATATTCAGGTTTAAATAACATGAATAAAGAGTAGTTGGGATACAATTTTACTGGCCTGTAAAAGAAAGTGACCTCTAAAGCAGGTTTAATTGTATATCAAACTTTTTAATGGGATTTTTTGTGCAAATTTTGTATAATGCGATGTCATTAATACAGCGAGTCCTAAAAGTTTGTTTTGTTTTTCAGAACTGTCCACATGGTAGACCTACAATGAGACATTTGATCAACTTACAAATGATACCAAAATAATGATAGCAGAATCGTTGACAAAATTATGATCTATTGTAATAAAGTATATTTAATATATATTTTACCAAAAAAACTAATGTTTTTGTGTTATTTTATGATGTGCAGAAAAAGAGCTTTTGTCCACCCACTACCCCGGGCACTCTGGGATTGTGCCCCAAAAAATAATTGACTTTCAGCAAGTGAACTTACAAACTTTCTCTCCACAGGATCTAAACTTATATGATGAGGCACTGTGACCCATAGGTATACACTTTAAACATTTTTTTGTACTTCTATGTAAAATTTTTGAAAATTTTCCCCATTGAAATCTTGATGAAAATACATGTAGGTACATATATTCTTTTACATACTTCTATGCTTTTTTCAGTCAAAAGTTTTAGTGGAGGGTACAAATGAAGTCTTTTTAGGTAGGTGGTCACTTTGAACTGTTTCCTTTGTGGTCAATTGTACATCAGCAATTTGTCAGCTATTAGTAATATGATACAGATTATTACAACCCCAAAGATTCACCTTAAGACAAGTCATGAGGGGTGCAAATTTGTGAAGTATTTCTGATCTGCTTTTGTGCAAGTGTCGACTTACGATGGTTATGGCAGCTTTAAGATTTCAAATACCCGGTACACTTTTCCTGAAATTTTTCAGTTACTTTGCAATCAGATACAATTTATTAGCCTCAAAGATTAATCTAAACATGTTCATTTGGTGCATTTCTGATCAGTTTTGTATTGAAGCAAAGCACTCTTATGGGACTCTGCAGAGTGCTAGTGCATCTGTTTAAACGCAATAAACTTAAAATTAATCACTTTCCCAAGTTATCTAATGTTTTTATTATTCTAAATCCCATCAATCTCACCAATAATATTTTTTCGCTGGTATCAACTGGTGATTGTCTCAAAGAGAGTCAAAGAAACTTACTGTGCTAAATGATTTGACAGGAGACTTATAAAGAAAATTATAGAAGAATTGAATATTTCACTTATATCAAGATGTCCCCAGCTATAGGTGAAGGTGCAGAAATTTTGCCTGTGCATTGCACTGATGGCATTTTACATTAAGGTTCTTTATTGTGCCATGCCAACCGTAACAGGGGACGTCATTTATTTTAAATTCCAATCCGAAAGAACTGACTTTCATTTCATAATGCAGCGTGCTTGATGAAAGAACGGTCACTACCCACTTTCAAGTCTTGGGTCAGACCTGGTCGGGGTTTGCACCCACGACCTCCCACTTACACAGAGTGAGCACTCTACCAACTGAGCTACAGCAGTGTTTGGCAGTTATCGAGAGGGATTATAACTGGGTTTTACTGTATTCCAACAATAGTATCAAACAAACAATAATAAAATTCATGTGTCCTGGTCTGAATAGAAAAACTGCAAACAGAATGAGACAAAGCCTTTTGTCTCTAAAGAGACATTCAATGGAAAACTCCAAAGAGTAGTAGAGTAATGGGAGTGAGTTTTATGCCCCAGTCAAGATTATTCCATGTACATTATGATTGTCTATTCACGGATTTTGGAGGAAACGGAGTGCACAAAGAAAACCACTGATCTTCAGCAATCAAACTGACAAGCTTTCTAGAACTAGGATCTGATCACCTGTGTGAGATTCAAACCTAGAGATGAGAGGCTCTGTGATCCATAACCCACATTTCACTTAGGCACCAAGGCCCTCTCAAACAGAATGAGAAAAGAACTTTGGTCTTAAAGTAACATTCACTGGAAAAGTCCAAAAAAGAATGAAATAAAGCTAATATAGTAACTACAATTTTAATAATAATTGAAAACAATAGCACATCATAAAATAAAGTATAAAATCCAGACATTATAAAACATAATTAATATAAACAAATAATAAACTACTGGTAAACATGTACCTTGAAACAAAAACAATGTACTTGTAAAAGCCAACAACAATGATCTGTCTGCTTTACCTTTAATAATTCTGGTACACATGTACCTAAAAACAAAAACAATGTACTTGTAAAAGCCAACAACAATGACCCGTCTGCTTGACCTTTAATAATTCTGGTACACATGTACTTTAAAACAAATACAAGGTACATGTGTAGGCAAACAACAATAACCTGTCTGCTTGACCTTTAATAATTCTGGTACACATGAAACAAGGTACTTGTATAGGCAAACAACAATGACCTGTCTGCTTGACCTTTAATAATTCTGGTACACATGTACCTTAAACAAAAACAATGTACTTGTAAAGGTAAACAACAATGACCTGTCTGCTTGACCTTAAAATAATTATTAAGGGTCAAGTGTATTTATGTATATGGAACATGGAAAACATTCATTGTTATGCATTTAATATGAATTCTGATGCTCCTTATTCATTGAATAAATTCTCCCATATGTATATCACTGTGGTACAGCGTACACGGGATATTAAAGCATAAAGTGAGCAAAACAGCCAGTGTAAACAACACCAGCGTGAGTCGAAAGCCGATTTTTGACTTATCTGTTCATTTAAACATGTGATTGTGTATTGGGACATCAATCGGACACATAAACGTTTCTATTGAAATAGTTAACTGCATCTGATACACTGTTTAAACTTTGAAACAAATTGATTAAGCGCAAGTGCTCACCTGTGATTTTGACGTCGCCGGGAGTTTCTGTTCAATATTTCAATTTTCACTTCTTAATTAAAAATTCTGAAGCGTACAATTCCTCTAAGATGTCGACCAAATTTCAGCTCAATGTATTGCGAAATAAAGGAGTAGGACACGTTGAAAGATCGACGTGGTGTACTGGGAATTGATTCTCATCATTGTTTTAGTGTACTGGGAATTGCAAAATTACGGTTACCGGGAATCGTGTATAACATTATTTTCAAGTCCAAATTTTTAAAGAAATCGGGAATTGCGAATGTATGATACAGTTTGTATGCATGGTGCATACAATAATAAATAAGTTTCACAGTGCAAGTTAATATTAGGTGTTCAGAGAAAAGGCTCTAACCTTGATTTCAAAATTGAATTAGGTAGATTGCAAATATTAAGAGACATAAAGTGATTCAATAGTTTCATAAAAATGTTTAACACTTAAGGATATCCAAACTAATATGGTATCCACACTAGGAAATATGACCTTCATATTTAAAAGTAAAAATGTGGGTTGTGGGATTTAAACGCAACAGAAAGGCCCCTTTTCTAGAAGGTCTGTCATTGATGCAACCCCAGAAAAGGTCAATAAATGATATTGTTACGACTGCAATCGAGTTACAGAATGGTATGTAGCCAGTTGGCATTTCACAGGAAATACATGTATTACATTTAATTCTGACAGAAAATCTTGCAATAAGAAATGCTTTCAGTTGGGTACCAACTTACCAAGGCATCTGACAATTGGTCAGAAGCACATCAAGTGCACTTTGTTGTGTGCTTTTTTTAGAGATTAGTTACTATGGATGAAACGTGGGTTCATCACTTAACCCCAGTGACCAAGGTTTACACTTGATCACCCTGAAAAAAAGACCAATACTGTTACATCAGCTGGAGAGGGTATGACCTCGGCTTCCAGTGATGCTGATCTTAATCTGGTGGTAGGTTATCTCCAAAAGGGACAAACAATCAATGACACATACTATTCATCACTTATGATGCAGTTACGGAAAATTATTAAATTCAAGAAATTGGGGAAAGCTCAGTAAAGATGTGCTGTTCCACTAAGAAAAGTTAGTGAAACTGCAGCCAGTTGGTGCTTGGTATATGTGTAATACCTTATTTTCATTATTATTAGAACTTGTTCTTGTCTATATAATGATTAAAAATTGCCGATTCAAGGTAAAATATATCACGTTTTAAACAACATCACTTATGAGTGGTCGGAATTGTGCACTGTTATCAGTATGTAGGTTGCATTTACATAGAACATACTGGCTTCAATACACAAGAGGTGGTCTTTACGTTAATGTCACTAGACTAAAAAAGACAATATAGCATTATAAAAACATTTATGTAGAATGTGTAGAGTTTTTTATGTCTCATTTTACGAGGGACCATCCTATCCCATTTCCGATTGAGCGGCCGCGGTGGCCTAATGAATAAGACCAGTCGTCTCTCACCGCTTAGTGTTCGAGTCCCACTCAGACCACATGTGGGAAAGTGATTTTTCCTTGCCGTTGGCCTTTACTGGTTCACCTGGTATCAGTATAATGTGACTGGGGGAATGGTACGCTTGTCTGCGGCATACTGACTCTGTGAGTTAGCACGTTAAAGTCGCCCTGAGTGGGCCCTAGTACAAAGCAGCCCATAAATCACTCTCGCACTTCACATGCATACACGAACTTGTTCATAGATTAATAAAATTAATAGTTCTCGTCGCGAATAGCTGGAAAATTGCTGATGCGACGTAAACCAACCAACCAACCTATTTCCGATTGTCTGACACGGTCATAATTTTTGTGCCTTGTTTCAATACATGTTTTATACCCGGATACAAATTTACACGCGTATCGAGGTGTCAGTATAGTTTTAGGCACTTTTTTGCAGAGCGTAACGGAATACATATTTTTGAGTTGCACATCCGATATTAAGGAATTAAAAAAGGGTATATACATGTATAATATTTTACCAAGTGCATTATTTCTGAAATGCTATGGTTATTCGCGTAGTAATATGATGAACTAGCAGGCCTAAAATGGCAGTGTCTAAAAACTGGAAATTTTGAATACATGTACATGAAATTCGAGCTTTCATCGTGGATTTGCAGAAAATTGAATCGGTTGACATTAGGATTTTTCTATATTATTTGATAAAACTATATTTGCTTTCTGAACACATGAATTTAAAAAAATCTATCGAGCGGATTTTTGACAACCAAAGCATCAGTATACGGCGCCTTGTTGAAGCGTTTATGTCAAGAGATTCTAAAGACTGATTTTGAGCCAGACAATAAAGCACAGAGTCGTCAGTGGATGGGGCCTGGGTCCCCTAGGTAAAAGAAGGTTAAGAAGCATTAGTCTACTGGCAAGGTGATGGCCACAGTATTTTGGGACGCAAAAGGTGTTATTGTGTGTGACTTTTAACCAAAGAGAAGTACAATGATAACTGGAGTGTACTATATGCAAACTGGCTAGACCACCCGAAAACTGATATCAGTGAAACCGTCGCAACAGGACAACGCAAGAGTACACAATTGCAAAGTTACAATGAAGGCTGTGGGGCGAAATACCACATTCTGCCTAGCTAGTAGCGACTTCTTTTCCCAAAATTGAAAAATGATACCCGAGGACGTCATTTCAGGTCTGACCAAGAAGTTGTGAAGACAGTTGAGTGTATCAATGGAAATGAACCTGTCTTTATCAGATCTGGGGTGATGGACAAGTGCATCACACTAGAGGGCACTGAATTATATTAAAAAGAAGAGGTGGATCTAATCTGGAAAAAGGTTAGCTGGTTTCTTATTGATTCACCGTCGTAAATAAAAATTTAAAATAAACACATGACAAAAAAAAGGAAAAATGTGTTATATTGTTAAAACTTTTTATTTATAAATCAGTTTCAAGACGTTTACTCTCGTCACATTTGTAGATCTGTTTTACACCAGATACCTCCTTCCGACGACAGTCTCATCTTGACCTTTGATATAAATAAGTCATATTTTAGCTGATCGGTTCGTCTAATGACATTAGGTTATAAAATATTTTAAAAGATTTCTCAAATTGTAATCTTCATTTTCCTGCTCAGTTCCAGACTACAAAGTTTTTTCCCCTTTACTTTCACTAGTTGCATTTGCTATGACACTGTCAAACTTTAACCATTTAAGAACGGATTATATTTTGATATTACACATTGGGCCTTTGTAATGGTTTGGTAAACACTTAGATCTCTCTCAATCTACATCTATCGGGGTAATATGTGTTTAAGATGTGGTCTATGTATGTTTCATCTTCATCTCGTCTATAATGCATGATTAATAATTACAGATGTTGAAGATTTTCACTAGATAATTATTTGTTTTGTTTGTCATTGAAAAAGAAGTATAAATTTCTATACAAATTCATTAAAACATGAAAATTGCAAAGCTGGTAAGATATTTGTCCTCTCAATTCCCAGTACACCTATTTGCTCCTTAATTTCCAATACCCAGTACACGTTTTTGCAATTCCCAGTACACCGCATGTTATCCTCCAACGTCTCCTACTCCTTTATTTCGCAATACATTGAGCTGAAATTTGGTCGACATGTAGTTCTTAACATCCTAGAGGAATTGTATGCTTCAGAATTTTTAATTAGGAAGTGAAAATTGAAATATTGAACAGAAACTCCCGGCGACGTCAAAATCACAGGTGAGCACTTGCGCTTAATCAATTTGTTTCAAAGTTTAAACAATGTATCAGATGCAGTTAACTATTTCAATAGAAACGTTTATGTGTCCGATTGATGTCCCAATACACAATCACATGTTTAAATGAACAGATAAGTAAAAAAATCGGCTTTCGACTCACGCTGGTGTTGTTTACACTGGCTGTTTTGCTCACTTTATGCTTTAATATCCCGTGTACGCTGTACCACAGTGTATATTACTGATGAAAGGTGAAACAGTCATGTCAATGTTGTTTACCTCTATTGGTCGTTCACAGATGGCAGTGTATACAGTGAGTTCATTTTAATTTAGGGGTGGTTGCAACAAATAAAGTGCAAAAGACGAGAATGTACAGTCAAACCTGTCTATAAAGACCACCCAGTGAAAAAGTAAGAGTGGTCTTTATGGGCAGGTGATTGTTATATACAGGTTCAAACAACATGAATAAAGAGCAATCAAGATAAAATTTTACCGGTATATAAAACAGGTTGCCCTTATATAGAGGTAGTCTTTACTTTAGGGCAGGTTTGACTGTATACATATGGTTACATGATGTACATTACCTATTCATGTAGTTATAAGTAAACAACATTGACCTGTTCGCTTGACCTTTGATTTAAATATTCATTATGGACGAGTTCATTTAAGTAATAGGGATCATGCGTGTATATTTTGTCTGTATGATGTGAACACTATTCATGGGCAATGTGTATATGTATTAACTGTGAATCCTTATGTTACCCATGTATTGGATGGACCCTCCTATATGAATATTCCTAATGAAAGGTCAAACGGACAGGTCAATGTTGTTTACCTATAAGACTTATCTGTGTTGATAAACACTGCCATTTGATCATGAACAACCTATACTTCTGCTTAAAAACTACAAAACTTAATATCACAAAAAATAAAACATTCCATGTACAGGTCAATCACAGTTGGTTTTTTCACGTTAGGTTTTTGAGGATTTTTTGGTTTTTTTAACCAAGTTTTTGAGGTTTTTTTGGTTTTTTTAACCAAGTTTTTGAGGATTTTTTTGGTTTTTTTAACCAAGTTTTTGAGGATTTTTTTGGTTTTGTAACCGTTTTTACATTGTTATACTTTAATGTCACATAATAATTTTCTCCATCAGAATTCTTCTTGGGGTGTTGCAACTATGGAAAATAATCATTCCATAGTTGTTTGTTTGCATGTTACAAGTATTTTTCATTATTATAAATAAGAGATTTCATTAGTCCACAGCACATATTTCATTTGGGAAATGGAAATAGTGTTTATTTATAGCCAAGTTCATGTTTTTCAGCTACAAATTAACTAGCGACATCACATTCTATTGGTGAAGCTACAGAAATAGATCAAGGCATATATGACAAAAAGTAAGGTTTACTTGTACATTTCAATGATCCATTTCACTTTGGTAATAAATACAAAAACCGTGATTATAACCTAAGAAGTAAACAATAAGTGAAAATATATACACTGTATAGAGATACTCATTAGATGTTAAGATATAAAGTATATTAATTTGCCGGGTTTGCGGCTGTACCATGTAATCTACACCCCTTAACATTTTTGCAGGATATTTTGGAAATTGTTTATGTCGCTAATTCCCAGAATAATGACAATTAATGACAATGAGGCACACAATATGACATTAGACGAAGCCATGCGTCTGGATTCAATTTCCTGTTATGCAAATTGTAAATAAAAAATGGTTGCTGTTTACTTCGACAATAGGTTGCAAATGACCTATACATATAAATGGTTTTAAAATGTTACAAAACATTAATATTGTAATTTTAAATTCTTGATTCTGGTTTATTACTTTATAAATTAAACAAATTTTCCCCGAAAAAATCAAACTTGTTTAATATAAGTTTCCCATCTATTTTTTTTTCATCTAATTTTTCCTATGATCAGAATATCAACAAGTTTTCAAAAAAAGTCTGTAGCTACCTTACACTTTTAGTCCATCAAAACACGTAACAACTGTCAGTAAATTTTTTAAAGATTATTTAAAATTGAACATTGACACCAGCAGTAACACCTCGTACATGACATAAAAGCTTCTGTAATTTTACTGGTAAGCTATGAATAGGACAATTTAGTTTATTCACCAATCTGGCATAATTCTAGATTGCCCTCCATTAATTATCATACATGTTTAAAACGGGTCCTATCATAACAAACTCAAAATCTTCACAAAATGAAATTGCTAAAGCTGAGTATTTTTCAGCTAAAATAGTGTTTTTATCTTGAAAAATATAATTTTCCCAAATTTTTATATTTTCCCCCAAAATTTCAGAAAATTATTTTCAAGAATGTTACATAACTTAAGATATCACTTTGAAATACAAGAAAAACTTCTATGATGATTATAATGTAAATTTGTAATATTATTTATGGAGGGCAGTGTATCATGCATTTTCATCATGATTCATAATTCCTTTTTGGACTATGCTTACAGATCACAGCACCTCTATATGCCTAGGCTTGAACCATATTGGGACTGATCCTAGTGTGAGGGTTGTCAGTTTTTAATTTGATTGCCAAATGTTGATAGTTTTCTACAGTCACTCTTGTTTCCTCCACCCCACCATTCATGAACCGACTACCTGAATAAAAGTGCAGGAATCTTAACTGGGGAATAAAAAAACCTCCATAACTCCATCCACTCCAATCTTGATTCATTTTCAGCAAAGAGATAAAGAATTAGCTTGCATTGATTAAGCATATTTAATCTAGTGTGTATAAATTGTAAGAGTGGAGTGATTGTGTTTTACACCCCAGTCAAAGATTGGTTCACTTATGTTTAAGGTAATCATTTCTTGGATAGTAGGAGAGGCCAGAGAAAACCTACTGATCATTTTACACCCAAGTCACTGAGAAGGTCTGTTGGAAAAGGCAAAGGAAACTTGGAGAAACTTACAAACCTTCAACAAGGTAATTGATATCCTCACACTAGGATCTACCTGAGTGTATTTCAAACCTAGATGGTGATAGTTGATGTGATCTGTAAGCTGTTACTTTAGATCACACAGCCACTGAGGACCAATGGGGTTTGCCACTGTATAACATGATAACCCCCAACCTTTGTGGACTTGATGTTTCTGGATGTGGCAAGTAAGTACCATAGTCTTATTACCACCAACTTATAGATGTCTGGATATAAGTGAAAAAATTGACTTGGGTGTAATAGGCTATTACTGGATGCCACTCTTTATGCCAATTAATCTTGTTTCCTCCACCATTCATGAACTGGCCACCTGAATATAAGTGCAGAAATTTTAACTGAGGAATAAAAAACTCCATTACTCCGTCCACTCCGATCTTGATTCATTTAAGCAAAGAGATAAAGAATTAACATTTAATTATTAGCTAGCATTGATTAAGCATATTCAATCTAGTGTGTATAAATTGTAGAGTGGAGTGATTGTGTTTTACACCCCAGTCAAAGATTGGTTCACTTATGTTTAAGGTTATCATTTCTTGGATAGTAGGAGAGGCCAGAGAAAACCTACTGATCATTTTACACCCAAGTCACTGAGAAGGTCTGTTGGAAAAGGCAAAGGAAACTTGGAGAAAATTACAAACCTTCAACGAGGTAATTGATATCCTCACACTAGGATCTCCCTGAGTGTAATTCAAACCTCGATGGTGATAGTCAATGTGATCTGTAAGCTGTTACTTTGGATCACTGAGGCCCTTGCAAATACAACTGACCATGCAAAAGAAAGGGGTTCACCACTGTACCACATGATAACCCCTAATGTTTGTGCGGAACACTTATTTCCAATGGACATGGAATCGCATAAGATGATATTTTCTTGTTGAAATAACATTCCAGGAATTTGCAACTTCAGGGTTTTGCAAAACGTTCGGCACAGACCTTAAGAGGTTATGATCAAGTGGTACAGCGGCAAACCCAATTGACTTATAGGGAGAATCTTCTGAATCATGTCTTAATAAGAGTGTGTTAAGTTTGATAGCAGTTGATAAAAACTTAAACAAAACCTTTAAAACGGTCACATACTAACAGCAGAAACTTGTTACATTCTTCTGTACATAATAAAAGTTAGCTAAAGATGAACTGTAAACACTAAGAGAAGATATCTGGAGCCTGATTCCTCTTCTGTTTGTACTTAAAATAAATATCTAGAGTCTGTTCTGTTAATTGGTGAACGTCTGTGGTTGGTCTGGAATCTTGTAATACAGTTTGTAAAATCTGAACACCTCCTTCCATTTCTAACATGGGACAATAACTCTCCTCTGAAATGATAAATCAAAGATTTAAAGCATTGAAATTTTCAGATAGTGATCTCTCTCTCTCTCTCTTTCTCTCATATCTGAACCCATCCATCCTTCTACTCTCAACCAGAAAGAATCAAATATTTAAAGCAATGAGTTTTCTGGAGGAAGGACAGTTTTCCCCAAATGTTTATAAATTATATCAATTGAGTGAGTATTCGTATCAATGGATATTCAGTCCTCTACCTGCTAAATTTATCATGTCTCGGTGGAATAACATTTCTGGGGATCAAAATCTTAATTTTCATCTGAATTCTGATTAAAGTGCCAATGATTTTCTGATAGTAAGCACACTATTATATTTCAACTTGCCCTCGGAAAAGTCTTTAATAGTAAAGAAAATTGAGTCACATAACATGAAAATAAAGAAAACTAGAACTGTCTCTTGAATCCCAAATACCTCGCCCCCAAATTTAATGTTTTCCTGCAACCTTGATTTCCAATTTGACCTTGATTTAAGGTCATGACACACCTTAGACCATGAAGATTAATCATGACACCATCCAAAGCAATTATGAGATATGGCCCGCACATAATTTTACACAAATGAACAGACAGAACAACAGATGGTCAGACAGAACAACAGATGAACAACAGATGGACAGACAGGCCAACAAACAGATATGGTGATTCCTTGTATAAATACAGTAACATGTATATAAAGACCACCCATTGAACCTAAGAAATATAGACTTTATAAAAAAATTCTTTTAGGTTGAAATATAACTTACATGGTAGTTCAATTGGTAGAGTGATCACTCAGTAAGAGGTCATGGGTTCAAATACCGACAGGGTCTGACCATGACTTGAAAACAGGAAGTGACTGTTCTTTCACCAAGAACTCAGCATTTAGAAATTAAAGTCACAGAGTCCTTCCAAAAAAGACCTTAAAAATTGATACCCTGTGTCATGGCAGGCATGGCACATTAAAGAACCCTTCCTGAACATTGCCCTACACCCACTGCAAGGATCATAATTTCTGACACTTCATCTTTAGCTGGTGACATCTTGATATACCGGTAAGTGAAATGATGATTGGTATGTAAAACCCCATTCAATTAATCAATCAATTTTAGGTTTAAATATGAAACAAATTGGCCTCAAAACTCTAGTCCTAATAGACAGATTGTCTTTACAGCAATAGATGTACCATATTTACTGTAAAACAGTCCAAATCAGAAATCCATGTACTACAAATTGCCATAGTCTTATAAAGCCTACCTTTAACTTTACAGAGATTGCACAGTGCCCATATTGCCCAATATTGTGCTGCTGGTGTAGAATACTCCTGAACAAGTCTCAACATTGGATTTAGTGATCTGCAGATGAAATAACAATTTTAATTATGTAATAATGTGTATAAAAATCCAATATTATTTGTTTACATTCTATTTCCAGGGCTGTAGTATAAAAAAGAGGCCCATTAGGTATGATACGCTCACCTGTTAAATAAGGCAGCTGAAATTTTTTCTTTTAAGTTAAACTCCAAAATTAAGTGTTAGAATCTTGACTGGGGCATAAAATATCATTATTTGACTCAACTCCACTGTTTTTTGTGGATCTGGCAGCCATATTTTCAATAAACGAAAAGCCCAAGGTGGAAACATACCTAGCTTATAATTACATATGGGCAACAACATCCACCATGCTTCTTGCTATTAGCAAAAAATTTTAGAGTGTGTCAGATTTTTGGGATCTGTCCCTGACTATCCTTCTCTAAAAATACCTGTATTTGATTTTCTTAGCTTCCTCTATATCCCAGCTTTTAACTGTCTCCACTATCTGTTCCTGTATTTCATCCCTCGTTGGAGACTCTACTGTCCATGCTGCCTCACCATCAGCTGCGAATTCTGACATGATGGACGCTGCATGATAGCTAACTGATTTGTCATCTAACTGCGAATCCAAGAAACCCCTTAAATCAAAATGAAAAATAAAACTTCAACACTAAATATTAAGAAGTCAAAATTTAAAATCAACGTCCCATAGTTTTCTTTACAATATTTTTATTGTTGAAAACTGGAACCCTACACCAATAAATCAGAAGTCAAAATTTAAAATCAAAGTCCCATAGTTTTCTTTACAATATTTTCAATGTTGAAAACTTGAACCCTACACCAATAAATCAGAAGTCAAAATTTAAAATCAAAGTCTCATGGTTTTCTTTGCAATATTTTCAATGTTTAAAACTGGAACCCAGAAGTCAAAATTTAAAATTAAAGTCCCATGCAGCTGACTTTTTATTATTGAAATTTAAATGTATGTTTAAAGTCTACTCATATACGCTGCCATCCATAAATCATTATACAAATGAATATTTGACAAAGCCATAAACATCATGACAAATTTCATTCATAGAATAGAAATATTGAAGTTTTTGCAGCATTTGAAAGTGACAATACATATGTAATTGTATGCAACAAAATTGTTTTTCTTTGTAAACACTTTTCTTGTATTTTTTTTTTAATTTTTGGTAAAATATATAAATGTTGGAAAATATATTTTTCAAGATAAAAACACAAATTTAGCTGAAATACACAATTTAGTTTCACGAAGATTTTCTGTCTGTTATGGTATGATTGATTTTAAGCATGTATAATTTATGGATGGCAGTGTGGACAACAACATACTTGTCAGCATTTGTCTTTATTATGAAATCGATTTTTTAAAACATCAAAATTATGCTGCAAGTGTTATATTTAAAATACCAAGAGCAATTGTTTTACTAAGTAATGGGTACATTAATCTGACCTGAATATAGTCATCAATTCTTCTGTCATCAATTCTGGTCTTAAATAGCTAACTTCTGATAAATTTGCCTACAATTTATACAAAATATTTAACATTTACAATGTAAATATATCAACAAATATGTGGATATTTTATATCCAACTGGAAGAAGATTATATACTTAGGCAAATATAATTACCTTTCAAATCATATCTTGCAGTTTTCATGTTAAATTTTTTATTCACCGACATATCAGGGGTTCAAAATTTTCTGGGTCTGAGGTCTGGGAACCTTTCATTATACCCCCCGCATAAAAAGTGGGGGTATATAGTGATAAGGGTGGTCATCCGTGTGTCCATCTGTCCTTCCATTACACCTTAGGGTACCTATTTCTTATCTGCAACTCCTCCTAAACCCTTCTATGGAATTTCATGAAACTTTCTCACAATCTTTGTGATATAATGTAGATGTGCACCTCCTATTTAAAAATTTAATCCGATGGATTTTTGGGAGCTGGGGGTATTTTTTGTAAGCTTGTGGCTCACAGTTTTTCTAGTTTTACATTAAGATCTTTGATATTTAAACTGTAAAAGTCCAGTGGACCTGCCTTTTTTTACCAGGACTCATTTTCAGATTAACAATCTTTATGTAACAATATAATTGCACATGGACTTTCACTTTTGATATGGGACTTTCAAACGTTAAGTGGGACCTGAAAAAAATAAAGGTAAAAAGTCCTGGACTTTCCATTACAAAACATAATTTTGAACTCCTGCATTTATACATTCGTACATACCATTAAACCTGTTAATTTCCGAAGTAGTCCAGCTTCTTCATTAAAAATCTGTCAATAGATTAAACATGTTAAAATCAATACATATGATTACTGGTAATAAAAAATTAACAAAAATGGGGTTTCACGCTGTGTCACATGATCAATACATCTTAAAGTTTATGCAGAATGTTTTGGAAAACGCTAACGTCAAAATCCCCAGAATAATCTTGTTTTCATGGGAAAACATCATCTTATGCGATTCCATATCCACTGGAAATAAATGTTCTACACAAAGGTTAGAGGGTATCAAAAACAAACATACTAATCCATGTCTGAATCACAATCCAGAAGCAAAGTAAAAACTTTGGAACTGACAAGTTAGGTGAGACACGTGAACTTCCACCAGGGAAGTGAGGCCGGGTGTCCCGGAAGGGTAAGCACCTCCTGTTTAGCTAGCTACACCCGCCACGTGTGTAATCAAAATTGTGTAAAAGGAACACATGATACAGTTGCAAATCACATTACTTATAATTCTAAATGTTTAATCTTATTATTTTTCCATTATTAAAACACATTATCTCACAAAAATACCTTCATGGAAAAACTTATATACATGACAAATGGTAATATGTTCCAAAATTATGTTGATATTCTCATTGTGAAATTAATTACAATAATTCATGCATCCATAAATACATTTTATATGTCACAGACTAGTAATGCCATAACCATTTGGTTGACAAGGTATTTGTCACACAAGCAATGAAAAATAATCCAAAAATATTTGTTACAGTGAAAGAAAGTCACGTACATCCATCTGGTTGTTAACAAAACAAATGCTAAGAATTTACACATACATGTATAAATAAAGAAAAGAATTTTTATATTTTGTCTACCATTATGACAGGGAGACCAAGTAAAGTGCCTAAACAACATAGGTGTGACATGAGACTGATGTATGTACCCCGGCAAGTTTACCAATCGCTATGCAAGAAATTTCTATGCAGGATGGCAATATGTACTGTCTATGACTTACATGTATACAGTTCATATAATGGCTCATTCCATTTTCATCTAAAAACCGTCTGCAATTCAATGGCATTTCATCTACAAAAATAAATAAATAAATAAATAAATAAATAAATAAATATTTGTAAAAAAAAATGATAAACTTCAGAAATAAATAAAACACTTTAAACTAATCAGTCTACTGTAGTTGTAGAAATATTAGAATTGATATTGTATGGAAATCTTACAGGGACTTTGAAAAGACAGTTAAAACTAACTTAAATTATATAAAATGCCTTCTGGATTTCAGGAAAATACAAGTTTTATTGTTTAGCAATAAACATTTTTTGTCGTCTTTATGTGTTTTGCTACATAGATTAGAATTTGGGTTTTAGAGATGTTTTAGTATCATTTAGGAAAAATTGTTAATTATTAAAACATTTCTTTACCAGTTAAACTCCACAGACAGCTCCAGGCTCTCTCCATATTTTCATCACACATATTTGCATCAAGTTTACGTTCAATAATTTGTAAAATCAACTGAAAAAAAAACGTATACTGTAAAACTAACTTTTATTTGTGTGCGATTAACTTTCCCGTATTTCGCGAGGACAAAATAATCGCGAAAGTTAAAAGGCGCGAACTTGTTTTCAAATGGTTATATTAATACCTAATGTTCAACTTAAGTCCATATCACGAAAGTTAATAGTCGCAAATTGGTTTTGGTAAGAGAATCGTAAAAGTTAATATCTGCAAATAAAAGTTGGTTTACAGCATATAGAAAATTTGATAAGCTTAAATTTACAACAATAACATAAAACTGGTAAAACAAATATTTTTCAGTCAAATTTTGATAATATGAAAAGATTAACCATTAAATAGAGGATAACCATATAAAAAAAGGAAAAATAATTTGGATACAGTACTGTATTAAATGAACCCTGAATAAACCAAAACCCTGGATTCATTTTATTTTGAAATACATGTATTTACAATAGACATACCGGTACAATAATTCCTACATGAAGTTGAACCTCTTTAAAAAAATCTGATTCGATTTCAAATGAACCATATTTTGAAAAGCATTTGGGATGTAAATATTTTCCAACATGTTCTGCAAAAACATTAAGACGTACAGATTTATGTGGTGAACTATTTTTTTAAATGTGGTAAGCTATTTTTTCTACTGGAATATATTTTATAAATAATAACTCACACTGATAGCTCTTTGTTCCCCTACTATGTCTTTTTCCTTATAATCAGCCCTGCATGTCTCGTGTAACAGGCGCAACCCAATCCTTTCGTAGAATTCACCTTCAAAATTCCACAATGCTTCTATAAGACAGGCAACATACCATTTAAATATGTGACATGTCACCTACAATGAAAATAAATCATAAACTACAAAATCAGAATGTTTAAACATATCCCAATGACTTACAGATTACAATCTAGAAGTTAAAAGTTAAAGTCTGTCCTGAGCCATTAGGCCCATCAGGCCGGAGCTTATCCCGGTTTCGGTGGCGTGAAGCGACTGAGAGTACAAGACTCTCCCCTGAATGGGACGCCGGTCCATCGCAGGGTTAACCCATAGTATTTTGCTGGTACTCATTTATTTTTCAGCTGAGTGAACTGGAACAACATGAAATTAAGTGTCTTGCTGAAGGACACAACACATCGCCTGGTCCAGGGATCGAACCCACGACCTTCAAATCATGAGTACAATGCCTTAACCACTAGGCCACACGCTTCCACACAATCTAGAAGTATCACCCCAAAATGAGAATCTATCCAACCAAATTATTTGGTGTGGACCATTCTGGCCCATCTTTAAATTCTTAGTTGAGTTTGGAATATCTATCATTTCTAATTTCTAACTCATTCACATTTATAATTTTTCTTTAAATTACTGATGATCTTTTCAAATAATATGCACCAAATTGTGTTATTATGTTAACCTAATTTTGGAAAACATGGCCCCTGTTTTGTCATGGGCCAGTGCCATGATGAACCCACATTTCTGGACTGAACACTGCAACCAAAATAAAGCATTTGTTGTAATAGGGTTTGATAGTGAATCACTTGATTGATAGATACTTCTTGTTGTTTTTGTGAAATAACATTTTTTGTACAGGAAAACGTTACCAATGGAAATGATAGTTCACACAAACATTATTGGTATCATGAGGTACACTACCAAATCTAATCGTATGTCTTGGGTCCTTGGTGACTGGGTTCTCTAAGTGTGTCCTTACAAATCAGAAAGCCTGATCATAGAACCTGACTATGGCAGATCCTAGTGTGAGAAAGTTTATCTGTTCACCTGTCGAGGATTGCTAGTTAACACTCTGGTTTCCTTCACCAACCCTGAACAGACCGTCTTGGTATAAATTAAAAATCTTGACTGGGGCATAAAATACTATATATTATCAATTTCTATCATTTATATTGTCAAACATCCTGTGAATGAAAAAAAAAAGAAAGTTGTGACTTTAGACCTGATTTTATCCTTAGAGGCCTATTGAAAGGGAATTATGACTTCAGGTACAATAAAATATATAATAATGTAAATTTTTTTAAATAAATACATGTGTACATGTCAGTATACTTACTGCTATATCTGGGAGATCAAGGCACAAGAAGCACAACATACAACACTTGACAACCTGAAATTTATTAAACAAAAACTGACAGATGATCATCATAATGCACAAACACTTCATGTTGATGATGAAGTTATAAATTGCCTAGGTTGGATAGTGACAGGTGTAGCTAGCTAAACAGGAGGCGATTACCTTTCTGGAGCATTCCGTCTCATTTCCCTGGTGAAAGTTCATATGTTTGACTCAATTAGCCAGTTTTCAAAACTTTTTTTTAATTGTTATTTGAACATGGACTGGTATGTTTGTTTTTGATTTCTACATATTTTAAAGTATTAGTTGCAAAATTTCAAACATTTGTAAAAAATATAGTTCTTTAGCGATTTTAGTTACCGGAATAGAAACACATTGTTCAAAACAGATATAATGTACGTGTATATGTAGCTGTTCTTCATAATATAAGTTGAGTAAAATAAACTTCATTCATTCTACAAAAACTTTGGCTCAACCAGATTTCAGTAAATAAGGCCTTGATGGGGAAGGAAATATTGAGGACCCTGCGAGTTTAACTAAGAGAGCAATATTCTCGTGCCAAATGCTGACAATGGACCTTGTGATTTTTTCAATAAGAATATATAGATTTAACAAATATTACAGGTCTAACAGAATGGTAACAAGTCTCTGATCTCCAGACTTACCTAAATTTTAGAACTCCAATTTTAAAACTGGGGTCTGCTGGACTAGATTTGCATATTCAGAAAAACTTGATGCATTGCCATCAAATTTTTGCTTTATGGAGGAGTTTTGAAAAATTAAAATTGAGGAGGCTTATAAAGAAGAACATACCGGTACAAGAAATGAATTTTGGGATTTAACAATAGTGTGGTGATAAGCAAAATAGCTAATTTATTGAGGAACATTTAAATGAGGTTGTACTAAATGTACTTACATAGCCATCATCTTGGAACTGGTTAAGGGTAAATATAAGTGTCTCTGTAACTCTGTGTTGTAATCTTAGTGGTATCATGACCTTCTTGGATTTCATTAGAAAGAATAAACATGCACTGAAATAAAGAGAAATAATTAGTATTACATCTATATGTATCAGGAAATAAAGAGAAATAATCAGTATTACATCTATATGTATCAGTTACACTTGGAGTTGAGAGTTGTTGAGTAATAGTGTTTAACGTCCAAGTCAAGAATATTTCACTTATATCGAGACGTCGCCAGCTATAGGTGAAAGTGCAGAAATTTTGCTTGTGCGTTGCGCTGATGGCATTATACAGCAAGGTTCTTTAGCATGCCAAGCCCACCTAGACACGGGACCTCGTTTATTTAAGTTCCCATCCGAAAGAACCGTGACTTTCATTTCGTAATGCCGAGTGCTTGGCGAAAGAACAGTCACTACCCAGTTTCAAGTCTTGGGTCAGACCCAGCCAGGGTTCGAATCCACAACCTCCCACTTACGGAGCGAGCACTCTACCAACTGAGCTACCGCAGTGGTAGTTACACTAGGGAATGTTACAAAAAGCTAAAAATTGGTCAAACAATAAAACAACCAATGTTTTGATTTTATGTTTCTCTTTTTAAGTGTTTATGTTACTGAACACGTCACAGGCTGTAGTGACTTCAAATGTTTAAAATTCAATTTTTAATGTCCAGAATTTTGCAAACCTTGCAACGATGGTACGTTAGTAGTACAGTAATTTGAAAGCAACTTTATGTGTCCAGAGAAAACGTCTGACCTTTGACAAGTGAACTGGCAAACTTCTGTCCAAGTGGAATTCGAAATTAGACAATCTATTCTGGGATAGAAGGGAAAACTGGGGTGCCAAGAAAAAACCACAGACCTTTGAACAGGTGAACTAAAAAATCTTCTTGAAACTAGGATCTGTACAAGTGGGATTCAAACCTAGGCATTGAAAGGCAATGTGATCTGTAAACAGGAACTTTAGGTTACTTGGCCACCAAAATTTCCTACTTTATAAGACAGACAGTAACAAAACATTTTATTTTTGATTACCCTTACCATCCAGCTCTTTGTATATCTCTTGAGTTTGGATGACATTGTAAGCCATTTAGAATGCCCTGCAAGAAATAAAATATTGTTGTAAATAGAATAATGTTTTGACTATAACACGAGTACCATCAAGCAATACATAGTACGCCCACCACTATTTGTTAAGGTCACAATGTTCATAAATTGAGTAAAATAAATCTAAATGTAAAAGAGGCATAACTGTTTTAATTATTCTAGTAGCATCATGATTTTTTAATTCCATTCAAAACTGTAGGAATAGTTAAGGTCACAAAATAAAAGGTCACAAAATAAATATTAACAAATGGATAAGATGACATGATAACATAATACACTCTGCTTTTTCCAAACATGGGCATTTAATAATTTGTATAATCAAATACTGTATCAATTATCTGAGGGGAAAAAACTTCTAAAATTTACATCTCTGACTTTCTAGAAAATAAAAGCATGAAACAGAGAAATTATGCAAAGTTTTGACAGTGACTGAATTACAATAATTATAAATTTACGGTTTCACAGTATACCTGTACAGCTTTCATTTTGTTGGGAAAGTTCTTTCCTTGAGTTTCTTGAAGAGTCTGAAACATTTCCTCCAGGACCTTCTTAAACAAACTTCCATTTTCTTTATAAACACAGATTGAAAATAAAAGCTGCTCATCAGTTTTGTCACTTGTGACCTGAAAGTATATATATAATTTGATACGCTTGAAAAACTATTACATGTACTAGTTAATGAACCACATACAGTCAAACCTGCCTTAAAGGTCACCTCTATATAAGGGCCACCTGCTTATGAAGGCTAGTAGAATTGTATCCCACTTATTCTTTATTAATATATTTTGAACCTGTATATAAAGGCCATCTGTCCATAAAGGCCACTTTTACTGGTTCCTTTGGGCAGCCTTTATGGACAGGTTTGACTGTATACAGTAAAACCTAGTTATAAAGCCCCTTGGTAACTTTGAAATCAAATTATTGCTCAACACCTTTTATAATGTCCAAATTTGTCTGCGCAAATGATGACAATGACTTCTTCAGGGTTTATTGCAGTTTGATTAGTGCAAAAAAATTCATAACTAGAAAATAGTGGTGTCACTATCTACTGATTTACCAATAGAATCATTTAATAATTATCATATTTGCAGAATACATGTTTAATAATGCTATAACTTTACATTACCTTTTTGGCAGGCACTTCTGACAATGGACAAGGCAGTTCTGTACACTTGAATAAACCTAGGAATTCAAATGTTTTCCCTTTGAAAGCCCGAATCACTGTCTCTTCACTGAAAAAAAAAAAAAAAACATTGCCATCACCAGTTGGTTGGCTGGTTGACTAACTTTTCCAGCTATTTTTGACATGGCATTAATTCATATTATTCTAAATTAATTCCTCTGAGGTTGATATCTAGGTCACAATTTCCAAAATTTAGGTGGAATTTAGCACAATTGCAAGCTTAATTTCAAATCTTGCAGATCTATGACCCAGCTAGAATATAAACCTTTAGTCCACCAATATGATGAAATAAATATTTATCATCAGATGATCAGAAGTGCTGAAAGATACCCTCAAACCAGAGACAAGACTGTTTCACTTATATCCAGAATGTCTGTTCATCAGGGAATCAGTTTTTAAGCTCTCTTCCAAACATCCTATGACTTGCATTTCTTAATTCTGAGATCTTGGCTAAAGAATGGTCACTACCTATTTTCAAGTCTTGGTCAGACCCAGTTGAGGTTTGAAGCAACAACCTCCAACGTTCAGAGTGAGCACTCTACCTACTAAGCTATGGTATTGGTTTTCAGAGACTTTCAAACAAAAGCTAACCTATCCCACTGACTTACCTGTCACCAGAACCATCAGAGCCTGGTTCAAGTTTATGTGATGAAGAACGAGCTAACATGGATTTGTTTTCTGCAAGATTAGTTCCAGAAATATCCAATGAAGTAAGAGAAGGCAGGGACTGTATGAGGTGTGTCATATTTTCTTCTGTGTCTTTGTAAATCTTTGGTTTACTATCTGCTTGTGATAAATCCAAATGTCTACAAGTTAAACAAATTTTCAACTGAATATAATGTTTTGAGTATTATAGCAGTAAAAATAAAGGATTTTTATGAACAATTTTAAGAAAAAGATGTGGAGCAATGGTGTTTAAAAACCCAATCAAAATTCTTTCACTTATATTGTGGCAGTAAGTTTTGGGATGGTGGAGGAAACTGGAGTGACCAGAGAAATCCCTCCACCTTCTGCCAGTGAACTGACAAATTATCTAACATTAGAATCTGCCTGAGTGGGATTCAATTCTAAATATTTACAATTGGAATTGACCTTCTTTAGATGAACCCATTTGTTTTATCTGGCATTCAATTGCTCTTGAATACAGTGTGGGGTCATGACCTCTGATTACGTAACGTTTAACTATTCGATTACGTCACAGAATGAAATCTATTACGTCAAGCATTGTTTGATTGGTCAGCATCCAAGTGTACTCGCGACATAACTTTCCTTATTTGGAGCAAGGCTGTTCCATCAATCCCGTATGTTTGTCGGAATCTTGAATGAAATAAATTATTGTAGCGATAATTTTACATTTCGGACATGCTATCAATGTTTTTTTATGATTGTAAATATAAGAAATAACATTCTATTTGAGTGTATTCATTCGGTATTATGAATGAGAGTCAGGAATAGCATATTTAACATGAACTGCTTCGCAGTTCATTGAATATGCTATTCCTGACTCTCATTCATAATACCGAATGAATACACTCAAATAGAATGTTATTTCTTAAATGATAAGAGGCACTATAGGCTGGTGCTTTACACCACTCAAAAGTTAAGGCCCCGATAAGAGAAAGATCATGTACGAGGGTCCTTCAAAAAGTCTTGTCCCTTCCTGTAAACCGTAAATAAAACACCGTAATTTATTATATTGGTCACTTGTCACGGGTGACTGAGTTCATTCCCAAACACGTGGAACATTTTTAGAATATATATGCAAAAGAATTAGTTTTTTCTTTCCATATTTTCATCATAACACTCGTTACACTGCTTGGAAAATGACGGACATGACAGGTAAAAACATTATTGAAATGAGAAGCTTCATGAAAGCCTGTGCAAAACTCGTTAAATCGCCCAAAGAAACATTCATTGAAATGCAAGATGTTTTTGGTGAGCGAAAGCTGTCATATAGGTCCATCTCACGCTAGATACGTAAATTTAAAAATGGTGTTAACGACATTTCTGATAAGGCCCGTTCTGGAGGACCAAAAACAGCATGCACCAAAGAAAACATTACAGAAATTTAAACAAGAGGCCCATGGGCCTTAACGCTCACCTGAGGAAGAGTACATATCTTATGCAGAGGTTCAATGGTCAATGACATTAATAAAAGAGAATATCAAAATTTTCAGCAGTAAGGGCCAATAATATGCAAGTATTTTTGCAAATTAATTATAATAATTATTATATAAGTATGCTATATATAACATATTTAAAGTCTAGCTACAATATATTATTTATAAACAGCTAAAACATCTGTATATTAAAATGTGCATTAGGCCAATACCTACAATATTCCAATATACATGCCTATACAAAGAGTTTATAGCTTTTGAGATAATTAACCATTTAAGTATTCATTTGCATCTATGACCTTGACCTTTGAACCTATGACCTTCATTTATATATCAAAATGATTGTTGTGCAAATGCCTACAATATTCCAATATACATGCCTATACAAAAAGTTGATAGTTTTTGAGATAATTAACCATTTAAGTATTGATTTGCATCTATGACCTTGACCTTTGAACCTATGACCTTCATTCATATATCAAAATGATCGTTAGGCCAATACCTACAATATTCCAATATACATGCCTATACAAAAAGTTTATAGTTTTTGAGATAATTAACCATTTAAGTATTCGTTCGCATCTTTGACCTTGACCTTTGAACCTATGACCTTCATTCATATATCAAAATAATCATTAGGCCAATACCTACAATATTCCAATATACATGCCTATACAAAAAGTTTATAGTTTTTGAGATAATTAACCATTTCAGTACTTGTTTAAATCTGTGACCTTGACCTTTGAACCCATGACCTTTATTCATATATCAAAATGACCATTGTGCCATTACCTACAATATTCTGATATACATGCCTATACAAAATATTCATAGTTTTGCAGATAATTAACTAGTTTGGTATTCTTGGACATCTGTAACCTTGACCTTTGAACTCATGACCCTGATCTATGAATCAAAATGATCGTCATGTCAATACCTACAAATAACTAAAAATCCTACGCCATTATCACAAGAAATGTTAAAAAAATACAATTGTTTATCAAAGGTCAAAAACTGGGACATGACCTTGACCTTCGACCTTGACATCAATTGGAAGAAACTGCAAGACAAGATCAACAGTGAAAACTCCATATAATTAACTTCAGCCGTTATGAAGTTATAACAATAAATGTCTCATTTTAAAAATTACATAATTTTACGCAAAAAACGCGTAACCTATTTTTCGTCTAATTTTCATGAAAAACACAATTTTAATGTTCCCAGGTATGATGAATCTAAATATCTAATCAAAATTTGCCTGCACCTTTTGGTTTCAGAGAAGAAGATTTTTTTGTCTTTTTGCTATTTTTAGTAACAGCGGCCATTTTGTTGGGCGTGGCCAAACCCCGAACAAAATTTTGAAAGGCTGTTACCTAGGCATGATAATCACCAAGTCTCATCAAATATGGCCCAGTAGTTTTGGAGGAGAAGATTAAAATGTAAAGTTTACACACGACGCACGACGCACGACGGACGGTGATAGATTGCAATAGCTCATCTGAGCTTTGGCTCAGGTGAGCTAAAAATTGGTCAATAGGGATGGAAGGTTGACTGTTAAACAGATAGCTGAAGTCGTTGGTTTATCAATGGGGGCCGTACATTTCATTCTCATGAGAAAGATTTGTGCTAGATGGATCCCTGATTTCACTGACATTTGTTGCCAAAAGAGCAAAAGCTCACACAGGTCAAAATGGCTAAAATCTGCTGAAAATATATGGTAATTGTAACAGCAGGCGTCTGGCTGATATAGTTACAGGTGACGAAACATGGGTATATTACTTTTAGCCACATAGAAAGATAAATAATAAAATATGGCTAACCAGAAAAGGAAACCGACCTGAAATTGCAAGGCGCACTCAACACACAAAGAAAGTTTTTTATGCTATATTTTTCAATAGTAACGACATAGTTGCCCAAATTCCCATCCTTAAAGGCCAGGGTATCACGGAAAACATTTATAAAAATAAAATTCTTAAGAAAATGAAAAAAAAAATTATGAAAAGAAAAGACCAAAGTCAGGAATTCGTGGTATTCGGTTACTCCATGACAATGCTCCTGCTCACAAATTTAAGTTGGTGACTGAATTTTTGTACAAGGAACGTGTTGTTGTTTTACCTCATCCAACTTATTCACCTGATCTTTCACCGTGTGACTTTTATCTCTTTCCTAAACTTAAGAAACACCTTTTTGGTCGTAGATACAGATCTCGTTCATTGCTAGGTTCAGCAATTCATCAGTTTCTCAATGGTATATCCAAAAAAGAATATGCAAATGTATTTAGAAAATGGATCCAGTGTCTTAAAAAGTGTGTAGCCGTTAAAAGTGATTATTTTGAAGGAATGAAAATAAAATATCATAAATAAAACGTCTTAATTTGTGTTTTTATTATGAAGGACAAGACTTTTTGAACGGCCATCGTATATTTGAACAAAAAATTTTGAGATGTGAATGATTTCTATTAAACAATGGTTAGGAAACCATGTGGTACACCAGTCCTCAGATAAAGCACTTGGTCACTTATCCTGGCTGAGATGAATTAGCCCAATGATGATCGGAGTTATATTCACATTCAGCACAGTGCTGAGTGGATTATTTGTCAGAGGTCATCCTTGATTCCTATTTTAATTGTCAAAATGTATTGCTAAATTGAAAATAGCATAAAATTACACCTTTTTTTGGTGCCAAGTTACACCTACTTGGTGTGAAATATACAGCACCTATTACATGGCACAGAGTCAAGTAGTTTGGAAAATTTTAACTGATCCAAGTACACCAAGGAATAGAGATGTTATTATATCAGCATCGCGATAATCGTCACCAAGGTTTAACTGATGGCGATATCTTGGAACCAAGCTTACATCATGATATTACTGAACACTATTACTTACAAATAAAATCTTTAAAATCGCATAACTAGTGTATTGATCGTGGTGAAGCAGATTGTCTGAACATGTGGTTTTTACCGTGAACCACAAACAAACCACTGCTTACAAATTTAATTCAGTTAATCTTCAAATAACTTTAATAAAATTTGTAATTTTATATCTTATTTTTTTAAATTATATTTGTATTTATTGAAGTCCATTGAAAACCCAGTCAATCATTTGAGCATATTCATGTAGAAATATTGCAATAATATTGAAACGATATCATAAATTTTTGGCGATAGCATGATACTTTTTTTGTCCATGATAACATCTGTACTAAGGAAGACTGATTGACATACCAGTACTGTAAATGCACTGTAAATGTACCAGTAGTTTTATTGGCCCTGTATTTATTTTCACTTACTGGTATTTCGTGGTCGAAAATTTTCTGTAAATATATGAACCACTAATAAAATAATATATTTTTTTGATCTCATAGTCTGTTTCTTAAATCCACAAATATTACAACCTGCAAAAAGGTTGGAAATAACAAAACCATGAAAATTTGAACCTGTGAAATTAAGTAAATTAGTACTAATAACTTTACCTCAGCTTGGTCGCTGTAACAATCGCCTCCACAGCTTTCTTTAAATATGAAGGTGCAATATTGATATTGGCTAAATTCAGATACAGTAAATTCTTAATGTCTGAAAGAAAACTAAGGTGGTTTTCATTCACAGTACATCCTGAGATATCTAAATGTGTCAATTGCACTAAAGGACTGACCAACTGATGAAAAAATGAGCCAACACTGTAAATATCAGATAATCCATCAAACTGAAAATTCTGCAATGATAAAACTTGGATATTTTTACAAGTGAGAATGTCCGTATCCTGTTGCATTTTCAGCATCTGTGCGACAAATTCATATTTACAATGAGGGCATCCTTCTTTCTGCCACAGTTTTAAAACTTTTAAAGTAGACTCCAGTTTTTTAAGTGGCAGAAATACTGTCTTTGGTGTGTGATTACAATAATTGCAACATGAAAGTTCTAAATGTCTTAAAGGGTGTTCACATAACATTTCTATTCCTTTGTAAAATAGTCCAAAATCTGCTCGAAATACTGCCTTACTTAACTGTGTCCTCTCAACATCTTTAAAAATGTTCATGATATCATCATAAAGCGCATTTGGATTCCAAGCACTAGTTGCATTAGATGTATAATATGATAAAAGTCTATCACAAAGGTTTATTGGTAGTATCAACCCAGACTTGAGACTAGGTGGGGCTTTGTGGTCATCCCTCGAAAGAATGTCCTCATAGCTATATGTGGGGTCTTCTTCTGTGAAAATATCTGGATAATTTACACAATAACTGATACACATTTCAACCAGAGTATCTGGTTCATTCTGGACTCCTTGTTGCTCTTCCATAATCACTGTATTCTCAGTTCATCTACCTACAAAACATGAGAAACAAATAGAGTTTAGCCTTGTGTGTCCAAAACCATATTTAAGAATAAGTGTCATAGCTGATTGAATGAAATGGAGTAATGGAAATAGGCTCCTGCCAGGAATAATTTACTTATATCGAGGTTGTCAGTTCAGGGATGGTGGAGGAATCAGAGAGCCTAAAGAAAATCACTGACCACTAACCTTCAGCAAGCAAACTTACAAACTTTCTCATGTTAGGATATGTCCTAAGTCGGATTAGAACTGATTCAGTGATCCATAAGCTGCAGTATGCACTTTAAACCACCCACTGTCAGAGCAATTCTGTTTGTGACAGTGAATAATTTCTATAGAAAACCAAATAAATCTGAATAAAAAATGATAGTTTTCAGTGTGTGAATTATATAAATAATTTTCAGATTTATATGATTTTCCAAAGGAAAAAAGTGTAATTCACTGTCACGAACAGAATGGCTCTGACAGTAGGCCCCTTTAATAACTGATTGATTGTATCCTGACTATATACATGTACATGAATTAGTCTCACTATCACCAATCAAACAGTTCACCCATGGACATTAGCTTAGCAGTTCAATTAAACCAGCACTGATCTTCAAAAGTTCAAATGACATTGTTTAATATTTGATCCTATTTGCCTCCTTACATCAGATAAAAAATAAAGGCCTACATAGGGTCTATAGGTGGAAGCGTGTGGCCTAGTGGTTAAGGCGTTGGACTCATGATTCGAAGGTCGTGGGTTCGATCCCTGGACCGGGCGATGTGTTGTGTCCTTGAGCAAGACACTTAATTTCATGTTGTTCCAGTTCACTCAGCTGAAAAATAAATGAGTACCAGCAAAATGCTGGGGGTTAACCCTGCGATGGACCGGCGTCCCATTCAGGGGAGAGTCTTGTACTCTCAGTCGCTTAACGCCACAGAAACCGGGATAAGCTCCGGCCTGATGGGCCTAATGGCTCGGGACAGACATAGGGTCTATAGTGTAGGCTTAGCAGCAAATTGCTACTAATCCGGACAAAGCGAGACAGGTTTTCAGTTCTATGGAAGTGGCAATTACCACTGAATTACAGATAATGGATTTTTCCAGGTTATCTACATGATCTTTGTGCGGAACATTTTGGAAAAAGTTTTTATCAAAATTTTCTGAAGTAACATCATTTTTATGGAAAAACAAGAACTAAAACAATTCCATTTCCAGTGGAAATAAATGTTCTGCAGAAAGGTTATGGGATATCATGACGTACACTGGCAAACCCTATTTATCAATAATAAACTGACAAAAATCTCATCACATACCATAGTTTTGTACTAATCCAGGATTTAACCATACACAAATACTTGGTTGATCATGCATGTTGGTAGTGCTGTCATGTGCTGATTTTGAATTTTTATCAAAATAAAGCATTCAAAATCACCTGAATGCATTATTTTAATAAAAATTCAAAATCAGCACATGACTGCATCTATCTACCTAAGTTCTAATCCTGCTGTAATATTGTTCATTCATGGAATAGGTGTTTAAGCGACTACAAGATCAGTTTTAAACAAAAGATTTTAGGAATTTTAATACGTCGTAGTATCTGACTACAGAGCTGTCATTGGCCCCATAATCAGATAATGTTTTGCTGTTTGTTTTGTATGCATAATTTGCGTTTGTTTACTTACAATTTTTGTGCAATAATCTTCTGTGTCATCGTTAAGAAATCGCATTACAGCATAAATACTTAGATAAACGACTATAAAAGGCGAAAAATAATTCTAAAATATCAAGATATACTTTCAAAACAGATTAAATAAGAATCATGATTTTTTTAGTATAAACCGGAAGCGGAAATATAGGTGCTTGACAACACTTCCGGTAAAATGACGCTACGTGTTATAACTTCATTAGCTCTCTAATATTTCTGCAAACATACCAGCTAGTTATACTCCTGACCAGACATTTTGCTAAAGCATGTATATTATCAACGCAGTTCTGTTAACAACGGTTGTGACCAGTTGTTTTGCATCAGAGAAAAATGGCAACGAGTTGCAGCTGCCAAAGGGAATCTCACGGGGTAGGTTTTGATGTTGGCATAGCCATTGATAGGCCCGTATTATGATGCCACCGTACCAATATCAAAAAGTAACTTTCCGTCGTTAAAGCCATTGAATCATATATTTCTAACGAAATATGTTTCAAAATATTGCTAAGTGCATGGTTGCAATATTGACATATGAAGAAAAAATTGCACAGAATTGTTAATTATCCTTTTTAATATGAAAATAGGCATTGCCTATCCCGGGAAATGTCCAAATTTATTATCGGGTTATTGTGCACACACACACACACACACACACCCAAAAAAGGGATGGCGCACATTGTTTTGTCTCACCAAATACTAGTGGGACTGACTATAGTTAACTACCGCCGAGTTCTTGCGTCATCTTTCAATCATGTTCTGTCACACAGAACTGAGTTTTGGTATGATCTTTCCAGGGACACAAAAGGCTATTCAATTACCAATATAGTGAATATACTAATCCATACCACGACAACATTCTCACGTTGTAATGTCTTCTCATCTTAAATCACCTTTTACCATATCATGTGAATAATTTAATCTACTGATTTATGGATTGCATAAATAACTGCTCTTGTTTCTTAAAACAAGATGTGTATCATATCACAGTTCAAGATTGCCCCATTCAATTAATGAAGCAGTTATACCAATGAAAACAAACATACTTATCCATGTGCAAATCACAATCCGGGAGTAAAGTAAAAAAACTTTGAAACTGACAAGTTAGGTTAAACACGCGAACTTCCACCAGGGAAGTGAGACCGAGTTTTCTGGAAGGTTAGCACCTTCTGTTAGCTAGCAACACCGGTATAGCATCCTCTTGGAGAGTGGAAGGTTTTTGGTTCCAACCTGACTTGTGTTATATACATGACAATACTTCAAAATTTGAGTTACTGCTTCCTCATTTTGCAAGCCACATTTGGCTGAAAGGATAGATTATCGACTGGTTATAGAATTATATTAATTGGGAGTGGAATGCTTGTCTGTGACTCTGTTAGGCAGCACATTTAACCCGCAACCAGATATTAATACAGTGGTATGAGGGTAAGCTCCTCTTGCACCTTCAACATTCACAGGCATATAGTACCATGATGAGAATTTTCTAAAGCACAGACCATTGCAATTGACAAATAATATAATTAAAACTTGATAGGCTTGTACCGAAATAATGTTAATTTTAGCCCAGCCCCTTTAAGTTTCACTGCATGAAGAGCCCCAGCCCCGGAGAGTTGAAAATGCTTTTTCACTTATATCGAGACGGTTAATTCTAGGATGGTGGGTTGGTTTTTTTTTTACCCCAGTCAAGATTATTCATTATTCACCTTAATTGAAATGAAACATTCTGGGATGATATACTACAAAGATGGTGCTTTAAGATTTATATTGAAATGGTCGCTTATGTGGATGATGGAGTGGAAATTGGCATTTATTCACTTATACCAACTTTTTTCGAGAACCAAGTCTGGGTAATGTTGATATTACCCTAGTTAAATTTTTTATATTCATTCCGAGAACTAAATTATTGGAATCCCCTGCCAGCATCGGTAGTCCAGTTGCCATCCCTGAAGGTTTTCAAGGATTCAATTCAGACCTTACCTAAGTGGATCTCAACTACAGTCAGCTGCTAAACTCAACATGAATGTTTTATTATTGTTATTTTCATCACAACTTTTTGGGACAGCAGTCCATCTTATTGCACAACATGTAGTTTCCTCATCAGTTATGTCCAAGTTAGATTTTTGATGAGTGCAGTCATTGTAGTTGAAGTCAGTTCTAGTCAGCACCTTAAAGTCAAACTGGTCCAGCTCGATCAGCTGATCATATCCACGTCACGTGTAAACAAACAAGAGGATTTGTCAATATTTACATTAAATTCGGAATAAATTCAATAAATTTTATCTGTATTTTCATAAAAATGATTATTGGGACGAACTGTTAATTAATTCTTTCGAAAAACGCATTTTATTATTTTTCTTAAAAATCGATCGTTTGTGGTTTGTGAAAACGTCTTTCCCGTCCTGACGAACGCCATTTTTGTTTACACTGCATTCAGCGAGGGTCACAGATGCACTCAAAATTTTGATTCAATTAAGTAATAATATGTGAAAAAGAGTTACCGTAGAAGTCGTATACTGTGGTTATGCTAACCTCGTAATAGTTTTGTGTCAGGTAACTATGGTTATCGATTAATCTAACTTGAAATCGGCAAATTTTGTATCTTCCCGCATTGTATACTGTGTGATCATGGTTGATGCACGTGGGAAAATCGGTCGCTGATTGGCTTAGAGTGGTTATTGATCTGAATTGAACTTTGACCCGATCAAAAGAAATCACGTCATCACGAATCTTGAAACGCTACACTTGGAGATCAGCCAGAATGGCGAAAGAAACGTAAATATTTGGTATTCGATCAACCTATTTAAATAATTACTTGTTTCAATGAATTATTTTCACGATAATCGTTTCTTGGTTTCATTTCTGATGTACGAGACGGGCGAGATTTCCCCCCATATGGAGCTCACTTCCTGTCGATTTGACCCCTTCAATGGCCTTGAGAAAAGTGAGAAAAGTGGTGCACGCGCGGCGTCATACGTGTTACCTATAGACGGGAAATTCCCGGCGCTTTGCGCCGGGACATTTCCCGTATTACTTTACTATTGATGCACATTTAAACATCATTGTAAAATTTTATAGTTTTTTGAAAATTTCTGTTTTTAGCTCACCTGAGCCAAAGGCTCAAGTGAGCTTTTCTGATCACAATTTGTCCGTTGTCTGTCGTCGTCGTCGTCGTTGTCGTCGTCGTAAACTTTTCACATTTTCATCTTCTTCTCACGAACCACTGGGCAGATTTCAACGAGACTTGGTCAGATGCATGTCTTGGTCGGTGCAATTCAAATTTGTTCGTGGTGTTGCCATGGCTACCATAACTAGGTCAAGGTGACCTAGGGGTGCAAAAATCTTAAAAAATCTTCTTCTCCGAAAGTATTGATTAGAGAAAAAATCTGATGTGATATTTGGCTTCTCTAGGGTCTTTAGCCTATAGTTTGTTCATTTTGTGAAATTCGGACAAAAAATAGGTTACGCGTTTTTGCGTTTAATTTTGAAAAAATCGTAAAATAGCTTCAAATTGTTATAACTTGACTATTTGGCCAGATAATGACATGGGGTTTTCAGTTTTGACATCTTCTTGTTAGTATCTTCAAATTGAGGTCAAGGTCAATTGTGAAGGTCGTGACCTAATTTTTTTTACCTCTGATTATAATTATTATCTCGAAAACTATAAACTTTTTGTATAGGCATGTATATTAGAATGTTGTAGGTATTGATACAACAATCATTTTGGTGTATAGAAAAAGGTCATGGGTTCAAAGGTCAAGGTCACAGATGTAAAACAATACCAAAATGGTTACTTATCTCGAAAACTATAAACTTTTTGTATAGGCATTTATATTAGAATGTTGTAGGTATTGATACAACGATCATTTTGATATATAGAAAAAGGTCATGGGTTCAAAGGTCAAGGTCACAGATGCGAAACAATACGGAAATGTTTAATTATCTCGAAAACTATAAACTTTTTGTATAGGCATGTATATTAGAATGCTGTAGAGATTGATACAACGATCATTTTGATGTACAGAAAGAGGTCATGGGTTCAAAGGTCAAGGTCACAGATGCGAAACAATACGGAAATGTTTAATTATCTCGAAAACTATAAACTTTTTGTATAGGCATGTATATTAGAATGTTGTAGGTATTGATACAACGATCATTTTGATGTATAGAAAAAGGTCATGGGTTCAAAGGTCAAGGTCACAGATGCGAGACAATACCGAAATGGTTAATTATCTCGAAAACTATAAACTTTTTGTATAGGCATGTATATTAGAATGTTGTAGGTATTGATACAACAATCATTTTGATGTATAGAAAAAGGTCATGGTTCAAAGGTCAAGGTCACAGATGCGAATCAATACCGAAATGGTTAATTATCTCGAAAACTATAAACTTTTTGTATAGGCATGTATATTAGAATGTTGTAGGTATTGATACAATGATCATTTTGACGTATAGAAAAAGGTCATGGGTTCAAAGGTCAAGGTCACAGATGCGAAAACAATACTGAAATGGTTAATTATCTTGAAAACTATAAAAGTTTTGTATAGGCATGTATATTAGAATGTTGTAGGTATTGATGCAATGATCATTTTGATGTAAAGAAAAAATTCATTGGGGTTTAGTATTTATGTTTTCTTTAAATCTATCAGCTAGCCATTAGTTATCAGGTGAGCGTATAAGGCCCATGGGCCTCTTGTTTATTGACACTTCTGAAGTGAAGAAGTGATGTCTTGATATAAGTAAAATATCCTTGCCCTGGAGGTAAAACCCTGTTCAATCAATCCGTCATTCAGCAAAGTGCATGGATGCCCCACTAAACACTGAAAGTTAAGCAACAGTGTAAGGTCAACTCATCCAAACTTCATTTCACCAACTCATCCCAGTTTGTTTACCAACTGCATGCATAAGTTGCAAGTAATGTCAGCATGAAACCCAAAATCTTATGATTTAAGGACAATTTTTTTTAAAAGCATTTCATTAATCATGAATTTCATATTTTGGTATGAAACCAAGGCACTACTTGCTTCAGGTACATCATGATATGGGACTATTATAGACATGCTTTGAACCTTAAACGCTTGACATTCAACATGGCAAATGGATTCTTATGATTACAACCTGAAACTCTGGACTTGGGAACAGCCATTCTTGAATCACAAATTTCAGTCATTACGAAAAAATTTCTTCTTGCATGGTTGGTCTGTCCTAGACAAGATTTGAACCCAAAACCATTGACATCCAAAACCAACTGAAAAACCATTTTGTAATGATGATAAGAAAATTAAAGTTTCTTCTTTTATCCAGTAATGGGGTTCACAGCATACAATATAATCTATACACCCTTAACACTTCAAGTGACTTGTGTGAAACATTTGAAAATCATTTATGCCACACAAAACCTTGTTTTTATGGGAAATCCTCAACTTATGTGATTCCATATCCATTGGAAGTAATTGCCCTGCACAAAAGTACTGTAAATGGACATTAGTTGGTATGATAATGATGTGAATCCCATTGGACAAACTTTGTACTGGTTTATTGTAAGTACTGTAACATGAGTTTCAACTCTTCACTAATAAGACTTATTTTTTATTACAGAATTGTACTGTACAGGATGTGAGCTAACAATTAAAGGTAAAATTTTGTTTTATTTATTATTATACCCCCTGCATATAGACATCACCATGTCTGCAGTCTGTCTGTGTAATATCATGTACATGCCAAATCTCATAATTGTTTTGGACGACTGTCATAAAATTCACATGAATAATCTTTATATGGTTCAAAGGGTTGTCATGACCTTCTAACAAGGTCATATCTGAAAGATCAAGGTCTTTGGGAACAGATGTTGGGGACCCCCCGGGGGTATTTATATTCTGAAGAGACAGATCTAGTTCTTTTTGCATAAATTAAATACATTGGAATTGTGACTACACCAGTCAACTCTACATTGATAGTTGAGCGGAGTTAAAGAATGGTGTTTTATTCACCAGTCAAAATTATTTTAATGGGGTTCGCCGCTGTACCATGTGGTCAATACCTCTTATCGTTTGGTGCGGAACATTTTGGAAAACGTCAACGTCACAAATTCCCGGAATAACATCATTTTTACGGGAAAACGTCATATTTTGCGATTCCATGTCCATTGGAAACAAGCGTTTTGCAGACATGTTAGAAGGTATCATGTGGTACAGTGGCACACCCCATTAAATCAAAATGGTCAGTTCTTTGATTTTGATTGAGGAAACAAGATTACCCATAGAAAAACTTCTGACAAGCAAACTTACACACTTTCTCACACTATCCTAGTGGAATTGTTGGAATATAGGCAGTGAGAGATACTGTTATATGTAAACCAGTAGACCACATAGTCACTGAAGCCTCAAAAAACACTTGTTAATCCTCACATGAAATCAATACAAATTTCACACAAAAACAACACAAATTTCACATGAAATTCACATGAGAAAATTTTATTTGAATTTAGCTTACCAGTATTCATAAAATTCACATGAAATGAGATTCACATGAAGTTCATATGAACAATATTTGGCTACACAGGTAACCAAATTTTAAGATCTGGAAGGTTTATAGTTTTGACAAGTTTTTCAGTATGTTGCTGAATGTTTATTTTTTTATTTTTACAGTAATGAACAAAGAATTAAGTTATCATACTGGAGAGGACATGAGTCAGAGAATAAGAAGTGTGATGAAGGAGACTTGTAATAAAAAATTCTTTGATATACACGAAGCCAGTGTAGATAAGCTTTTAATAATCTGCAAACATTTACTAAGTAAGTATTAACATATTGGGCTGGCTCATTAGAACTCTTAATTCTGATAATCTGTTTATACCATTTCACTTTTAAAATTAGATCTGCAATGGCAATACAAAGTCCTGTGTTGTACTGAAAATAATGTTGGTGGTCCGAATCAAACTAGACATAATCACAAAACAATGTCCAGTTGTGTGGTTAATAATTTTGGTGGGTCCGTTTAAATAAACCGTTCCACTTATGTTACAACCATAGGCCCCTAAAGATGCAAGTTTGAAAAGTACAATAAGCTTATTTTTAAATAAACCATTCCACTTATGTTACAACCATAGGCACCTGAAGACGAAAGTTTGAAAAGTACAATAAGCTTGTTCTGTTCTTTCACCAGCACTTGAGACCTTAAAAACTGATGCCCTGGTTAATGGTGGGCATAGCAAACTAAAGAATCCTGTCTGTATATAATACTCTGAGCACACTGCAAAAGTAAAAAAAAAAAAAAAAAACTCCAACTTCACCTATAACTGGCGATGTCTCAATTTAAATTATATATTTTTGATCAGGATGTAAAAAAAATAATCAATCAATATTTTATGAAATATTTAGTTCTGATATATTATTCAAATATTACAAAATCAGGGTGTCGTGCATTCCTATTTTTTCCATTTTATTGAAAATACCTATTTTTTGAAGAATAGTTTGTATTTTTCATATTGAGATAAAGTTTCTTATTTTCACACTGTTTAGACATTTTACTACGTTTATTTTTCTGTCCTGAATAACTGTTTAGATATTTTGATCTGAAATCCCAATTTTTCAGTAAAACTTAATAGCTTATATATTTATTTTCATAGAAAATTATGGAGCAGATATGCATCCAGTCCTGTACAAATACTACAATGGTAAGAGTCGTGTAGGGGAATCATTTTATTGTTTGTCACACAAGATTTGTAGCCATACCACTCCAGCTTGTAAAGGATTTGTCAATGAAGAAGGGGTTAGTAATATACTCTTTAGTTTTTTCAATTTATACAAAACATGTTTTGGTAAGGTGTTGTCTGTCTGTATATCTTGACCCTGTTGTTCAAAGCTTGATTAGTTTAATCAATTGATTTGTCAAAATTTTATATTTGCATGATTTCAAATATGGCGAGTTAAAATTAATGTTGAAAATGTCAGAAATCAATAGAATTTTATCAAACTAAGGAACTTTTTACAAATATATTGATTTGGTAATGATATTTTGATTTTTATTGACAGATTGATTTTTCTGTTAATCATTGATTAAACTAATCAAGCTTCGAACAACTTGGTCCTGTTGCTTATAGTATGTCCAGCCTACTTCTCTCACATCATTGAAGATCTTTTTACTAAACTTTGCATACATGATTACCAGGATATAACATTGTGTGTGCCAGAAGAGGAGGTAACTCTGCAAATTTCTGAAAGTTGTTCCCCTTTGGAATTTTTATTATGTTTTTATTCTTTTTTATCCAGCTCACACCTTCCACACTTTTAAACAGAACTGGACATACTGTTTACCAGATCCTTGATTTTTATTTCCCTTTTACTTGATACTACTTAAATCATTTTTTGTCCAATTGTACTTTGTTCTGGACCTCAGGTTGGAGTTAAGGTTTGAAGTTTATTCTTACTTTGCCTCTCACTGCTTATGTTTTAATCCCACTCAAAATGAGAAATTGTGTCGGTCTACTTGCCAAAAGTTGGTGGTTTTCTCCATGCACTCCAGTTTCCTCCATCATCAATGAACTGACCCCTTCTAAATAAGTGAAGGATGCTAATTTATTAAAATCATTGATAATCTGTAACTTATCGAGCTTTGAATTAATGGATCCAGATTTTAAAGTTTTTGTTTTAAATAATTTTGATGGACAGGGTGTGAAAAGTTTTGAGTGTTTATTATATTTTGAGATTGTTTGAGTGACTACATAGGCAAGAGAACTACACTGTTCTTTTGGCAGTTCTTTTTAAATACTTGTATTTCAATTTTTTCAGGCAGCAGAGATGGAATGTGATCAAGGTGATGAGGACATTATGAAACATTTCGGGAATGCAGCAAGGAAAGTGGCTAACCCAGTCCATGAAAGTGTGGTCCGTGATAGACTCAAACTACATGAGGAGCTGTAGACAAAAAATCTGTAAACAACTACTGTAAATCTGGAAATTTTTCATGTTCTGTTTATCTTTGGATAAATTTGGGAGAGTTAGAACAAGATGCAAATATAAATCTTTTGTAAAACTCAGTAGGCAATAATTTCGTATTATTGTCAGAAATATACTATAATTGTCTAAATTTCCTGCAAGTTAAAATTTGAAATTTCTGAAAAACTAAAGTATACTCCCTCATGCAAAGTATTTCCTTAGCTTAATTTGGTAAAATATATTTTGGTCCTTTGGGTAGCTTTTCAACATCTTCAAAATAATTTTGGTTTCATAATTTTGGTCCAAGCACTACTGATGAGGAATTGTATTCCGAAATGGGCCATCAAGTGCTGTAAAATTAAAACTGGTATAATATGTAATTGTGAATATATTATTTTGTTTCAATTCATTTAAATTTGCAGTTGCACTGACTATCATCTGATAATGCAAAAATAGAAATACAGTCAAATGTGTCTATAAAAACTACCCAAGGGAACCTGTAAAAGTAGTCTCAATCAGAGCATCAGAAAAAATTAAGAAAATAAGCTATAACATTTTATTACATTGATTCTTAGTTAAACAGATTAAATTATATCAAAAAGTATTTATAAAAAATAAACTCTTCATATAGTTAAACAGATTAAATTATATCAAAATGTATTTAAAAAAATAAACTCTTCATGTTTTGAGGATCATTTTTTAATATTTTTATGAACTACAATGTACCAGTAATTAATTATACACCCCACTTAAAAAGTGGGGGGTATATAGTGATAGGGGTGTCCGTCCGTGTGTCCGTCAGTCTTTCCGTTACATCTTAGGGTACCTATCTCTTATCCGCAACTCCTCCTAAACTCTTCAATGGACTTTCATGAAACTTTCACACAATCTTTGTGATATAATGTAGATGTGCACCTCCTATTTAAAAATTTGATCTGATGGATTTTTTTATGTGGGGCTTGTGGCTCACAGTTTTTCTAGTTAAATGTGGTATCAATTCTTTGCATTAATACATGTATATAGCTTCTTTTTTTTTTTTTTTTTTTTTTTTTGCTTTTGTTTTATCAAATTGGAAACTGACAAAAATATTTTTTTCTTTGTATTTTTGTAAAACATTTTTATTTACTTTCAGTTTTGACATTTTCTCATTGAAATGAGACATTAAGGTTGAAGATTGAGTAAATAAGTACATTTACCTATTCTGAGTATTTAGAGTATAGAAAAGTTTTGTATTGGTTCAATTTGAAACACATAAATAAATTGTGTGGGGAGAGTCATTTCAAAAGTTAACCATCCTGTGTTTGGTAATTTTAGTTATTTTAGTGAATTGACCCACTTCATCATTTGGTATTGCTAAATACCGGTACAGTGTATTAGTGTAGAATTTAGTGTTGATGATTTCCTATTTAGAGGTTAAATAAAATGATATTGTAAATATAACTTTTTATTTTATGTACAACCTCATTATAATGTTCCTCAGTTACTTTGATTTAGTTTTCCTCAGTTACTTTGATTTAGTTTTCAAAAAAGTCCAACTTTATTTTTTCCCTTACAGTTGTGATAATCAGAAAATCTATGTTTTCTACTTTGAAGTACAGTCAAACCTGTCTATAAAGGGCACCCAAGGGAACCAGTAAAAGTGGCCTTTACAGGCAGGTGGCCTTTATATGCATGTTCAAATAATATGAATAAAGTGCAAGTGGGATACAATTCTGATGACCTTTATAGGCAGGTGACCCTTATATAGAGGTGGCCTTTAAGGCAGGTTGGACTGTAGATATTGTTTTAATATTTGATACAATGTAAATCAAAAGAATCTCATTATAATATTATTGTGATATTTCATTATTTTTCTATACAATGTAGTATATAGCTGATATGTTTTTAAAAAAGTGTTGAAATCCATTTCTATATTTTGATATTATATTCAAGTGAATATCTCATGCAATAATACAATACACAATTGTTATTTATTTTATTTTATTTTATATATATTTAAATTTTTGCATTTTTAACAAAAACATTCCACTAACTATATTTTATGCATTAATATTTACTGTTTATGAGTTTTTTTGTTTGTTGCAATACTTAATAGGTTTTAGATTGAGTTGTTAGTTTTATAATACATGTTTTATATAAGTTTGTTGTTGTTAAAGTTTTTACATCTCATATACACTTATATAAGACTAAACAAAATATGTTTCTGCTTTCCCCCTTGGGGAGGGGGGTTCTCAGTGTCCAAGTTTGTTGCAGATTAACAGGAGTTGGGCTATTTTTAAAATCAAAAGTATGTGATTTAAACATTTTTTTATATTTCTTATAAGTTTTTAATTTACCGGTAAATACTTGAAGTTCAAGTTCAAGACTTCAACATGTACTAAGGCTTCTAAATCAGTTTTTCATTTATTTATGCATAAAGATAAGAAACTCAATGAACATAATTTTTTCAAAAACATTTTGTGGTTGATTTCGACAAGAATTAATGATATGTCATCACAAGGGATCATTTTGTTCCAGTATTGTTTCAGTACATTTTGTTTAACTCAGTTTGTACCAGATGATAAATTTATTATACATTAAGTCCCAAAATACAGAGAAATCTTCAAATTTGTAATCATTGGTATTTTCGTTTGATACATATGTGTGAAACCTTTTGGATGTTTTGGTGGTAATTTTATTTACAAAGATATAAAAGTAGGTTTTCAGATACATGTACTTAGATATATATAGTGAAACCTGTCTAAAGTGGACATTATATAAATGGGGATCACCACATGATCAACACACCTTAAGTGACGTTAACTTTTATGCAAAACATTTTGGAGAATGTTTACCGGTACACCACATATTCCCAGAAAAAACGACATTTTTATGGGGAAAATACGAACTTCCATTGGAAATAATTTGTTATGCTGCATAATGTTACATGGTATCACATGGTACAGCAGCCAACCCCATTGCACCTCTGTATACAGTACACCTGACTTTTAAGTACAGTAAAGCACGGATATAACAAACATGCTTACAACAAATACATAGATAATACAAAGTCAAATATTAGACCTGACCTCTCCTCTATACAAACCTATATATAACAATATAAGGAAATGGTTTCATAATGAAGTTAAAAATAGAGTCAACAAGGGCTTCGTTATAAACATGTTTTACTGTATGGTCAAAATATACTGTTAGAATTGTGTCCATTTTGACAGATTTTTCCTGTTTTCATATTTTGAAGGTTTTTTATATTATTCCTTCGAAGTTAAATACTCAATTTTTGAAAATATAAAAATCCTTCAGTTTCTTTGGATATTTTTATCATTTTTATAATCATGTATATACTTGTTGACTTTTGTACTTTTTGTATTTATATATGCAATAAATGTTTGTCTAAAAATATCTATCTTGTGTTCTGATAGAATCTACCTGGTATTTAGCAATAGAGTTAAAAAATTGAGGGAATAGGAAAGTAATATAGAGTCTTGGGCTCCAGTTTCACAATCATTTCTTAACTAAAATTTAACTAAAATTTGACAAATTTCAATTCTGAATAATATTGTTACCTTTTCAAGATATTAATGAATTTGAGGTCACTCTAAGCTTATTACATCTGTCTTCTACCCAAGACTTGAAAGTGGGTAGTGGCTGTTCTTTCGCCAAGCACTCAGCATTACGAAATGAAAGTCACGACTCTTTCGGATGGGAACTTAAAATAAACGAGGTACCGTGTCATGGTGGGCTTGGCAAGCTAAAGAATAATGTATAATGCCATCAGCGCAAGGCACAGGCAAAATTTCTGCACCTTCGCCTATAGCTGGCGACGTCTTGATATAAGTGAAATATTCTTGACTGGGACGTTAAACACCATTACTCAACTCAACTCAACATCTGTTCTTATTTTGTGTAAATTGTAGCACCATAAACTATTGTGAAGGAAGACTTTAAATATTTGTGGAACTGGAGCCAAAAGGCATATAATTATTGATATGCAATGGCCCTTATGCTGTTGGAAGACTAAATCTTAAGTATAAAGAGGGCGCTAGATATTACACCATTTATATACAGCAAAATCCTTTGGTGTCACACTATGTCATTTTGGTGTAGACTGTACAAGAAGTACTCCACCCATCACAAAAGGTCTCTGCATTGGTTACAAGATTGATTGATTGAATGAATGGGGTTTTATGTCCCAATCAAGAATTTTCACTTATATGGAGATGCCACCAGCTATAGGTGAAGTGGCAAAAATTTTTACCTTTGCAGTGCACTCATGGCAATGTTCTACAGTAAAACAGAGCATCAAGTCTTGTTCAGATCCGGCCCCCACAATCTTCCACATATGAAGCAAACACTCTACAATCCTAGCTATCCTAATGGACTATTTGTACAATGAAAACTCTCATGCAAATATGATCAATTAATTGTTTTTTTAACAATAACATGTCATCTTTTTATTAATAAGAAAATTATATTTGCATTTAGTGGCTGGGTTCAAACCTTAGATCTCCCACATATCACTGGTTAAAAGAGAATGCTGGCTGTGGTCTGTGGGAGGTTGTTCCACAAAAGTATGGTGCTTGGGGAGAATGAGAATGGAAAAAACTCGATTCTGGTTTAACATACTCCTTTTATACTTAGAACTCTGCTTAACTTGCAAGCCTAATGCTAGTGACGTCTAAGTTGTATTCTAAGGATATAAATTGCACTTCTTTTTCACAATACAATTTTGAGTAAGCTTTTTTTATAATTCTTTATTATGTACATAAGTTTGGTTCACAGAAACAATTTATTTCAGAATTAAACCACTAAACCCAATTTCCCTGAATTTAGTTCATTTCTAATTATGAAGGGATATAATGAGCCAATAAAAGTGAAGATTTGTGGCACTCATTACTTGGCCATCTCTGAATTTTTTCTGCATGTTTCTGCTATGGCTAATTTCCCCTTATCCGTAATATCAAAAGTTCATTGATTCTCATAGTATAAGGAACTTAAGATATATATCTAGACTTGAACCATGGTTCGTTGGTCATCTAAAGTGCAGATGCAACTTCAGACATGTTCAGCATTACATGCTTATACAATAGCCAGATTGGAAAAGGTTTTATTGAAATAATACCGACTTTGAATGGGCGCCGATTACAATATCAAAATGATCCGTGGCTTGTGCCAGATACTTGGTTGTTGACTCAGGAATACCAGCATTGCAAACCTAGGCCAAAAAAGGCACTCTAAAAGGTTCATGTGGTCATTACAAAATTGAAAACTTATCCTGGATATGTTTGAGGTCCCTTATTTTCAATGTTCCTGTATGTGAGTTTGACAGTGACTAGCTAAACAGGGGATGCTAACCCTTCCTCAGCACACGTCCTCACTTCCCTAGCCCTAGTTGGAGTTCACGTTTTTAACTTAATTTGCTACGTTTCTTTTTTAAAGTTTTTACTTTATTTCTAGTGTGATTTCAACATGCACTGGCATGTTTGTGTTGGATTTTTATGTCCCTTACCAGCTCATTTATTTTAAAAACCATTGGAGAATCAAAACTTGAGATAATACTCATTATACAAAAAGTGACACAACATAGCATGTATTAAAAACAAACATACTAATCCATGTCCGAATCACAATCAAGAAGCAAAGTAAAAACTATGGAACTGACAAGTTAGGTTAGACACGTGAACTTCCACCAGGGAAGTGAGGTCGGTGCTCCGGAAGGGTAAGCACCTCCTGTTTAGCTAGCTACACCCGCCACGTGTGTAATCAAAATTGTGTGAAAGGAACATGGAACTATGAGACGTCAAATATATCCAGGGCAATATATATCTTATGTATATAAGAGACAAAATGGTTAATTGTATTCAATTTTTAATAAAATAAATCAAAACATATTTATATATAGAAAGTGTAAAAAATATAAAGGTTTGCATTTGATAAAGTACATGTATTTACAAGTGAAATGTCAATTTTTAAATAAAGTACATACGCGTATATTTCTACAACATACTCCTGTTGTTTTTGCATTGATATAACAAATTATAACTAATTAAGATAACATCCCAGTTACGTTTGTATGGAATTCTTGTGTAGACAACATGGATTTCGACATTTGTGGGGTACAGATAGGTACCATAACCGCACTACACAATCATCATAATGATAGTCTGAACCAAAAGACCATGAAAAAAAGTAGATCATTTTATTGAACTAGCAAGCCATCTAAACGCATCACCATATCCTTGCCGTTTTAACATACTGGTCATAAAAAGTCTACAAGGGCGGACGGTTTCTTCGTCCGTGTTATTTAACATAGTTGACTACAAAAAAGATATAATATTATAATGTATAACTATACATATATATTTAAAAGTGCCAGGCACGATAATAATAAAAAATCCACAAATTCTGTGTCAAATTTCCAGCACACGCATACAACGTCTAAAAACCCATGAATTTCGCACTACCGGAAGACGAAATAATTACTTTTTTCAACACACGAGTTTCATACGAAGCGCTGGGTTCTATAGCTAAGCATTTGGTTGACAGTTTGTTTTCAACGCAGATCTTTCATTTGTAGGCATTTCGAGAGGTCGGGAGGCGGAGGGGTTCGAGCTCCAGTCTGGTCTGACCAAGATTGCAAAAGGTAGTAATTGTTCTTAAACCAATCACTCGATATTTAGAAATTAATTCACGGATCGCCTGTTGCTCAAAATTACAAAAGCTTCATCTCCTGGTAACATATCGATATCAGTGAAATCTTCTTGAATTGGGACGTAAAACCCCATTCAATCAAAACCTAGGAATGGTTGTTCAGTTAATTCAGTTAACCAGTTAGTTAATGGAAATTTGTTCCCACGAATTAGCAAATATTTCAAACTTCTAAAACCTACCTGTGTACTATTATGTGACAGGTGTATTGAGAGATCCAGTGACTTTATTAGTTCTTCGACACCAGCACACTCAAGTTTGTCGGTTTTATTACCAAGGATGGCAACTGGTACATCTGAAATGTTTTCATCTGTCAGAACACCCTGTTATCATAAGAAATAATACATTAATAAAATCTGAGAGAGAGAAGAGAGAGAGAGAGAGAGAGAGAGAGAGAGAGAGAGAGAGAGAGCATCGCCATATAACAAACCCCTAATAATAGTACATGTACATATATTATGAGTTTTTTTTCTTCATTTTTCGCTAACTTTCAATCACATTGAGTTTTATTGTGTCGAGATATTTGGTTCCATATGAGTAACATTTCTTCATTATATATCATTTCCAATTTAGTATTCAGAACAAAATTATTTTGCAGTATTTTATGTCATATACCATTTTAAAAAAATATATATCGCCAAATACATTCAAAGTATACGATATGACAATAAATTTTCATATTCAACTCATGAATGGTATTATTTCATTAAAAATTCGTATGTCATTTAGAATACCACATTTAGCATAATGTGTATATAGTACTGACCGTTATTTCAGCTCGTGCTTCTTCAAATCGTTCTCTCTCAGCTGCATCAACTATAAAGACTACCCCGTGTACAGCTGGAAAATACTCCCTCCATAGTCTTCGGGCTGAATGTAAAATAATGATGACTGGTTAATAAACAGAATTAGGCAAAATCATAGATAGGAATAATAAAGATCAATACTTACAGACAAAGAATAAAAATATTCTATTTTTCACTTTCTTTCTCTCATTGGTTGTCTAAAACCCCTCTCTCTCTCTCTCTCTCTCTCTCTCTCTCTCTCTCTCTCTCTCTCTCTCTCTCTCGTTCTATGAAGAAAAAGAAAAGGAATAGGAAATAGCATCCGTTCACTATTCAAAACTCTCTCTCTCGTTCTAAAGATTAAACTATGTCTTGTGGTAGATAGTTCGGCTGAACTCTCTCTCTCTCTCTCCCTCTCTCTCTATATATATATGTGTGTGTGTGTGTGTGTGTGTGTGTGTGTGTGTGTGTGTGTGTAAAATGTCTTACCATTTACGTGGCCACCAAGATCGTATGCTTGAAATGACACTCCACCAAGTGTTAAAGACTCGCTCCCTAAAAAATCGAATTCAGCAAATTGACTCAAGATATATGATTGTCTATACAATTTTCAGCAGAATTTATAACTAAGAAAAGGCACTTGGCTGAAATAAAAATATTAACTTTTGTAATATGTGTCTTAGTCTTTTTCACAACAATTTACTTTCATCTCATATAATCTATCTATGTGTACTATTAGTAAACATAGTCTATTAGTTTAATATAAGTCAAATCTGAGAGCAAAATATGGTGTTTTGGTCTGCTTAGTAAGGATGATACTCGTTTTATTTAATATATGTGTCTTGGTTCCTATTTCAATTTTTTTGTCTTTTTTCTTAGTTCCTTTTGGGATTTTTAAATTTTATATCATTAATGTAGCGTTATCTATTGTCAATGGTACTGATTCACCTGGTATCAGTATAATGGACTGGGGGAGTGGTACGCTTGTCTGCGGCGTACTGACTTCGTGGGCTAGCACGTTAAAGTCGTCTTGAGTGCACGCTAGTACAAGGCAGACCATACAACATACTCACACTTCGCATGCATACACAAAATTGTTCATATATTAATCCATAGAGATTAATAAAATAGTTATCGTCGCGAATAGCTGAAAAATTGCTGATGCGACGTTAAGCAGCATTCAACCATCCATCTATTGTCAATGAATCAAACTGGTATTCAGCATCATTTTAATAAATATAACGTTTCTTATACATTAAAATGGCATTTTTATTAACTCTAGGGACCTCGGTGGTCGATTTAAAAAAGGTTTAAAAGGTTTAACACTTACGTGGTTGGTCGGTTGGAGGGAACTGTATAAGTCTGTTATCCTTTATTAAATTAAGTAACGTTGATTTACCAGCATTATCTAACCCGATAATTAGTATTTTGGCTTGTTTGTTGAAACCTGTAAAAATTTGAAATAGTATTATTTTAAAAAGTTTAATCTTAAAGTAGTTGCGATCAGTAACACATACTGTCTTGTTAGTTTCTATTGAGAACAATGAATCACACACATTTAAGACATTGCCGATTTACATATATATATATAGATCCCCTTAATAAATAAATAAATAGATAAACAGATAGAGGTAAATAAAGGTATTAAAATGTCATGTTAAGATTTTTTTAGGTTTTTTTTTTAGATTGTACAACAGAATTACTTAAATAGGTTTTCTTAAACCTGCCTAAAAAAAACAGCAACTAAATTTGGTACTTTTTCTTATATAAAGAAATCCATAGCAAACAGATAGCTTTCAGTTCAAAAATATTTTTATAGTGACGTTGACAATATTTGATGGCTAGGTTTTACTTAAAAATTAAAAAACAAAATGTCCATAAATTCAGAAGTATTTACAAATTAACTGTCGACCCATAAAAAATACATTAAATTCTTACCAAAATAGCTTAAAAAGCTTCTTATCCAATCCCAGAAAAACATTTTTCAAAATTAAATAGTTGAAGTTCTTGAATAAAACACACTAACAAACATATTTACTGGATTTATATCTTTTATTTTTACCATTTATATACGATTTCTATTGCCAGCGTATTTATAAATTACACACATAAGTTATCGTGTATAATTTGCAATGCAAGGCATAACGCGTCAATTTTGAACACGTCATTCATAGCTACAATTACATCCCTTTATGATACCTTAAGTATATTGAACACTCATGCACAATGTGGTTAAAACTATTCGGGTTAATGGAATGTCTCATCCAGTCTACTTTCGATTTGACCATATACAAGTAATTCATCCATCTCTGGACCGCGTATTTGCTTGAGACTGTCCTTAAAGACAAATAAATAATTGCTGTTAGATTTATCATTTACGAAATAGAGATTTTAAATACAGATGTATATCAAATCTCGAATTTTATTCACATTTTTGCCTACTGGGCCACGCCCACTCGAAGTGATTTACAAACTGAATCTAGATCTATTAATAGATGTTCAGTAATGTCAACAAATCTAATCCATATGAATTATTTTTATTATTTACAGAAATCAAATGACTAATTAAATATAGTAATAAATTTCAAGGTACGGGCAGGGATGAACACGTACCACACCAGCTTTCTGTAATGACCCAGGGATATTTCATCAGAATTTTTTTTAATTTTTTTTATTTTTGGTAATGCGACGTGGCATCTCTATCTTCTTACACGCATAAGTTACCCTGACAATATATAATCCGATTTCAAATTCCATCAGCATTTACAGATATTCATGAAAACCAAAGACATACTATATAGTAACACTGTGGACATTAAAAATAAATCGGTATGTATTTTATTTATTTATTTTTACTATTTTTGTTTGTTTAATTCTGTTCAATTTTTAGCATAATTTTTAATGGAAATTCAAAATATATTTTGATTGAAAGATTTCTTTGTCTGCGGTATTCGGGTATATATTTGACCTGAATAATTATAATTATACCAAAGTTTATGTTAGTTATTTGTGAATAAAATTATGAAGCTTATAATTATCAATTCAGATTATTTTTACTAGTGACATTGTATTAAATATCGTCGTTTTTTATGTTTCGAAAAAAGGAAATTTTAGCATAATTTCTCGCACTTACTCTTCGTAAAAAAGAATTATAATTAAATTAATAACATTCTCACAAACATATTCCATTTTATCATTGCAGTAGATTATTGACTAAAAAGGTAAGAAAGTAAAGTAACAAAGGAAGGATACTCGGCGAATAGACACAATACCGGTAGAACAGAAAACAGAAAAACAAGCCCGATATGTGTACTTCGGCAGACAAAATATCAAAAGACATGTCATTTCAAAAGTGTTCGTTTAAGACAAATGACGATGAAATTTCACTGAAAAGAGGAAAACTTCTATATTTTATAGCCGTGTTCTTTCTGCTACAAGGACTTTGTTTTTTAACGGCTTCGTATTTAGATAACTCACTTAAAATACTACCCACAGATCCGTTGTCAATGATTGGAATTGTTTCCATGGAATCTGGAGTTGTCATGCTGATCGTTGGGACAATTGTTAAAATGTGGTACTGTGGTGGGCGTTGTCAACTCTCAAATTCAGGAGTAGAAACCATTACAGAAGAAGCGGAGTTTTTATGCGAAGAATGCAAAGATACAGAAAACGAGGAGAAACAAGGAGATGCCACAACAGAAAATAAAAAAGAACAATAGGAATTTTAAGACTAAAAGACTAAAATTACATTAGGTTCCCAGACATAAATTGTCAATATCACTCAAAATGTTTTTGGGGCGGACCAACAATGCAAGTTGTGGTTTTGTAATGTTGTATATAGTAGATGTTATCTGATAATAGAGTGATTCATCGATCACTGCTAGACTTTCTGATCCAGATCTTTTAGCCTTGTGGTATAACGCTCGCCTATCACCTTGGAGGTCCGGATTCGATCCTCAGCTGGGGAATTTGGCGAGGATTTGGATTTTCAGGTGTTTCCTCCCTCCTGTTACGAAAGGAATAAAGGTGAAACATCAATTATAGAGGGAGGCCCATTGCGATGACTTAAATGTTAAAAACATGCATGGATGTATGGAACCAGTATACGTTTCTGATGGAAAAGTTTATAATGGAAACACGAAAATCACGACTTATTGCACAGTGTAGAGTAATCAAAGCATTCGTCTCTGTTTGAAAAAAAATCAATCTGGTCCCAGTTTCATACTCATTTCTTAACTAAGATTTCCCTTAAATCTGAAAAAAAATTAATCTGAATAATTTTGTTACCCGGTAGTTTTCAAGATATTCGAGCATTTAAGGTGTCATTTGAAAGATCACTCTAAAGTTTATTGCACCTATTATGATTCTAATGGTGTGTGTGTGTGGGGGGGGGGGGGGGGGGTTTCACAACTTTTGTCCAAGCACTACTGATGAGGAAAATGTATTCCGAAACGACCGTCTAGTGCTGTAAAATTAACGCTGGTATAAAATGTAATTTGTTGAAACCTTTTTTTTGTAGTGTCAAATACAATCTTTTAAAATGTTTTTTATGATTAAATTTTAATAAAAGTGTATGGCAGTAGTACAATAAAATATTGTCAAAATTTGTTAGATTGAAGTGAAGGAAAAATGTTTGTGGAAAATGGAGCCTGGTTCTTAATGGCATCTCACACTGTCTAATTTATTATATTTATATATTCGTGCCATTAGATGTGATACATATTGTAGTTGTGTTTGGTTATTGAATTTAATGGGATGTACTTAATAATTTAATTACAGAATTGTCATGTGGTACTTTGGAATTCATTACTTTATAAAAATTCAAAAGTACCACATGACAGAAGTTACAGTTTGTTTATTTCTATACATTGAATATTATGGATTTATATTCTTTTGTAAAATTTTATGTCATATATAGATATATTTATTTTTATTTATTTATTTTTATTTACTTGTAATTATTGTTAAATATCAATTGATTGTACCGTAATAAAAATATAAAATGAACACTTCATGATTTATCAATTTATTGTGAACCAAACATACAGTCGAACCTACCTTAAAGGCCACCTCTATATAAGGACCACCTGCTTATAAGGGTCAACAGAATTGTATCACAATTAATCTTAATTCATATTATTAAAACCTGTATTTAAGGTCCACCTGCCAATAAAGGCCACTTTTACTTGTTTCTTTTGGTGGCCTTCATAGACAGGTTTGACCCATTGTCTCTTTCCTCCAATGTAGTCTATATCATACATGTATATGGTTTATTTACGTTACATTGTATCAGACACCAGTTTCACAATAATATGGTAACTATTATTTTTTTCTTAACTTAAATCTGATCAATTTTCATGAATTTTTTATGAAATGATACATTCAAAAGTAGCACAATGGGGTTCGCCGCTGTACCACATGATACCCTCTAACGTTTCAACGGTGCAGAATTTCGACGTTAACGTATTTCAGAACGTTTCGCACAAACGTTAAAAGGTATTGATGTGGCACAGCAGCGAACCCTATTGGGAATTTATGTTCGGTTTTAAGTCGTCGATCCTTTAATTTGTAATATATAGACTGAACTTGTCTGTAAAAATACATTAAATTTAAGTGAAAGGAAATTTGTGTGAAACTGGGGCCTGTAAACAATATTTTATCAATGTAGAATGGCGTTTGAACTGCAGGATGTCTAATCAACTGTAGTGAAATGCACTTTGTGCCTCAGTGAAGACCCCGTGATGGACTAGATGAACATCTCAAATCAAACCGATGATTATAAAGGTTTTGTTCAATATCTTTGTGGTACGTTCTATCAATTTGATTTTCAAATCTGTTTATTCTCTGTTATTTGATTATCAAACAATGGTCTTGAGGACCGGTAAAGTAGGGATTAAAAATGATAAAATAGGACATTCGTGGTACTTGGTAATAGCCAGAGACAAGAGTAGAGAGGGGAGTACCTAAGTCCAGTATGTATTACTTATATCGGGTCGGTCAGCTCAAAGCGCCAGACTAGGGATTCGTGAGTACAAATCCCGCAGGAGAAAGTTTTGTGACCTTAATTAGGCCACATTGTTTGACTTGCTGTTGACTTACCAAGTGTCAAGCTAACTGGTTGTTTGAGCTGCAATTCCTACAAATGTTGACTCCAATAGCTGGTGATTGAAATTCATCCTAGTATGTGCTTGTTCTAAACTGAAAAGGGCACATACAGTCAACCATGTCCACATCACGGAATTATAGTGTGATCTAACTGGCAGGAATAGTTTATTATAAAAATAGATACAATAGACTCCTGTTTAATTAGAGATGTTCATTTAGCGGGTCGATTATAATTATAAATTCTTCAATAAATATTAAATACACAGCTTTGATATGAATATTCTCCGTCTCCTTCAATTCCTTTCTTTTAATTCTAAAAGTGAAGATAAAATGCTAGTGATTGATGAATGAAGTTTTACGACCCATTCGAGGGCATTTCACTTATATCGAGATACCACCAGCTATAGTGCTAGTCAAACTATTGTAAAACCAGCCTTTATTAGTAATAAAATTTAGGTAGACAATGCACAGAGAGTAGAAACTGAAGTTTTACAACATGGTCAAGATTTTCTCTTATATTGTGTCTTTCAGTTCTTGGATCATGGAGTTCAGTTCAGTAATGGTGTTTAACGTCCCAGTCAAGAATATATCACTTATATTGAGACGCTGCCAGCTATAGGCAAAGGTGCAGAAAATTTGCCAGTGCGTTGGGCTGATGGCATTATGCAGCAGGGTTCTTTTTCGTGCCAAGTCTATCAAGACACAGACCTCGTTTTTAGCTCACCTGAGCCAAAGGCTCAAGTGAGCTTTTCTGATCACAATTTGTCCGTTGTCTGTCGTCGTCGTCGTCGTCGTCGTTGTCGTCGTCGTAAACTTTTCACATTTTCATCTTCTTCTCACGAACCACTGGGCAGATTTCAACGAGACTTGGTCAGATGCATGTCTTGGTCGGTGCAATTCAAATTTGTTCGTGGTGTTGCCATGGCTACCATAACTAGGTCAAGGTGACCTAGGGGTGCAAAAATCTTAAAAAATCTTCTTCTCCGAAAGTATTGATTAGAGAAAAAATCTGATGTGATATTTGGCTTCTCTAGGGTCTTTAGCCTATAGTTTGTTCATTTTGTGAAATTCGGACAAAAAATAGGTCACGCGTTTTTGCGTTTAATTTTGAAAAAATCGTAAAATAGCTTCAAATTGTTATAACTTGACTATTTGGCCAGATAATGACATGGGGTTTTCAGTTTTGACATCTTCTTGTTAGTATCTTCAAATTGAGGTCAAGGTCAATTGTGAAGGTCGTGACCTAATTTTTTTTACCTCTGATTATAATTATTATCTCGAAAACTATAAACTTTTTGTATAGGCATGTATATTAGAATGTTGTAGGTATTGATACAACAATCATTTTGGTGTATAGAAAAAGGTCATGGGTTCAAAGGTCAAGGTCACAGATGTAAAACAATACCAAAATGGTTACTTATCTCGAAAACTATAAACTTTTTGTATAGGCATTTATATTAGAATGTTGTAGGTATTGATACAACGATCATTTTGATATATAGAAAAAGGTCATGGGTTCAAAGGTCAAGGTCACAGATGCGAAACAATACGGAAATGTTTAATTATCTCGAAAACTATAAACTTTTTGTATAGGCATGTATATTAGAATGCTGTAGGTATTGATACAACGATCATTTTGATGTACAGAAAGAGGTCATGGGTTCAAAGGTCTAGGTCACAGATGCGAAACAATACGGAAATGTTTAATTATCTCGAAAACTATAAACTTTTTGTATAGGCATGTATATTAGAATGTTGTAGGTATTGATACAACGATCATTTTGATGTATAGAAAAAGGTCATGGGTTCAAAGGTCAAGGTCACAGATGCGAGACAATACCGAAATGGTTAATTATCTCGAAAACTATAAACTTTTTGTATAGGCATGTATATTAGAATGTTGTAGGTATTGATACAACAATCATTTTGATGTATAGAAAAAGGTCATGGGTTCAAAGGTCAAGGTCACAGATGCGAATCAATACCGAAATGGTTAATTATCTCGAAAACTATAAACTTTTTGTATAGGCATGTATATTAGAATGTTGTAGGTATTGATACAATGATCATTTTGACGTATAGAAAAAGGTCATGGGTTCAAAGGTCAAGGTCACAGATGCGAAAACAATACTGAAATGGTTAATTATCTTGAAAACTATAAAAGTTTTGTATAGGCATGTATATTAGAATGTTGTAGGTATTGATGCAATGATCATTTTGATGTAAAGAAAAAATTCATTAGGGTTTAGTATTTATGTTTTCTTTAAATCTATCAGCTAGCCATTAGTTATCAGGTGAGCGTATAAGGCCCATGGGCCTCTTGTTTAAGTTCCCATCAGAAACTTTCATTTCGTAATGCCGAGTGCTTGGGGAACGAACAGTCACTACCCACTTTTAAGTCTTGGGTCAGACCCGGTCGGGGTTCGAACCCACGACCTCTTACTTAGCGATCACTCTTCCAATGAGAGGCGAGATTCTGAACTATACAAAGAGAATTGCTGTAATTAGTAAGCATTTGCTTCAGACCACTGGGCCACCAAAGCCCAACCATGCACAGAGTATATTTACAATTCCAAATTGACTTGATGTGAACACAGTGTTCAGGTAGTCAACATAGATAAAAGATGACAGTGTTCAGGTAGTCAACAAAGACAATGTTGACATGGAAACATCAACAAAATTTCCTTTATAAAATGTTTATTATTTCAGAAAAGTTAACAATTTATATAAATATATATATGTACCAATAGTAAACATGTTTAACAATAATAAATTACATATGTATACACTATCAAAGAAGTCCATTATACAAGTAGTGCACAAGCATTTATGGACTTTTGGTTACTAAATGCTATATGACAAAGACATTGTAATCTAGACCAATGGAAAAGCAGGATACCTGAAGAAATGAAGTTATTTTTCAGTACTTGTTAAAATATTTACTGGTAGTCTGAAAATGGTCTAAAAAGTACTGATAAGTCTAGTTTATGTGTATTATACATATGTAAATCCTATATGTTTTTTATAGACATATGAGCAGCAATTTATGTGTACACATATTTCTTTAGGCAAAGTGCTGATAAACATTTTATCAAATGAATATAAATACCATACAAGCCAAAACATTTGACAGAATATACTTTTTAATCTCCTGATGGCATTCTATACCTGAAATGGCTACATATACAGTACATACCTGTCAAAAGTTTAACACTATTGAATTAGTTTACAATCTGCAGGTCATGGTTAGTTACTGCTAACACCAGGTAATCTAGCTATTTCACTGGTGCTAGATTTCCCAGTCTCGCAGTGGTTGAGACAGATCACATGAACAATGTCCCACATTAACTGGATTTCTTACTGACTTTTAAGTCTAATTCTATAAAAAATTAAGGGAATTCCCAATGAAACACGATCACTTCCTGAAACTAAATTGATGATGTCATAATCATTTTACATGTGAACCAAATTCGATGACATGATTTTCAGAAGGCACAGATAGTGACATGAAAACAAACTGTTTGATGCAAATATTTGTTTACAAATCACATATTCAGTGGCGGATTTAAGGGGGGGGGGTGCAACCCCCCCTTTGAAAAATTAAAGAGAGACAGAGAGAGAGAGAGAGAGCTATTGACTGATATGACCCCCATATGTTAATGTAACAACCCATTTCTATATACGTGTTGTTCTGCATAGTGTTTACTAGACCCTACGTCTCTGGAAGCTCACGCCTTTGGCGCTCGCACCTAGGATTGATATACATGTACTAGTAATTCTCAACCCCCCCCCCTTTCAAAAAATCCTGGATCCACCCCTGCGTATTTATGTTGCAAATGTGTGAGAAAAAGAATCCTACACTAGAAACAGTCTAACACTTGAATGAAGCTTGTTCTGGACAGGAAAATATTCACTGACTTGTCTGAGATATTTCTGTCTTACACTGTTAATGGTGTAAGATTGTATTAATCTCAACTTTTTCAGGGTTTGTACAGACATTTGGACTCCAAATTTAAGGACTTTTTATGGTCTTTTCAGGGTCTCATTTGCAAATTTAAGGCCTAATCAGAGGGACAATTTTATAAGAAAAACATTGGTGCAAAGACAATTAAATCAATAAAACAATTATTTACATGTCCATAGTAACGGCACTTGAAGTGGAGTGGGGGTTGATTTTGGGTGTTCGGGAGGGCCAGGTATCTTTAAATCACTCATTTCAATGTAACTTATTTATGTAATTTGATCAGACTATTTACAACCATTTAATATCAATATCAAGGGCTTTTAAGGGCCTTCAGGGTAAATTCAAGGCCTTTTTAGGGTGAGACTTGTTTTTAGGGTCTTTTTAGGGCAAACCTCAAAATTTAGGGACTTTTCCAGGCCTGTACAAACCCTGTGTTTTTCTGTAGTTACTATCTATCTCTCTGAAGTCCTTTTAGTTAGCTCGATGTTAAGTTTTAGACAGCTCTGTATCATATTACATTTCATTGGCTGTTTATTTCACTGCTTGTTTATTCATTTGATTGACAACTGTTAAAATTGTAAAAACAAATACACAACAAATAGTTCTCTACCTCTGAAGAACTAGTCTTCACAAGAATCTATGAAAATATTGCATATTGAATTAATTTAACCTACAGTGCAGACATGTTGAAAGTAAAAAACTAAGCTAACAAATGAGTGCAGAATTGACAGCTCATATAGGCCACTCATTATCTTTATTCCCAAAGCTTTCTGTCAACTGCTATTTTATCTATCTCTCTGCAGTTATTTTGCTACTAGCTATTCATATCATTGCTAGACAAGCTTTGCCACATTTTCTTATGCTTAGTGATTAACTTTTGACAGTTTTGTATTGTATACACAATGATAATTATAGGTAAACAACATTGACCTTTCCGCTTGACCTTTGATTTAAATATTCATTATGGACAGGTATATTTAAGTCATAGGGATCACATGTGTATATTTCGTCTACCTGATGTGAACACTAATCAAGGGCAATGTGTATATATATTAACTGCAAATCCTAACGCTACCTGTGTATTGGGTAGACCCTTATATATGAATATTCCTAATGAAGGTCAAACAGAAAGGTCAATGTTATTTGCCTATACCTGTTACAACTAAATGGAAATATGATATATAAATAGTAGAGCAAACAACATTGACCTACCTGTTTGACCTTTTATGAGGAATATTTACCAGATATAGGAGGGTCTATTCAATTCATGGGGTAGTGATAGAATTCACAGTTAATACACATACACATTGCCCATGATTAGTGTTGATTGACTTCAATAACTCAAAGTACATAGGACACCTATTTTTACTTTGAGATATTGAGAAGTTTCAGGCTCTTGAACTCCCAAAAATGACAAATTAAAACTGTTTCTGACTAAACAATGACTGAAATTATCCACCTTTAAGTAATTAAGTAAAGAAAATATTGTACATATACGTTAAGACCAAATAATGATATGGTGGTTTCCATGGTAATAGAGAAAACAATATTTGAATTTATACAGATGTATCAATGTTTACAGTTTGACAATATATACATATATTTTGCAATGACTAGCATTATTAAGATTCAAATGAGCAAATCATACACAAACATCATTCAAATGGCTTGGTTTTTTTTATGTTTTGACGTTTGTAGTTACATACCATTTACCGATTTTTAAAAACATAAAAAGACAAACATTACAAGATTATATGAAACACAATCTTTCTACTGTTCTGAAATATTGAAAAAAATAAGAAGTCACAGTGACCAATTTTATGGATGTTTTATATATACATTGTACACCGGTACATAATGAACATGTATATTTATAGACTACAACCAAAAAACAATTAACTGTTACAGGATATCAATTTTTCTAACAAATATAAAACATTGGAACAAAGAGATACATGTATTGTAAAACTACAACAATTTCAACTGACAATTGGGCAACATAATTAAATTTTTTTAACAATGTTGTCATGGAAATATAATTTTGTTATACATGTATATTTACAGTCAAACCTGCCCATAAACACCACCCAAATGGAAACAAAAATGAACCTTTATGGGCATATATATGGCCCTTATATACAGGTTCAAATAACATGAATAAAGAAAAAATTGAACAATGTTTTACTGACCTTTAAAAACAGGAGGCCCTTAAAGCAGAGTCAGCTCTATAAGGCAATAAGGGCATATAAAACTAGTAATAATAAAGCATTATGACAGTGAAATTGGTAGAGTTCTTACTCTGTATTATAAGGCTTCCCCTTTCAAAAAAATATGTAAATATTACAAGGATGCTATTACTGTAAATGGAATGGTTCCACAAAACATGTTGGAAAATTAAATACTGTACCGTAATTCTTAAAATTTGTACATACAAAAACTGCAGTACTACTTTTCTGCAGTTCAACCAAGTGTGATTAACACCTATCTGAGGTACATTTAGGTATACACCTTTGTGTTATGAAAAGACAAAAGATTTGGTATATACCTGCTTTTTAATAGAATTTCAAGTCTGCAAAACTCATATGTTCGGTAGACATTTTTTTGATTTACAGGAATATCAAAATAAGTTTTAAGATTATAATACTTGATTTCATATGAAAGATAAATCGACAACATGTATTTAAGTTACCTAGAACAATGTCGTTGCTGGGCAAGACATCAAAACAACTTATATGACAAGTACCTGTCAATGTACCTACCCAGTAAATGTGTTATAAAATTATATACAGTACAGACATTTATCAACCTTAAGGCACAGACCAGACATAAAATGGGTTCAATAACGCACAATGTACCACTCGTTAACATGTGTGAGCACTTATTTCATATGGAAGATTAATATAACAACAAAATGGGATTCACCACTGTACCACATGATCAATACCCCATAATGTTTGTGCGGGACATTTTGGAAAACATTTTCGTCATGAAAAATTGGAATACTGGTAACACCATTTTTACAAGAAAACGTGAACTGATATAATTCTATATCTAATGGAAATAATATAATAATTAATTACCAGTATTCCACACAAAAGTTAAGAGGTGTTACTGTAAACCGCTTTATATTAGCGCATACTTATTTTAGCGATTGATGACTGGTAAACATATTAGCGCAGTTTAATTTTAGCATAATCAATTCAAGTCTGAACTGTTTAATTCGCCTAAAACCCACAACTTTTAGCCAAAGAAATAAAATAAAATTTGAGAAGGGGATGCCAGGTTACAAAAAAATTATAAATAACTATGTAATGCTTGACTTTTACTGAGAGAAAATCTCTCCGTAACCGACCCAGGAAGTCACTAGACAGACAGATGTCTGCAGGAAGCTTTCATCATAATTTGGCCCTCTCGTCGATTAGATATATTTAAATCAATAATAACATATTTTGTTTTTATTTATTTAAATACCAACCGTTATTTTATTTTTTTTTAAATACAAATGTTTCGACACATTGTCGATGTATCCCCGATAACAGCCGCTTAGATCATTATAGAGGTCAATAATTAGGATTTATATTATGTTGCCGACATCACAGAAAAAATAAAGAATTTTCGCATAACGGGTCTAATTTGTTGATATAATTGTTAATATTTTAATGATTGAAGCCAACTACTGGAAAATTAAAATTAATTACCTGAAAAGGAGACTTGTCAGATTGTACGTATCACATACAATGGCCAGTAATTAACAGCTATGCCAGTATTCTCTAATTTATCCGTTTGTCGGTGGTCAGTCTACCGGGTCTGGGTAATTAATCCCTAATTACTTATCATATGTGGGTATATTGATGGAAGCCATACCAGTGTCATTCAGAACTATTATTATTTTAACACTGACTATATAACCATTTAACGTGCGTCCATACCCATTCATAGTCACAGCAGCGCTGAACAGTACTGACCTTTTTTGTTGTAATTTTAGCGGCAGTTTTATTTTAGCGCTGACACTCTTATCGCCAATTGCGCTAAATTAAAACTGCCGCTAAAAAAAACACGGTTTACAGTATGTGGTAAAGCAGCCAACCCCATTTGAATTTTTTCTATTTCTAGTCGACCATTCCATGGTCTGTTCTTTACATTTAAAAACTTTATCTGCATTGCTATTGCACAGTGTTTACTGATAATACTGTTTATACTGTAATAAATATTTCTTTATAGTACAGAACCACAGAGATTAGTACCCAGAATGCTGTTCCCCACAAACTCAACGGCAAAATGGAGGCATGTGACTCGGCAACTCTCCAACTAACAGGAAAATGTCTACTGAATACTTCATGTCCCATATATAACAATATTGCATTCATTCCTGAAAAAGTGAAAAATAAATAGGTATTAAAAGTTAATAAGTGTAAGTATTAATTTGTTTTCATATCATGAATTTTCATGGTGTTCCAATATTAATTGTTTTTTTCATGGGCACCCTAATCAAGAAATTAACATGTAAATTAAATGTTTAAATGTTAAACTTTTAAATGTTAAGTTTCATGGTATTCACATGTCATGTGTTGATTTTATATATTTTTTTATTTAGTTTGACTGTATATAAATGAGTTATCTAAGCAAGTTAGACCACCATGGTAGCTCAGTTGGTAGAGTGTTCGATCCGTATGTGGGAGGTCAGTGTTTTCACCTGACTGGGACCATCCAAGGTTTGAATAAAGGTACCTAATGACTGATCCTTAAAAACTGATGCCTTGTATTATGGTAGAAGTGGCACTCTAAGGAACCCTCCCTGCATATTGTCCTGAGTACACTGCAAAGGTCAAAATATCTGCTGGTGACCTCTCAATATAAGTGAAATACTCTTGATGTAAAACTCCATTCAATCAATCAATCTAAGCAATTATTATTAGACTTGATGGATAGTACAATTAATAAGACCAGCCATTCCTCTCCTCTACATGAATGATTTAATAAAATTCCATAAATGATATAAATAGATTTTTCACAAGCATCACTTGCCTCAGATAAATCACACGACTTAATAATTGAAACTATAAATGAAACTTCACAATACTGAAACAGGGATTTTTCTGGGTATCCACAGGGTCTGGTAAAGGGACCCATTCCAAATGCAAAAAAACATACATTTTTCCCAATTCTGTAGTAAAAAATTCCCAATTAGCTATGTTTATAAATTTTTTGAGAAAAAAAATTTCACAAAATCATCAACATCATATTCGGAGGATATCTGGTTCTGATAACGATTTCAATCTATATTAACCCACATTTTGCTGGATGATTTATATAGAGACAAAAGAGACAGCGCTATTTTGCTGTGAACACCGAGATAATTTGTTCAATTACCAGTATTCTAGTGGTCTAGAATTTCTAATATGTTGTTGTGATTTTTCCCAAAATTACATTTTTGTTGAGCATTTTCCCAATTTCATCCCAAGGTCCTTTTCCCAAAAAGGTCAGAAAAATCCCTGTGAAATCATGTCGTAAGACAGAACATTTTCAACTTTCTATTCTTTATTTGATGGCATGTAGCTTTTTTCAAAATGAGACTTTAGTTTCCAGTTTTATAATCATTCTTAAACTATGATTTTCCTTAACATAAAAAGCCTCAGTTGCTTAGTGATCTAAAAAATCGTATGTAAACTTGGCCAATCATAGCCAAGGTTAAAATCCCACTCAGGAGGCATGAGATCCTACTGCCAGAAAGTTTGATCGTTTGCTAGTCATATATTAATTTTTCAGACACTCTGGTTTCCTCTACAATCAAAGAATGGACTGTAGATCAAATATTTTGACTTGGGTGTAAAACACCATTATTCCATAGCTGAAAATAATTGTGTCTGTTTGTGATTGTGTGCAAATTTCCACAGAGGTAAAATACTAGTGTTGGTAGTGTTGCAGATATAATAAGGTAATTTTTTCTGCATCTTGGTAATATTGTATGTGTAATGATAATTGCACTTGCAAGTGTTTACAAAAACAAATGATATGATTATATAGTATGCTTGTGAACCCAAGTCATAAGTCATTTAAATAATTACAGTTATTCCAAAGAAAATTGTCAAAAATTTAAGCATCAAATTACTGTGAATTTAAATAGATTTCACGAGTTCAAATTTTCACGGTTTTGTAATTTTCAACGTTTACACAGGATGTTATATTTGCGGATGTATGAAAATGATTATAAGATAAAACTATATATTATTTTTTGAGTGGTGCAAATTTTCACGGCAAAATTTCAATCAGGAAATACCAGTAAGCTACATGTAAAGTAAGTACACCACGCCTAAAACTACACTTACAGCAGTACAATGTGAAATTCATTTTTAATTGAATTGGGGGCACATATGGCCCTCCTTGCATATTCACAACATATACTTCTTTGTGATGTCCTTTTTAAACAAAGACATGTGTAAGAAAAATATAAGAGGCCTAATGGACCTGAATGATTACGAATGTGTTAAAGCATTTCTATACTTGGTAAGGTTTATCATTACGCTGATTTACGTTACATTTAAATCACCTCAATCGATTAACCAATGAGGAAAAATGTACTAGTATTTAGAATCTAGAATGAATGACAAGACAACTTTTTATCTTGAACATATAAAAAGTTTTCCTTTCCATTTGATCTTCTTAACACAAACTAATTGGGTGAGTCTATGTTTCTATTCCTGGTAGCCAAATTGGCAATGGCTAATAATTTTTGAGGAATTCTTTTAAAAGTAACTTTTGTTACCAAATTTGTAAAAAATGCTTTAAAGAGGATTGTAATTTCAAAAATTTTAGAGAATTTGGCAACTAATGAATTTTAATTTGTGGAAACCTAGGGAGTGGGAAAAGCTGGTAGTGCTAAGTGTGAAGCAATGGTATTGCAATTACAGGAAAATAAAGATGGGGACAAACAAAAGTTTCACCCTCAATCAGCAGCATATCCATTCAAACATTGATGAATATTTTCCTCTTGAACATGACAAATGTTATAAAACACCAAAATACTGGACCCCAGAGACTCAATGGCAGCTTCTGAGCATGAGTTGAATGTACTTGAAAGCTGATAGGAAAATGATCGCTCAGAGTCTCATGTCCCATGTAGAAAAATATGGAGTTCATCCCTAATACACAGAAAATGGAAAATTAATTACAGAGGAAGTGATAGTTTTAGAAAATTCTGTAAGAAAATACAAATCAATTACATGTACTGTGAAATCTCAAATGTTCACAGGGGTGTGGGGAGGGTTGTTGCATATAATTTTTTCTTGGAAGTTGGTAGAAATTATTTTCAAACAATATCAGCAGCAGACTATATCAATAGCACATATAACATTAAAATATTACAAAGTTACCCAGTGTTCAATTTCCAGACAGAATTTATCAAAAACATTTCTTTTATTACTGTCATTAATTCATTTTGGATTACTGGTATTAGGGGGATAAATAGATAAATTTGTACATGTATAAATTTTGCTGTTTATGTAGAATAATAAATGCCACTAAATTTAACATCAATGATAATTGAAGTTGAACTTTGATCATTTTATGTAACTTCTTTACCTGGATAATAAAATGGAGCACCATTCCAGACTTTCCACTCGTCAATAGTGAGATAACAAAACGCTAACAGGATAAAACCCATACCAGACAGACATAACACAAATGATAGGGACCTACAAAAAGAATAATGTGTATACAATAAAAGAATGTTATTATGTGCAACAGTTAATCAATGTACTTTTTATTTAAAATAAAATAGTGATTTTGTCGAAGTAACATAAATATGACCAGTCCAAATTATACATGAATGGTGTCACTGTCATGCAATTTGGACTGGCCATTGTTATTCATACTTGCATTGATAACAAAACAAAAAAAGAACGTCATTTTTTAAATGAACACAGTAAAATGTAGATTCATTTTTACCATTTATTGTGTAAAACTTTGGTATTATAAAGCAGTTTGGTGATAAAACGAGGGAGGATTATAAAGAAAATCATACAAAAAACAGCTAATAACTGAAAAGCTACAGAAAGATAGCTGTGGAGATAAAGACCAATGAGGGGGTCTAGATGAGCTACCAATTGACAGATCCCTGGCCACGTCCACAATGTTCCGTCAAAGGCCCGGAATGCTTGAATTACACACAAAAAAAATGAAAACTCGGCCTGAATTGTGTCGTTTAATGACGTCACTGACATTAGAACTTCATTAGTTGCTGTGACGCTGCTTTGGTATCATGATGGTGACCAGTGTCAGAACATTGTGGGCGTGGCCGGCAATAGGTCAATTGTTAAGCAGGTAAGTATTGCATGTTCCATACCAGCATAAATGAACTTGAAAATTAATAAAACATAATTTTATTTTACTTTCTACTAAATTATATTAATTTTACTCAAAAACTAAGCACGAATTTAACTTACAGTGGATTTTGTCTAACCCAAATGGGTGAACACATTCTAGACGGATACTTTTGTACAGTTTTGGTAAGTACCAGTATCGGGTTTATTTAAGTTTCAATTAACTTTTTAATATACTTACCATAGATTTTTATTGATGGGAATCCAGCCATCATTTTGACTAAATTTACACAAAATACCAGCAATGAGACACTGAAAAAGGAAACCAACAAGACAATGAATAAAATGATATACTGTATACATTGTAAACTGCACAGTTTAAATGGTACTCGTATATAGGCAAACAACAATGGACTAGAAAATGTAAATTTTGCAGTATAGTGGAATAATGATGTTAAAAACCTCAGTAAAAACTCCACATATGACAAGGAAGCCAGTTCTGGGATGGTGAAGAAAACCCTAAAGACTGGAGAAAACACTTAACCTTTGGCATGGGAACACTCAAACTTTCTCTCACAACAATCTGCTCCAATGGAATTCAAACCTAGACATTGAGGTCTCGCTGGGTCATTTTTGGGGCCGATATTCTGCCCCATTCACAATTCAAAATCTTATGTTTTTTTCACAATCACCTTCAATTGGTATTTTTCACAATTCGGAAATTTCAGCTTTTAAAACCATCATATTTTCGCAATTTTTGGTCATTATGGTGCTTAATTTCACAACTGCAAGGACCCTGGCACCATTTACAAAGGGATGCGAGAGAGCCCTGCATTGAGAGGCAATGCAAGTTGTAAACTAATGCTCAAGACCACTCATATACTGAGCCCACCTCCGCTATTCAAGGATACATGTGTGCATAAAGTAATAGTATAGAGATTAGCATAGATTTTTTGCTTCCCACATTGAATCAGATACCTGTCCAATTAGTAATCTAAAATGATTATCTAGATATAAATGTACTGAAAATATCAACACATTTGTACTGTAGATTAAAAATAATTATATTTCTCATATTTTTTTGACAAAAACAAATAAATTATTTTTTTCTGCTAATTTTTCACAAATACATACCAAAATAAACCCCCAAACTAAAAACCGCATTACTCTTCCCCTTCTGGATTTAAAAATCATGAGTATTTTTCCTGCCTGAAATATGAAAAAGCAAAAGCATACATCACAAACCATGTATATTAACAATGGCCATATTTTTGTAGTAATAAAGCATTTAGATATACACATTTTACTTTTAGTTTGCTATGATGTGACAGCATGAATTTGCTATTCCAGATACAAGAACAATAGGTATGATAAGAAACCATGTGAAATGACATCACTAAAAAGTTATTTATTTGATAAAAATGACATCATTATATGATGTGATCCAGGATATAAGATTACATTCAAGATAAGATTACATAAAGGTTGGTTGGTTGGTTGAATGTTGCTTAACGTCGCATCAGCCATTTTTCAGCTATTTGCGACAAGAACTATTTAATTAATCTCAATGGATTAATCTATGAACAATTTTGTGTATTCATGTGAAGTGTGAGTGTGTTGTATGGTCTGCCTTGTACTAGCGCGCACTCAGGGCGACTTTACCGTGCTAGCTCACAGAGTCAATACGCCGCAGACAAGCATACCACTCCCCCAGTCCATTATACTGATCATTATACTGATACCAGTTGAATCAGTAAAGGCCAACGGCAAGCGAAATTCACTTTCCCACATGTGGTCCGAGCGGGACTCAAACTCACAGCGGTGAGAGACCCTGGATTTGAAGACCGACGTCTTATCCATTAGTCCACCACGCCCTCAGATTACATAAAGGGAACACATTAATATCCAAGTAATTGTAGATTTCAAAGGGTATTTAAGAGATTTCAAAGAAGACTCAAGTCTATATTAAAAATTTTGTGAAACACAATACCAGTAACTTAAATTGGGATTTTTTGCATGGTGCAAATTTTGAAGATTTGGTGCAAAAATGGATGTGCTTATTACCGGTATTAAGCATTTAATTTTTGTGATGTCTAATTTACAGTTACCATAGCAACAGTTAAATGTACAGGAGTGGAACAAAGCATTCAAAGAGGGTTTTGGAAAATGTGTGGTGGACTAATAACCTATACATTGTATATATTACACTGCATATGGTTATAATTTAAAACTGAAATCAGGATGCTTGTATTCTTTTTATGTTATAATACAATTTCAATTTTTTAGAGAAAAATAAAAATATTAATTTCAAAAGATTTTTTTTTTGGTTCATTTTATTTATTTTTGTTTGTTTGTTTTGGAAAAGTTGGATGGAATCTGAATTTCATACCAAATTCTTTTGAAAAGACAATGAAATTCTTTGACAAAATATGGACCTTAAATGGATCTGATCGCAAAAATCTTTAACTTTTACAGAAATGTGGAATAATGCAATGGTACAATATACAAAGGGTAAAATCAGCTGAATAAACCCTATTTGGATCTGATCACAAAAATCTTATAAATTATATGACAATGTGTAATAATGCGACAGTGAAATGCAATGGTATAACAGATATGGTAGATATCGGCTGTGTAACATAAAAATACCTGCAGACCAAAATAACAGGTGAGACATGTTGGTATAGTACCAAGTAAGCTTTCTGGTTCAAATGGTACACCATTATATACAGACTGAAATAAAACAGAAATTGATTTACCTGTAAACCCAGAAAACAGATGAGACATGAAGTTAGAGTTCCTAGTAAACCTTCAGGGTCATATGGCGCTGTACTGTTATATATACGCTGAAATAGATAAGGTAGTGGTAAAACATAGTTGTTAAAGGGTAATGGAATTAGTAAGTAGAAGCTGTCAGAGTTAAGTTGACGGGTTATGGGGTTTAACGTCCCAGTCAAGATCATTTCACTTATATCGAGACATTGCCAGCTATAGGCCAAGGTGAGGAAATTTTGCCTGTGCATTGCGCTGATGGCATAATACAGCAGGCTTTTTTATTGTGCAATGCCTACCATGACATGGGACCTTGTTTATTCTATGATCCCATCCAAAAAACCATGACTTTCATTTTGTAATGCAAAAACAGTCACCAGTCACTACCCACTTTTAAGTCTTAAGTCAGTTCAAACCTACAACCTCCCACTTACCAAGCAAGCACTTTACCAACTGTGCTACTGCAGTGGTGAGAGGCTGTCAGAGGAACAGCACAGTTTTAATTGTAGTTGTTGGTATATGGTCACATATACCGTTGAACACAAGGAAAGCATTTATGAAAAACATAGTACAAATGTACATCTAAATCAGCACTGTAAAAACAAGAAAATTCAGTGAATTAGGATATACCATCAGTATGTACATGTTAGTCAAAGGGTCATAACTTTCAGAAAAATAAATCAACCAACTAGGGTTAATGATATGTGCATCTTCTAAAAACATAGAAGAAACAGATTTTGGGACTTCAAATTACATTTTAATGGGGGTTTACTGTATATAAACACTTACTTTGCTTGTAGGACTCTGGTATACGTGTTTGTCTCCAAAGATCTGTCTGTCTATGTAGCCTGCCGCACCACCTGTACAGTTAAAGTGCTGACTGTGATCATGAAGTCCACCTGGTCCTATATAACCCCTTTTCAAATATTTGAAAAGTTATATGTAAACATATGTTTACTTCATCAATGTTTAAATGTCAAAGAGAAACAAAACTGAAAGTATGCAGTTTAAAAATAATTTTCTCTACAGATCCTGGATACCACTATGATAGATGCGATGATAGAGTGCTCACTTAGTCCTAGAGGTATGTGGGAGGACAGGGTTTGAACCCAAGGGTCTGACCAAGACTTGAAAAACAAAGTGACTGTTCTTTTGCCAAGTACTCAGAATTTGAAAATGAAAGTCACAGGGGCATTCTGAAGAAACCTAAAAAAAGGATGCACCATTTTACTGTAGACATCACCCGTTAAAGAACCCTCCATGCACACTGCCCTGAGCAAAATGCAAAAGTAAAAATTTCTGTTACTTCACCTGGTGAAGCTGTTGATCTCCTGATATAAGTGAAATATTCTTGATTGGGATGTAAAATCCCATTCAAACAATCAATCAACTTCCTATAGTAAAGATATTTCTAGCACACCATCCTTACATTTCTTTATCTTACTCAATTTTCAGCTTAAGCCATAATGTAAGAGTTTCTTTACTAATGGCAAACTACACACAATAACTTCATTAAAAACTCTCTCATAACTTACTAAATGAACACTTCCAATTAACGTTCAGATAGCTGAGAAACAAAAAACATAACTATGACTTACTTAAGTCCCCCAATTAATCTTCAGATAGTTGGAAAGCAAAAAGGCATAACTATGACTTGCCATAAGTTGAAAATTCAAATTTCACAATCAAGATTACCTGGCATAAAGAGTGGCATCCAGTAATAGCCTATTACACCCAAGTCAAGATATTTCACTTATATCCAGACATCTATAAGTTGGTGCTAATAAGACTATGGTACTTACTTGCCACATCCAGGAACATCAAGTCCAAAAGTTAGTGATAAATAAACAGCTAGAAGTGCAAAGTTGATAATCCATTCTGGCCAGTAATATAATATATCCCGGAATCTGTTCCAGTAAGCATGCTATAATGTACAAGTTCAAACTAATTTTGATGTCAATTATATGAATAATTAATAATACATCATTGCTACGACATATCTACAGTAAAATCAATGATTTTAGTGGTATCCAATTTTCATGATTCTGAAAAATAACATCAATTTGTTGGGTGATTAAGTCATGTTATGTGGTAACTGTTTTAGGGAACTTTTTAATACACTGTAAGCAAATTTAACCTTTTTGAGTGTGTAATTATTTAAGTGCAATTCAAAACTCTCAAACATTTGTACAGACTAAAACTGGTACAAATTTTCTTTCCAGAAACAGACTATAAGTAAAAAAAGATCCTAGGTGATGAGAGATACTGTTACCCAAATGCTGGTTGGCATTTTATACCACTCATTCAACCTGAAAAAAAACAACCTTTTTATTCCGTCATATTTGGAATGACATATTGTCAAGTGAATCTGGTTTTTAGTAAAAACGACAAAACAATGGATAATGCAATGTCAAAACTAAATTTGACAGCGTATGTGACAGCAAATTTTTCCAATTATTCAGAAATGACATACCATGTGAACATCAGCTGTCTTAGCAAAGAACATATGCATAGTAGCTATAATTAAATATGTTAAGGCAAATCGTTGTAACACTCCCATGATACGTAATTTTTCTAACGCCACTGCTGTAAAACAGAAATTAAGAATATTATAAGCATGTGTATGTAAACTCGGAAACAAAAATATCAATGACAGATTGTTATTTAAACATGCATTGATAACCAAAAACTTCAAAAGACTGTCATTTTTTGTTCACATTAAAAGGCAAAGATATACATGTTGAAGCCATATTAGTCAGTGTCATCATCATCTGTATCAGTCATTTTCATCTATGTTGGCATCATTGAAGTTGTGAGCAACTTCCTGGATTTTAATCAAAGATTTTTGGAACATTAATTTCTCTAACTGAAACTTAATTAAACTAGCAACAAGTTTCAAAATTAATTAGGATTGCATGGTTAACTTTGACCTTAAGTCAAGATATTTTAAGGAAACATATTTTCTATTTAAAATTCAATGTCCTTGACCTGGTAACCAGTATAACAATCCCAAAATGAGATATTATTTGTAAAGTTTTTTTACCATAAATACTCTCTACTGGATCTTAAGCACAGAAACCACCATGTAAGACAGATAGAAGGACTAGTTGCCAAAGAGACTGATACCAAAATTAACTAGGGAAAACTCTTGAGAGACAAATACCCTCTTCCATACATTGCTGTGATGGACCATCAGACACTCAATTGACGTATCGCCGTCCACGCCCACAATGTTCCTACAAAGGCCTGTCATGCTTGAATTACACGCAAAAAGAATGAAAACTCAGCCTGAATTGCGCCGTTTAATGACGTCACTGACACAAGTACGTCATTAGTTGCCGTGACGCTGCTTTGGTACCGTGATGGCAGCCTTTGTTGGAACATTGTGGGCGTGGCCGGCGATCCGTCAATTGGGTATAAGGCACATCATCTTATGTTTGGTTTACATTTGTGTTCAGTTTGATCAAAGTTCATTGATGGACATAGAAGATATGACAGGATATAGGGACAAACAGACAGATAGACAAAAAAATTCTTATCTACCCCTAACTTTTGGTATATATAATTGACCCCATTTTTGCTGTTGAGAAAAAGTGCAATCTGTATTAGAATATAAATTTGGTCGTCACTTACCAGAACCACCTCCAGTATTTATTACTAATCCTAGTAGAAATAAGATACAAGATCTTTTGAAGATTTTAAAGAACATTTGATGTTTAGGAACACATCTTCTGATCTGTGTATTAAAGGAGTATGCCATTGCTGTTCCCATTATAAAGACAAACCTATGAATGATAAAACAACAGATTTATTTTTCACTGATATATCACTACAGGTGTCTGATCTTTTACAGTGTGATCAATTTTATAAGAATTTCTAATTCATACCTCTTATTTTTAAAAAACAAAACAAATTAATTTATAAAATTATGGTAAAACATTATATACACTAGATGCATTTTTCATGCTTGTGTATGAATCACTAGGATTGTTTGATGTGCTTGAGGTAAAAAGTTCTTAGAATTTAAACATGTTGAAGTGAAATGTTATTTGCTTCTTAAAAGGAAAATAAAGAGAATTGATTATCATATAATTATTAAAGTATTTATTGACACATCTAGCTTGCAATATGATTGGACATTGTGCAACACAAGTGTCCATGTTGCACACACCCATGTCAGATTAGATAGCTAGATGATTAACTGATTACTGATATTTTAATCAATTTATCTGTGATATGAGCAATAAATTGATTCACTGATTAATGTATGTAATCCCTAAAAATCGGATCAAACATAAAAAGAAATAAGAAAATATCATAATGTAAACAAGCTTTGATTTGCTCTTAACTCCAAGGAAAACGAGACACTGATATCTGTATCTCCTATTAATGCTGATGCTTTGCACCAAGTTTGGTAAAATAGTGTTTTATAGTTTTTGAGAATTACTCTGGACAAAAAGTGCCTTGGCCTATAGGAGAAGGATTGACAGAAGTTCAAGTTCAATACTCCTCTCTTTCTTCAAAAAGAGGGGGATTAAATGCCGTAACATGAAAAACTTTTGGCACTGTTCTATATTTAACATACCATGGGAAGACAAGATCTGCTACAGTTAATCCATTCCACTTTGAATGATTAAAGAACCAGTACCCACCACCACCATAATTAACAAAACACATGATAGTTAAACTCAATCTAAAACAACCAATAAGCATAATACATCAACTACAACACATGCATGGCAGTCTAGTTAACAAAGCACACAATTATATATATATACATGTACAGTAAAAACTGCTATAGCAATCACCCAATAGTCCTTAGAAATATGTTCTTTAAGACAACTCTACCTTTCAACAAATTTACCATTATGAGTAGACAAATTTCCAAAATGTGTGAAAATATTGTCCTTTTAAAGTATTTTTTTTCACTTATTAGCTAAAATAGGTTACTTTTTGATAGAATTCTAAAAAATTAGTAGCCAATTGCAATTTAGGCTTCCAGGAATGGAAATATGAAAAGTGGTCTTTTTAAAGAGGACATTTTTGTTAAAAATAAGAAGCAATTACTGAGACTGTAAAACCTTAGTCACAATAGACAACTGGTCTTTTTATTCAGGTGGACATCTATAGCAGGTTTTACTGTATTAAGCAAGTTAAATTACATGTACTATTAGCTGAAAACAAAATGTTACTATTGCATTGAATAATCTACTAATTCAAACAGTCAAAATTATAGTACCAGTAAAACATCACAAAAACTATACTGTGAAATCATTAATTTTCGTTGGGTCCAATTTTCGTGGAATCGGTAAAAAATAACATTTCGTTGGGACGTAAATTCGTGGTTTTACTGTTATGTCAAAAATGTAGTTTGTCCTTTGAGCCTTGATAACGGGTAGGAAGTCATGCTTTGTTTGTTTATCGGCACCTATAGAAAAAGTTATTTGTTGAAATAAGAAAGCAATAAACCGTGACAGAGACGCGGATTAATGACTAAGTCTCGGATAGGCGCTAATTACCTGTAATCATTATATCAGTAACAATTAACTGCACAAGCGATGTGACACCTGGCCTGAGTAGATCTACCTGTTACGTTGTACAAATAAGCGGTAATTAATTTAGATTTAAAAGTTTATGCATAGAACATCAATCACAACGTGTTTTATAATCACTTTACATGAAACTGAATGTTTTTCTGCGACATCGGCAACTTTATAAAAATTCTAATTATTGACCTCTGATGACCTAATCAGCTGTTTACGAGAGTAACAATGGCGGCTCTTACCGATTCGAATGAAGTTTCGTTTTTTAGAAATCAAACAGCTGACTTAATAATAATAATAATGGTAATAATAAATATAAAACAGGTTTATAGAGATTGTTAAAATGTTTATTTAATTAATATGTAATCGGATTGGAATTTAAATGAGACGGGTCATAATTGATGATGAAAGTTACGGTTAGAAACCTGTCTGTCCCTATCGTCCCGACCAGTTCCTAATTGAAAACAAACATTTAAAAAATTAATGAAGAATTTATTAAACATAATATATGTACTTAAATAATTTTCATAATTAAATCAAACATCCACGCATCTTTACCTTGTGAAAAGTTTGTGTTTATGTGCGAGTTACGCTAGAGCAAACAATATGGTACATATATGCATGTCCATTAGTTATCATATATCTTGTCTTTTTACTTGAGGTTAGTATTTCGTGGTGGTCGTAAATTCGTGGTTCAGACTGTCCACTAAAACCACGAAAATTGATCCCCAACGAAAATTAATGATTTCACAGTAATACGAAGACACAAGGCCACACCAAATTAATTTTTATTTCTGAAGATGTAAAAAAATAAAGGGGACAAAGGAATGTAAATTGAATACATCTTTTTTTTATCAACCTGAATTCATTTTATCCTATCAATTGGCACATTTCTCTCCACTGTACAAACTTATGAATGACCCAATTCTAAATGTGTGAGTCACAGGTCCTAATATCACAGTCTCAGTTGTGGAATATGCCGAAACAACAAACAAACACTGGTATGGTTCATGTATATTGTCATGAGAAAAACCATCAAAAATATATTGGTGATACCAAACATGGCATGTTGGATTTTACTAGAAATTTTGGACAGGCAGAAATAGATTTGAAACAGAATTTCTTAATTCTAAATTTTAGAGTCAGGTCCTACAAACTTCAAATTAATGTGGCATGGCCCAAAGTATTATATATAAATTCTAATAGTCTCTATACATGCAGATTAATAAATACTATAAATCAGAAAATATTTCACATTCATTTTATTTTGGCATAAATTTACAAGAATAGCTTCCTCTCAATGACATGATAATTGAAGTATGCAAATACATGTAATATAAATTAAAATGTGGCTTCTAGCAAAACTTTTGTGAAAATTTTCCAATTTTTAGTTTAAGAAGGTTAGTTAGCTCTATTATTTATGATTTGATTAGTAACTACCACAAGCACATTCTGCCATGCAGTGACTGACTACCTAGTGTGGTACATACTAACTCACCATGGAAACACTAAATCAGCAACAGTGAGGCCATTCCATCGTGAATGGTTAAAAAACCAATATTTACCTCCTCGGTAGTTTACAAATATCATAACTACAATACTTATCCTGAAAATCCAATCAACAGAGAATTATGGGCAATGTACATTGTATATCGGCAATTCAATTCACTTTATTCACTCAAGCCCACAGGAGGTGGTACATGAGGTAATATATATATACAAGAATACAAAAATATATATCAGTAGAGGATTATGGGTAATGTATATCAGTAGAGGATTATGGGTAATGATAATACATGAACATTTTCTTCTTTGTTTTTTTTATTTATTTAATTGGTGTTTTATGCCCCAGTCAAGATTTTTTCACTTACATCTAGTAGATCAGTTCAGGAAGAGAGGAGGAAACCAAAAGACCTAGAGAAAATTCCAACCTTTGGCAAGCAGACTGACACTGAACTTTTGCACACTAGGTTCTGTCCTATGTGGTAAATAACGTATCGCCGACCACGCCCACAATGTTCCGACTCTGGCCGACATCACGGTACCAAAGCAGCGTCACGGCAACTAATGATGTACTAGTGTCAGAGACATCATTAAATGGCGCTATTCAGGCCAAGTTTTCATTCTTTTTGCATGTAAATCAAACATCCGGCCATTTGACGGAACATTGTGGGCGTGGCCGGTGATACATCAATTTATCAAACCTAGGTGGTGGAAGGTGCTGTGATGAATAGTGGAGTGGGGTAATGGAGTTTTACGCCCAAGTCAACATTCTATCATTTATATTGAGGCAGTCAGCTCATGAACAAAGGAGGAAACTGGAGTGTACAGAGAAAACCAACAACCTTCAGCAAGCAATCTGACAATTTTTCTCACACTAGGATCATTTTCAAGCAGGAGAGTTGAGTAATGGTGTTTAACGTCCCAGTCAAGAATATTTCACTTATATCGAAATGCCACCAGCTATAGGCGAAGGTGCAGAAATTTTGCCTCTGCGTTGCGCTGATGGCATTATACAGCAGGGTTCTTTAGTGTGCCAAGCCCACCGTGAGACGGGACCTCGTTTATTTTAAGTTCCCATCCAAAAGAACCGTGACTTTCATTTCTTAATACCGAGTGCTTGGCGAAAGAACAGTCACTACCCACTTTCAAATCTTGGGTCAGACCCGGCTGGGAATGGAACCCATGACCTTCCACTTACGGAGCGAGCACTCTACCAACTGAGCTACCGCAGTGGTTTTTTCAAGCAGGAATTAAATGTCCGCTTATGCATCACTGATTTTCAAGCAGGAATTAAATCAGTGATGCATAAGGGGACATTTTAGATCACTCTGCCACTGAGGCCTAAGACAAGAAGTATCAAATTCATTATTTAAGTAGGTATTTTTTACTTACCCTCTGAATGTGTCTAGAGATTTGAGTCGTTCTTTTTTAGGTTTATTACTCTCATTATTATCACCTGGATTTATATTAGTAGGCACAGCTGGCATACTGCCAAGATCTTCAGACATGTAAGCATTCTGAAAATGGGAAAAAAATTATATTACCATCAATTGCTGTCTGTACAAGTCCAATATATACATCAATTATCAGTACATTAATGCTGTAAATATATCAATTTTAGTGGTGTTCTATTTTTAGCAATATTTGTAACAACTCGGTACTGCTCATTTAAACCCATTTTTAAAATTAAATGCAATCAGAATGCAGACAGTGATCCTGAGATTTATGCCAATTTTAGAATTTCTACACACTGAAATTAACACATTTTCAGTACGGAGGAGCAAGACAGGGTCTGCCAATGTACCACAGGATCAATATCATGTGACATACATGATCAATATCATGTGATATTTAGTGCCATAGGATCCTACGTTGAAGAGAGCAAAGCAAATATTCAGTAGATTTTCAATGGGTTTGGTACAAATTAATAATTCACTTACTTACTTACAGTAAAACCTTGATTCATCGCCACCATTTGTTCAGTTAAATTTTGGCGTTATAAAGAGGTTTGGCGATAAATCGGGGGAGGCGGATAAAGAAAAACATAAACAAGATGGATTTTGGGACTTCAAAATAGTGTGGCGATAAGCGAGGTGGCAAAGTTATTGAGAGGCATTATAACGAGGTTTTACTGTATATGACCCCAGTCATTGCCAATAATTTCATTTTTTGGCTCCATCCTCCATGTATTTATTTTTTTTTTTGTAATAAATTGCAACTTGATTTTACAAAGATATTTTTTATCCATAACTCTTTAAGGTGTGATGATTTATAGTAAAATTTATATCAGTAAAGAACTTCAACAAATCACCTTTATAAAATGTGGTCTTAAAATTAGGTATGTCAAGGAGTACTCCATCTAAAAACTGATATTTGATTACAAATTTAATACTTGATTACTATGTCATTTTGAGTGTGTGGGAAAATTAGGTTTTTTATATTGAATTTCTTGTAATTATAGTAAACACACAGTTTATGTCTATTGTTGTTGTGTCTAATCTAGTAACCAGTTACAAAATTTGACAGATTTCCTACTTAAAATTAAAGTTCAAAACAAAAAACTACGGTAGATAAAAATTTACTGTGACTGTAAAATTAGATATTGAACCAACATGTAAAGAAAGCAACTTGACATTCACAAAGCATACATCTATAATATGTGATATGCAAATGTCAGAGGTCATGACCCTCAACCATCAGGAATTATTCACAGCACATGGCCTTTCACCACCTGGATATTATTCATAGCTCATGACCCTTCACCATCAGGAAATTATTCTAAATCTACCAAGCTACTGTCAACACACATAAAACACATATGTCTCTAACTCACCTGCCCTCTACTGGCAGATGATTTTGCAGCACTAGTTCGTTTTCTTACATTGGTGGTCTTATTCTTATTTATATTTCCTGGTACTAACAAGTCAGGGTTTTCATGTGTTTTAGATTTCTGTTAAAAATTACAAAATGGAGGATCTACAACAATCTTATACATCTATGATTTCATTCTTACTAGAAAACAAACAAAAACATTGCAGAAGCAGAGAGAGTGTCCGTGCTGTCTTAAAATTAAAACAAAGGGAAATAACTCCCAACCTAAATCATCCAAAGATAGCTTTAGTTTGCAAATCTAGTTCAACTATAGCAATCTCTTTAAAGACAAATCCCCCCACACCATTATCTTGTGAAATTGACCCTTTACCTATTTAACTAAATCTGCTTTTTGCCTCATGTTGGTTGCTCAAAATCCATCCATAGACACAGAAGATATGGGGTGGACATCATATTCAGAATGACAGCCAGACAACTGACAGATAGGGTTATTTCTATATACCTTACACTTTGTTTGTGACAGAACATTTTAACCAGAAATGATTTCTTATGGTATGAGATGACCAGGTACTCAAAATAACAATACAGTGATGCCATTATTTTTTGAAAATGAAACTGCATGCAAAATATCACCAATAATATTATAATGTAAATGCCCATTTTCTATTCTACTTATTTTTGGTTGTGTTTATTTTATTTATACAAACAACCTTTATTGGTTTGCCAAACATAGCTTCCATAACCTTGGTTCGTTATTATATGGGGGGGGGGGCACTGTACATATATTATAATGTAAAGACATAGCAAACTTTCTGCATGAAAGTAGTCAAACAGACAGCAGAAAAGCAAACATAAAACTGCAATCCAATAATGTCCCTCTACAGTTTAAGAGAGGCCAAAATGTGTGCGGAAAAAAGTGGTGAAACTTAATTGTATATTCCAAGTGTAAAAAAATCTTTAAAATGACATTATCCATTAGGTTAAATTGACATGATACAAAAACCAAAGAAACGATTAATTGGTACATTTTAAAGGCTGAGAGGTTTGGAAGTTTTTAATTCAACATCAAAACCGTATATATCAAAACATTATGCATGTGTATTTGAACGTGTTAGGGGTAAAAGGTGAAATTAGATTCAAAACTTGTACCATCACCATTTTAGTAAGTTAAGCATTGGATATTTTAATGACATAAATTTACATGTAACATGTATACCAATACAAATGGCAATAACTAAATTTCAGATGGATGACTGTTAACATCAATATCCAGGGCTGTCAAACTGCTAAATATGGGGTCGAAAATGGGGAAAGTTCCCAATGTTCTTAACTTATACAACAAATTTGGGTCCCATTCCCAATTTTCTAAACCTATACAAAATATGTTGGTCACTGTTCCAATGTCAATAAGTACACAATTGTTACTTTTACATTTCTATTTGCATTTTCCCCTATTAGATTTTGACCTCAAAATTGCATGAAATGAACCAACCCAGATCAAAGGCTCTTTAAGTATTAGCAAATAAAAAGAAAAAAGGGGAGGGTGACAGCCCTGATATCACAAGGGTTCCTCAAGTTTTAGCAAATAAAAAAGAAAAAAGGGGAGGGGTGACAGCCCTGATAGCAAAATGGCTCCTTAAGTATTAGAAAATAAAAAAGAGAAAATGGGAGGGGTGACAGCCCTGATATCACAAGGGCTGCTTAAGTATTAGCAAATAAAAAGAAAAAATGGGAGGGGTGACAGCCCTGATATCACAAGGGCGGCTTAAGTATTAGCAAATAAAAAGAAACAAGAGGCCCATGGGCCTGATACGCTCACCTGATAACTAATGGCTAGCTGATAGATTTAAAGACAACATAAATACTAAACCCCAATGACTTTTTTCTTTACATCATGATAACTTTTGTTTTAATACCTACAACATTCTAGTATACATGGCTATACAAAAAGTTTATAGTTTTCAAGATAATTAACCATTTCAGTATTGTTTCACATCTGTGACCTTGACCTTTGAACCCATGACCTTTTTCTATACATCAAAATGATCGTTGTATCAATACCTACAACATTCTAATATACATGCCTATACAAAAAGTTTATAGTTTTGGAGATAATTAACCATTTCGGTATTGTTTCACATCTGTGACCTTGACCTTTGAACCCATGACCTTTTTCTATACATCAAAATGATCGTTGTATCAATACCTACAACATTCTAATATACATGCCTATACAAAAAGTTTATAGTTTTGGAGATAATTAACCATTTCGGTATTGTTTCACATCTGTGACCTTGACCTTTGAACCCATGACCTTTTTCTATACATCAAAATGATCGTTGTATCAATACCTACAACATTCTAATATACATGCCTATACAAAAAGTTTATAGTTTTGGAGATAATTAACCATTTCAGTATTGTTTCACATCTGTGACCTTGACCTTTGAACCCATGACCTTTTTCTATACATCAAAATAATCGTTGTATCAATACCTACAACAATCTAATATACATGCCTATACAAAAAGTTTATAGTTTTCGAGATAATTAACCATTTCGGTATTGTTTCACATCTGTAACCTTGACCTTTGAACCCATGACCTTTTTCTATACATCAAAATAATCGTTGTATCAATACCTACAACATTCTAATATACATGCCTATACAAAAAGTTTATAGTTTTCCAGATAATTAACCATTTCGGTATTGTTTCACATCTGTGACCTTGACCTTTGAACCCATGACCTTTTTCTATACATCAAAATGATTGTTGTATCAATACCTACAACATTGTAATATACATGCCTACACAAAAAGTTTATAGTTTTCGAGATAATTAACCATTTCGGTATTGTTTCACATCTGTGACCTTGACCTTTGAACCCATAACCTTTTTCTATACATCAAAATGATTGTTGTATCAATACCTACAACATTCTAATATACATGCCAATACAAAATGTTTATAGTTTTCGAGATAATTAACCATTTAGGTATTGTTTTGCATCTGTGACCTTGACCTTTGAACCCATGACCTTTTTCTATACATCAAAATGATCGTTGTGTCAATACCTACAACATTCTAATATACATGCCTATACAAAATGTTTATAATTTTCGAGATAAATAACCATTTGTGTATTGTTTCGCATCTGTGACCTTGACCTTTGAACCCATGACTTTTTTCTATACATCAAAATGATCGTTGTATCAATACCTACAACATTCTAATATACATGCCTATACATAAAGTTTATAGTTTTCGAGATAATTAACCATTTTGGTATTGTTTCACATCTGTAACCTTGACCTTTGAACCAATGACCTTTTTCTATACATCAAAATGATCGTTGTATCAATACCTACAACATTCTAATATACATGCCTATACAAAAAGTTTATAGTTTTCGAGATAATTAACCATTTCGGTATTGTTTCACATCTGTGACCTTGACCTTTAAACCCATGACCTTTTTCTATACATCAAAATGATCGTTGTATCAATACCTACAACATTTTAATATACATGCCTCTACAAAAAGTTTATAGTTTTTGAGATAATTAACCATTTCAGTATTGTTTCGCATCTGTGACCTTGACCTTTGAACCCATGACCTTTTTCTATACATCAAAATGATCGTTGTATCAATACCTACAACATTCTAATATACATGCCTATACAAAAGGTTTATAGTTTTCGAGATAATTAACCATTTCGGTATTGTTTCACATCTGTGACCTTGACCTTTAAACCCATGACCCTTTTCTATACATCAAAATGATCATTGTATCAATACCTACAACATTCTAATATACATGCCTATACAAAAAGTTTATAGTTTTGGAGATAATTAACCATTTCGGTATTGTTTCACATCTGTGACCTTGACCTTTGAACCCATGACCTTTTTCTATACATCAAAATGATCGTTGTATCAATACCTACAACATTCTAATATACATGCCAATATAAAATGTTTATAGTTTTCGAAATAATTAACCATTTCGGTATTGTTTTGCATCTGTGACCTTGACCTTTGAACCCATGACCTTTTTCTATACATCAAAATGATCGTTGTATCAATACCTACAACATTCTAATATACATGCCTACACAAAATGTTTATAGTTTTTGAGATAATTAACCATTTCGGTATTGTTTCGCATCTGTGACCTTGACCTTTGAACCTATGACCTTTTTCTATACATCAAAATGATCGTTGTATCATTACCTACAACATTCTAATATATATGCCTATACAAAAAGTTTATAGTTTTCGAGATAATAATTATAATCAGAGGTAAAAAAAAATTAGGTCACGACCTTTACAATTGACCTTGACCTCATTTTGAAGATACTAACAAGAAAATGTCAAAACTGAAAACCCCATGGCATTATCTGGTCAAATAGTCAAGTTATAACAATTTGAAGCTATTTTACGATTTTTTCAAAATTAAACGCAAAAACGCGTTACCTATTTTTTATCCGAATTTCACAAAATGAACAAATTATAGGCTTAAGACACTAGAGAAGCCAAATATCACATCAGAATTTTTCTCCAATCAGTACTTTCGGAGAAGAAGATTTTTTAAGATTTTTGCACCCCTAGGTCACCTTGACCTAGTTATGGTAGCCATGGCAACGCCACGAACAAATCTGAATTGCACCGGCCCATATATACTTCTGAAAAAGTTTCATTAAAAACTGTCCGGTAGTTTCAGAGGAGAAGTCGAAAATAGGTGTTAACGACGCACGCACGCACATACGCACACACGCACACACGCACGCACGCACACACGCACATACACACGCTGCGCTATGCCATAAGCTCACATGACCTTCGGTCAGGTGAGCTAAAAATGGAAGGGGTGACAGCCCTGATATCACCTCTGGACATTGTATTGTAAATGTGATTACATATCATGCAGTATATTATACTGACAATATTACATAGAATACATAGTAACATACAGGGTCAGTTACAAGTCTCTCAGCTCCTGATCTAATTAAATATCTCTGTAATAGGTTTTGTCTGAAATATAAAACAATAAGAGCTGTAAAATATAATGGTGTAACATAGCTGCATGTAGTGTCAATTAAAACTATATACATTTTTACTATGAATTATTAATTATATTAATTTTAAGGGAGCATCAAGCCTCACTTCCCTGGTGGAAATTCACAAGTTTATTAGCCAATTTTCAAACTATTTACTTTGCTTTTAGAATTGTGATTTGAACATAGACTGTGGTATGCTTGTGTTAAACATTAAAAAATAAAAATTGTTATGTAAAATTCATTTTTTTATCATGTGAAATTTACATAAACATATTTACTTGTGAAAGTTTACGGATACTTACCTGTATATATGTAATCCAATTATCCATATAGCAGCTACACCGACAAAAAATCCAACTGCGGCATAAATAGCTGAAATAGATAGGTAAGTAAATAAATTTTTGATAAAAAATTATCTTATCATTTTGTATTACTGAAACAGTATTTGTCACTACAGACATGTCCATTTTCTCTACACACTCCAGTTTTCTTCACTATCCTTAATAAAATGACTGCTTTGATATAAAATTCAATGTAGAAGGGCACTTGTGCCATTGTTCCAAAATAATAATTTTATTCCCACAATCATAGTTCGAGGGCCAACCTTGGCAATTTTTAATCTTAATTAGATTGTGGGTAAATCCAGGCATATCACTTTATCATTTAAAACTTGAGCCTTAAAGATTCAAATGATCACTCAATGGCACAAGTTACGTACTGTAAATGCATTTAATTTTGTGTTTATTTATTTTCCAGGTACATGTATATGAAATTTAGACATATCTGCATAGTTCAATTTCTCGTGTATTATAACTATGCACTAACACCATATGTATAATATCATTTTCACTTGGTATTAATTTTTTTGCAAAACAAACATGAAATAGTCTGAAATTAGTACACCATGAAAATAAATATGTGTACAGTATATAAGATGCATTGATAAAAAGGTATGGATGCTAATCTTTTTAAATAAAAATTCATCAAGTTATGTTATCTTCAACTCAATTTCCAAAAGAGAGCACGGGAGAGATAGACAGATTTGTAAGTGTAAAAGTTGAAAGACACAGCAATTTGAAAATGCTTAAAATTGGGGAGAGAGTGACTTACGTATATATGTATCAGCAGGCATGTTATTCAGTACAACACTACGACATTTCACAATGATGTTACTCTTGTTACCACTGTTATATACATACAATACATATCTACCATACTCCTCAAATGACTTCCTGATGCTACAATAAACAAATAATACATAATGGTTGGTTCATATAATCACCACATAAATTGCATGCTGAGTGGGGGGGGGGGGGGGGGGGGGCTGCTCAATGGTCAAGTGGTCTAAAGCCCTGGCTTACCGATCACAGTACCTCTCACCATCTAAGTTTGAACCCCACAAGAGATAGATCCTAGTATAAATAAGTTTGTCATTTCACTTGCCAAAGGTTTCTCTGGGTATCTGTTTTCCCCACCATCCAAAAACTGTCCTCCTCAATATAAGTGACAGAATTTTGACTGTGGTATTAAACTCTATTACTCCACTCTATTCCAATCCACTTGTCTAAAAGTTGTTTTTGTCTCCCAATAGTCCAATTACTGTTATTCTTTTCTGCCACTTCACCTATGACTGGTGACATCTTGATATAAGTGAAATATTTTTTATTGGGAAGCAACCTCCCAACCTACCCCCCCAACCAACCAACCACCCACCCACCCACCCACCAACCAACCAACCAATCAATCAATACTGTTACTGATAAATGGTAAAGCTACATGATATATACAAATTGTGGAGCCACTTACCTGCAAGACTGGTCCACTGTAATATTAGTAGAATTAATCTCTAACAACATTGGCCATCTTGTATCCATGTAAACAAAACACTTAGAGTTTGGCTTTATTGATGCTTTTTTAACCAGATCACACTAAAATAATAAAGAAAACTCTTATGAAGGTCAAGTGGTACAAATGGACTCTGATGTTACGCACAGTGTGTACAAATCTATGCCATCTGAAGTCTTATTCTAAGAACTAACTTAAAGTAACTGCAATAATTTTTGAAAAATAACTTACAGGAAATAAAATACATAATATCTATCAATTTAAAAAATAAATGAAAATATACAAGAAAAGCATCATAACTATGGTTCATGGATAAATTCAACAGATACCGATGATTCACTGGACCATTGAATTGATAAAGGCATATTTCTTTACTATTTAATTGAAGATATCTTTTTTAATATTGTTTCTTTTTTCAAAAATTCTTTCAGATTTTGAAAATTTATGATTTTCATATTTTTCATATATCCACAATGACTTTTAAAATATATTTGCAATGCCGTCATGAAAATGTATACTGAAATAAGGGGTATTTTTTTAATGGTACATCAGATTTCTGAGTGACATATTTTCAAGCTTGGTGGTTTTCAGTCACTTTCTCTGGCCAAGTAAAATATTTTGAATTATAAAATATTTTTTCACTCCAGTACAAATTCTTCCTCAATATTTCAGTATCTATTTCAAGTTTCAAATGTAGCCATTGACAATATTTCCCTGACTCTGACTGGCCAGTCTTTTTGCATTTTTGAAGTACCATTATTGACTTTCATTTCGGATGATAAGGCTTTGTTCCTCTGATATTTGAAGTAATAATGCTTCTTAATATCATTTTTTCTATAATAATTATTATTCTATAGTGACTAAGAATACAAAATAATATAATTAATAAAGTAATTTGTATGCAAATTTTAAAAATAATATATTTGCTATAACAGCAAGAAGCACAAACCAGGGATTTATCAGGGTCTTTTGGGAAAAGGCCCTAAACTAAAAATTGGAAAAAAACCATCAACTTTTTGCTCATTTTGGGGAAACTTTGACATCATGTCAGAAGTTGGTTTACTAGTGACCTTGGAAGCCTTTGATATAGAAGTGGTATCTTCATCTTCCATTGCAGATGTTGTTTTAAAGTAATCTAGAAATTTTTACTTGATTTTGCTGATTTGGGGGGTTTCACAAAATTTACTTTTTTTTCGTTTAAAAACAACACAATTTTCTAATTTCTAACATAATTGTTGCATGCCGTTACTAGTAGTGTTGTGTTTGCAGGGATTTATCAAGGGCCTATTTAGGGCTGAAATTCTGCCCCATTCCCAATGAAAAAAACATTGTCTTTTCCCAAGACAAAAATGGGGCAATAAATCGAGGTTTTGACTGTAGTTTTATTTGAAGTGATTATCTAAAGTGTACTTATTTAGCATTAAACATGACCAGGGGCTCAGCATTATGTTTTGTAATGGAAGGTCCAAGACTTTAAGCCTTTATTTTATGGTAGGCCCCACATAAAGTCTGGACCTCGGACAAGGGCAATTTTGAACCCCTGATTCTGGACCTCGGACATGGGCGATTTTGAACCACTGAAGACAAACATAATAAGCCACTGTACCTTCCAACATTCCTCTGTTTGCATCCATAGATCTAGTGTATGTCCTATTTCTAATGGAGATGTAATGTTTAGGACAGCATTGTCCATCTTGTCTGCTAAGTCTTTTCCTTCACACGTTTCATTTTCTCCAGTACATCCCTTTATGAGGAGGAGGAACAAAGCTATAAAATCAAAGAAAAAATAAAATAAGGTTTGAAGAATATAATACAGATTTCACTATTCTAGGTTTTTACAATTACATAGTGATAACTGTAGTAGCTAAATTTTCAAAATTTGTGAAAATATAGTCCATTTTAAAGTATAACAGACCTTGCTCAAAAGCTGGCCAGTTAGCTTAGTTAAAACTTTGAAGAGCATTACACTAGAATTTGGAAGGTTGTGTGTTATCTACATGGTCTTGGGTTAGAGTAACTATTTGGCTACGGCATCTTTACTTTTCTGTTACACTTCAAATGATTTTTGTCTCATTTATACCATATAGTTTTTTCTGCAAGAGTCAAATTCAAAGCGGGAAACCCACAAAGAAGCGATAGGATGGTATGTAACCTAAGTTAAGCCAGATATAGAAAATAGGCTTTTGTAATACCTACAATCTCATACAATAGCTTCATATTTCATCCAGTCAAACCATAAAATTACTTGATGAAAATTGCCATGGCAACATAAATCAACCTACTGCTTTTGCATTTATAGTAGTACTATTTTCCGAAAGATTACATCATAAAAAGTCGATTTAGCCACAAATAACATTTTTTAATCATTTCTGCTCTTTTCTACAGCGTAAATTAAAGTCCTGAAACTGTTGAAAAACGGTATTATCTCCCTTTGGTAGTAAAAGGACACAAAACCGGAAGTGACGCAGAAGGTGTTATACCAGCTATTTAGTAAATGAAGCTTGTATACTGAACTGCATTTATTACCCAGATTTATCGGAAATAACTTCTAGTATTTATATATATATATTTATTTTTTAGCATAGGGTATTTCAGTTTCCTTCAGCAGAAAAAAATAAATAACAAGAGGCCCATGGGCCTTAACGCTCACCTGAGGAAGAGTACATATCTTATGCAGAGGTTCAATGGTCAATGACATTAATAAAAGAGAATATTAAAATTTTTAGCAGTAAGGGCCAATAATATGCAAGTATTTTTTGCAAAATTAATTATAATAATTATTATATAAGTATGCTATATATAACACATTTAAAGTCTAGCTACAATATATTATTTATAAAAAGCTAAAACATCTGTAAATTAAAATGTGCATTAGGCCAATACCTACAATATTCCAATATTGTCACCAGTGACATTGTTATATTTTTTTAATAATTTTATCGTGTCTACTTTTTTATAATGTTTACGGTAATTGTGCGCTGTTCGCCACCGTGAATAATTGAGTGTACCCAGTGTTTTGATTGGTTATTGGGTCTGGAAGTTATTCAAAGTGTGGTTTGTTTATGAACGTGTTGGTTCAGCCATAAGAAATTTATTAGAAATTTTAACTAACAAGGTCTTAGGAATATCTCGAGGTCATTGGTAATGGTTATGGTAGTGACCACAGGAATATATAATTATTGCTGCTTCGAAATATGTTGCGTGTTTCTTGGAACAGATTGTTAATATACTTGTAATTTAATCTGCCGATGGAATGTGCAGATGCTTTAGGTGTCACCGATGGATTGAGTGGTACCTGTTTAGCCGCCGATGGACTGTGCGGTTGATCACCGAAGGACTGTGTGATATTACGAGTTCGTTTTAACTGTTCCGAAGAGAGTGTTGATTGTGTAAAAGCTGTGTTATGCTGTGTTATGATGTGCTATGTGAACAATAACATTAAATGTTTCATGTTATGAAGATGTTGTTAAAATTGTTTGTTGCTTGAAAGAACTGTCATAAAAATATTCAGTGAAATTACCTATTTTCTGTCCTGATATCATAATAACAGAAACTATAACCGGAACTGAAAGCACTGATATATACATATTGACTAGATGTCCAGGTATCAGCCTCTCGGGTTCGTTACAATTATGGTGGCAGCGGTGGGATCCATCAGTGTGCTGTGATACATGGACATAGTAATTCCAGTCTGAAGATTATGGACATTTTGTTTATTTGATTTGTGATTTTTGTTGTATTATATGTGATTGTAATTAAGTTAGTTTTAAGGTAGTTAGGATAATTTGTATTACTTGTATGACCTCGGGAATATTCAATAGGTATAGGTAGGATTTATTTGTTTATTTGAAATTACTCTGCGTTGCAAACCCACAAACAAAAATGGAACGTCTTAAAGAAATTATTGAAATGGGAACACAGTTAGGATATGTAGATGAAGCATTGCAAACATTTGTCAAAGAACAACAAGAAATGGAACGTCAGGATAGGGCTAAAGAACGCGAGGAGAGACAAATAAATGAAGAAAGAAAATGGAAGTTACAAGAATACAACAACAGAAAGAAAATTAGCAATGGAAATGGATTTGGAACAACAGAGAAGTAAGGAAGCTGACAAAGAACACCAAAGGAAACTTGAAGTGTTAGAACTGAAAGAAAAAACGAAAGGCAAAATTGAAATGGAGAGTAAACCGGAAAGTATTAGTACGACGTTGTTCAAATATAATCCAAAATTACCAGCATATGATGATACGAAGGACGATATGGATGCGTATTTGCGACGATTTGAAACATTTGCACAAGCTCAAAGTTGGCCTGTGGATAAGTGGGCTCTTGGTCTAAGTACGTTACTGAAAGGCAAAGCATTAGAGGTATTTTCGCGTTTAGCCCCAGAACAAGCATTAAACTATGCAGAACTCAAAGCAGCGTTATTGAAACGATTTGATTACACCGAGGAAGGTTTTCGAAAGCGATTACGCGAAAGTCGTGCGGAAGAAAACGAGACATTTAGTCAGTTATCTATGAGGCTTGCTAATTATTTTGATAGATGGGTTGATTTAGCGAAATGTCCGAAATCATATCAGGGTTTAAGGGATTTGTTATTACGTGAACAATTTTTATTAAGTTGCAGTGGTGAACTAGAACTGTTTTTGCGCGAAAGGATTCCGTCTAGTTTGGGTGATATGTCCAAACTTGCTGACCAGTTTGTTGAAGCTCGCGGTAGCAAAGCGCGTGTGTTTACTCAGAGAGTCAAAACTTTAAATATGCGACAATCGAATGTTCAAAGTCAAGTTCAGCCCAGATCGCGAAATGAACCACATAAAGAAGGAGAAAAGAACTTTGAAATGAAAGCGCCAAAATTTAGTAAAAGATGTTTTATTTGTAATAGCGTTGACCATCTGGCAAATAAATGTCCGCGAAAGTTTGAAAGAGGAAAAGCGGCAGGAGTACATGCCTCACCGTTAAACGAACAAAACACTGACACAGTAGAAATCGAAAACCCGCAACCCCAGTCGGAAAGTAAATTAGCGAATGTTTGCGATTTTAAGTCGTTGCAAAAAGAATCAATGCCAGTTGTAAGTGGTCGTTTAGGAACAGAACAGGTTTTAGTACTACGAGACACTGGTTGTAATGGCGTTGTTATACGGGCAGCCTTAGTTAAAGACAGTGAAATGCTTGGTAGAAAACAAACATGCAAATTAGTCGATGGTAGTGAGGTTATAGTTCCGGTTGCACAAGTTAAAATAGAATCTCCATATTTCAGCGGAATAACTAATGCTTGGTGTTTGGAATCGCCGCTATATGACGTGATAATCGGTAACATTCCCGGTGCACATCCACCCGACAATCCAAATGATAATTGGGAGAAAGAAGTTATTAGCGCAGTTGAAACAAGAGGAATGAAAGTTAGAGCATGCAAAACGGATAAATTACTAGTTCCAGCCGAGATACAAGGCGTTGATCCGGTTGATTTTAAAAATGCGCAAGTTCATGATGAAACACTCGTTCCTTTGTGGAAATTAGCGAAGAGAATAATATAAAAGAATCTACAAGTGGAGTTAAGACTAGATTTTATGTACGGAATGATATTCTACTTAGAGAACGTATTGACAAACGAGGAACGCGTACTCAGTTAGTGGTACCAAAACATTATCGCGAGGCGGTGTTGAAGTTAGGTCACGACTCGGTAATGTCTGGACACTTAGGTATAACAAAGACTGTTGATCGAATTTTGATGGAGTTCTTTTGGCCAGGTATTAATGCAGACATTACGAGATACTGCAAATCGTGTGATGTATGCCAACGGACTGTACAGAAAGGACGTGTCAGAAAGGTCCCGCTTGGTGATATGCCTATAATCGATAAACCGTTTGATCGGGTAGCCGTGGATTTGATTGGACCGTTATATCCTGCGTCAGATAGGGGTATAGGTATATTTTGACAATAGTAGATTTTGCCACGAGATATCCTGAAGCAGTCGCATTGAAGCGTATTGAAACTACAGACATAGCAGAGGCTTTGGTTGATGTGTTTAGCCGCGTAGGAATACCTCGCGAAATATTATCTGATCGGGGTTCGCAATTCACCTCTGAAGTAATGCAAGAAGTTAGTCGACTTTTATCAATCAAACAACTTACGACAACACCGTACCATCCCGCTTGCAACGGATTGGTTGAAAAGTTTAATGGGACATTAAAACAGATGCTGCGCAGAATGTGTGTTGAGTGCCCTAAAGATTGGGATAGGTATGTGAATGCCTTGTTATTCGCCTATCGCGAAGTTCCTCAAGAGAGTTTGGGTTTTGCTCCGTTTGAGTTGATATATGGACATTCTGTAAGGGGACCTCTAAGGATTTTAAGAGAATTATGGACGAAGGATGTACCAGACCCGGACGTCAAAACAACATATCAATATGTACTTGATCTAAGAGAGCGATTAGAAGAAACATGCAAGTTGGCACATGAGAATTTAAAACAGGCAAAGGTTAAACAAGCAAAGAATTACAACAAAGCAGCAAAAGCGAGAAATCTTACAGTTGGAAAGAAAGTTTTAGTATTACTTCCGATGAAGAGGAATAAACTACAGCTTCAATGGAAAGGACCATTTGAGATTGTTGAACAGTTGAATGACGTAGATTATCGCATTAAAATGTATAGTAAGATAAAAACATTTCATATTAATATGTTGAAGGAATATGTAGATAGGAATGAAATTTGCCGTAGAGGATGTAAAACCAAAGGTGTGTTTGCGTGTGCAAGTATATCGTCATAGAGGAAAATTTGAGGACAGTGAGGATGGACACATGAACGAAACAGACAGATCTCCATTGATGTTGTTACAGTTAGAACCTACCGAGACTGTAAATGATGTACACATATCTGACGAGTTGAATGTGGATCAACGGAAGGAAATAGAAACTTTGTTAAGGGAATTTAGTTGTGTTATGACAGACCTCCCAGGACGGACTCACTTAGCAACACATGATATTAGAACAACAACGGAGGAACCAATAAGGGTCAAGCCATTTCCGATACCTTATACAACACGTGAAGCGATCAAAACTGAAGTGCAAAAGATGCTGGACATGGATGTAATAGAACTGTCCGACTCTGATTATTCATCACCGGTGGTTTTGTTACGTAAGAAGGATTCTACCTATCGGTTTTGCGTAGATTATAGGCAGTTGAACAAAGCTACTATCTTTGACGCTGAACCGATGCCTTCAGTCGACGATCTATTCGTGAAATTAGCTGGACGTAAACATTTTAGCAAATTTGATCTCAGCAAAGGATACTAGCAAGTACCTATCACTGATAGTGCAAAGCGGAAGAGCGCTTTTACTACTCCGTTTGGACTGTATCAATTTAAAGTCTGGTGAATGCTCCATCGACGTTTAATCGGCTGATGCGAAAATTACTTCATGGAATGGAACACGTGGTGGATGATATTTTATTGTTCACCGAAACATGGGAAGATCACGTGAATATACTCAAAGTTTTACTTCTCAGATTGAAGGAAGCTAATTTATCGGCAAGACCAACGAAATGTTATATTGGGTACCAAAGTTTAGAATGTTTAGGGCATATAATAGATCAAGAGATTTTGAAACCGACTCCGGATAAAATACTTGCAATACGTAATGCTCCTCAACCTATTACAAAACGTCAGGTTAAATCTTTTATCGGTTTAGCTGGATACTACAGGAAGTTTATTCCTAACTTTTCTACAATTGCAGTACCACCAGGGATTTATCAGGGTCTTTTGGGAAAAGGCCTTAAACTAAAAATTGGGAAAAACTATCAACTTTTTGCTCATTTTGGGAAAGCTTCGACATCATGTCAAAAGTCGGTTTACTCAAGACATTGGAAGCCTTTGATGTAGAAGCGGTATCTTCATCTTCCTTTGCAGATGTTGTTTTAAAATAATCTTGAATCTTTTATTTGATTTTGCTGATTTTGGGGGGTTTCACAAAATTTACTTTTGTTTTGCTTTAAAAACAACAATTTTCCAATTGGGAATTTTCTCAGCCGATTTTGGGAAAAATCAACGTTTTTTTCATTGGGAATGGGGCCGAATTTCGGCCCTAAATAGGCCCTTGATGAATCCCTGACCACTTACCGATCTAACGAAAAAAGGTATGCCAAATAAAGTAGAGTGGAATCAGCCACAGGAAAATGCATTTGCTACACTGAAGAAGTTATTGACATCGGAACCGATCCTTCGCTTACCTGATATACACCAGACATTCGTTTTAAGGACAGATGCTTCTGATTTGGGCATTGGAGCGGTCTTACTTCAGGAATTGAATGGTGTAATGCATCCAGTAGCATATGCCAGTCGTAAATTGTTACCTCGGGAAAGACGATATGCCGTTATTGAAAAAGAATGCTTGGCACTTGTATGGGGTGTGAACAAATTCTCACAATACCTGTTAGGAAAGGAATTTGTGGTTGAAACATATCACCAACCGCTTACATCACTTTCAAAGAGCAAAGTTGCTAACGCAAGGATAATGCGCTGGGCTTTACTTCTACAGCAATATCGTATGAGAATAAAAGCTATCCCAGGACGAGAAAACATCGGAGCGGATTATCTAAGTCGAACTCTGAAGGAATTTAAATAGACTGCTTGTAAAGATGTTGCACATCTTTTTCTACGGAGGGAGTTGTCACCAGTGACATTGTTATATTTTTTTAATAATTTTATCGTGTCTACTTTTTTATAATGTTTACGGTAATTGTGCGCTGTTCGCCACCGTGAATAATTGAGTGTACCCAGTGTTTTGATTGGTTATTGGGTCCGGAAGTTATTCAAAGTGTGGTTTGTTTATGAACGTGTTGGTTCAGCCATAAGAAATTTATTAGAAATTTTAACTAACAAGGTCTTAGGAATATCTCGAGGTCATTGGTAATGGTTATGGTAGTGACCACAGGAATATATAATTGCTGTTTCGAAATATGTTGCGTGTTTCTTGGAACAGATTGTTAATATACTTGTAATTTAATCTGCCGATGGAATGTGCAGATGCTTTAGGTGTCACCGATGGATTGAGTGGTACCTGTTTAGCCGCCGATGGACTGTGCGGTTGATCACTGAAGGACTGTGTGATATTACGAGTTCGTTTTAACTGTTCCGAAGAGAGTGTTGATATTGTGTAAAAGCTGTGTTATGCTGTGTTATGATGTGCTATGTAAACAATAACATTAAATGTTTCATGTTATGAAGATGTTGTTAAAATTGTTTGTTGCTTGAAAGAACTGTCATAAAAATATTCAGTGAAATTACCTATTTTCTGTCCTGATATCATAATAACAGAAACTATAACCGGAACTGAAAGCACTGATATATACATATTGACTAGATGTCCAGGTATCAGCCTCTCGGGTTCGTTACAAATATACATGCCAATACAAAAAGTTTATAGTTTTTGAGATAATTAACCATTTAAATATTCGTTCGCAGCTATGACCTTGACCTTTGAACCTATGACCTTTATTCATATATGAAAATGATCGTTAGGCCAATACCTACAATATTCCAATATACATGCCTATACAAAAAGTTTATAGTTTTTGAGATAATTAACCATTTAAATATTCGTTCATTTTTATGACCTTGACCTTTGAACCTATGACCTTCATTCATATATCAAAATGATCATTAGGCCAATACCTACAATATTCCAATATACATGCCTATACAAAAAGTTTATAGTTTTTGAGATAATTAACCATTTAAGTATTTGTTCGTGTCTTTGACCTTGACCTTTGAACCTATGACCTTCATTCATATATCAAAATGATCGTTAGGCCAATACCTACAATATTCCAATATACATGCCTATACAAAAAGTTTATAGTTTTTGAGATAATTAACCATTTCAGTACTTGTTTACATCTGTGACCTTGACCTTTGAACCCATGACCTTTATTCATATATCAAAATGACCATTGTGCCATTACCTACAATATTCTGATATACATGCCTATACAAAAAATTCATAGTTTTGCAGATAATTAACTATTTTGGTATTCTTGGACATCTGTGACCTTGACCTTTGAACCCATGACCTTGATCTTTGTATCAAAATGATCGTCATGTCAATACCTACAAATAACTGAAAATCCTATGCTATTATCACAAGAAATGTTAAAAAAATAGCATTTTTTATCAAAGGTCAAAAACTGGGACATGACCTTGACCTTCGACCTTGACATCAATTGGAAGAATATTGCAAGACAAGATCAACAGTGAAAACTCCATACAATTATCTTCAGCCGTTATGAAGTTATAACAATAAATGTCTCATTTTAAAAATTACGTAACTTTACGCAAAAAACGCGTAACCTATTTTTCGTTCAATTTTCATGAAAAACACAATTTTAATGTTCCCAGGTATGCTGAATCCAAATATCCAATCAAAATTTGCCTGCACCTTTTGGTTTCAGAGAAGAAGATTTTTTTGTCTTTTTGCTATTTTTAGTAACAGCGGCCATCTTGTTGGGCGTGGCCAAACCCCGAACACAATTTTGAAAGGCTGTTACCTAGGCATAATAATCACTAAATTTCATCAAATATGGCCCAGTAGATTTGGAGGAGAAGATTAAAATGTAAAGTTTATACACGACGGACGACGCACGACGCACGATGCACGACGAACGACGGACGACGGACGGTGATAGATTGCAATAGCTCATTTGAGCCTTTGGCTCAGGTGAGCTAAAAAATAAACATAATGATAAGAAATAAACAAGAGGCCCATGGGCCTGATACGCTCACCTGATAACTAATGGCTAGCTGATAGATTTAAAGAACACATAAAAACTAAACCCCAATGACTTTTTTCTTTACATCATGATAACCATTGTATCAATACCTACAACATTCTAATATACATGCCTATACTAAAGATAATTAACCCTTTTGGTATTGTTTTGCATCTGTGACCTTGACCTTTGAACCCATGACCTTTTTCTATACATCAAAATGATCGTTGTATCAATACCTACAACATTCTAATATACATGCCTATACAAAAAGTTTATAGTTTTCGAAATAATTAACCATTTTGGTATTGTTTCACATCTGTGACCTTGACCTTTGAATTCATGTCCTTTTTCTATACATCAACATGATCGTTGTATCGATACCTACAACATTCTAATATACATGCCTATACAAAAAGTTTATAGTTTTTGAGATAATTAAACATTTCCTTATTGTTTCGCATATGTGACCTTGACCTTTGAATCCATAACCTTTTTCTATACACCAAAATGATCGTTGTATCAATACCTACAACATTCTAATATACATGCCTATACAAAATGTTTATAGTTTTCGAGATAATTAACCATTTCGGTATTTTTTCGCATCTGTGACCTTGGCCTTTGAACCCATGACCTTTTTCTATACATCAAAATGATCGTTGTATCGATACCTACAACATTCTAATATATATGCCTATACAAAATGTTTATAGTTTTCGAGATAATTAACCATTTCGGTATTGTTTCGAATCTGTGACCTTGACCTTTGAACCCAAGACCTTTTTCTATACATCAAAATGATCGTTGTATCGATACCTACAACATTCTAATATATATGCCTATACAAAATATTTATAGTTTTCGAGATAATTAACCATTTTGGTATTGTTTCGCATCTGTGACCTTGACCTTTGAACCCATGACCTTTTTCTATACATCAAAATGATAGTTGTATCAATACCTACAACATTCTAATATACATGCCTATACAAAAAGTTCATAGTTTTCGAGATAATTAACCATATCAGTATTGTTTCACATCTGTGACCTTGACCTTTGAACCCATGACCTTTTTCTATACATCAAAATGATCGTTGTATCAATACCTACAACATTCTAATATACATGCCTATACAAAAAGTTTATAGTTTTCGAGATAATTAACCATTTCAGTATTGTTTCACATCTGTGACCTTGACCTTTGAACCTATGACCTTTTTCTATACATCAAAATGATCGTTGTATCAATACCTACAACATTCTAATATACAAGCCTATACAAAAAGTTTATACTTTTCGAGATAATTAACCATTTCAGTATTGTTTCACATCTGTGACCTTGACCTTTGAACCTATGACCTTTTTCTATACACCAAAATGATCGTTGTATCAATACCTACAACATTCTAATATACATGCCTATACAAAATGTTTATAGTTTTCGAGATAATTAACCATTTCGGTATTGTTTCGCATCTGTGACCTTGGCCTTTGAACCCATGACCTTTTTCTATACATCAAAATGATCGTTGTATCGATACCTACAACATTCTAATATATATGCCTATACAAAATGTTTATAGTTTTCGAGATAATTAACCATTTCGGTATTGTTTCGAATCTGTGACCTTGACCTTTGAACCCAAGACCTTTTTCTATACATCAAAATGATCGTTGTATCGATACCTACAACATTCTAATATATATGCCTATACAAAATATTTATAGTTTTCGAGATAATTAACCATTTTGGTATTGTTTCGCATCTGTGACCTTGACCTTTGAACCCATGACCTTTTTCTATACATCAAAATGATAGTTGTATCAATACCTACAACATTCTAATATACAAGCCTATACAAAAAGTTCATAGTTTTCGAGATAATTAACCATATCAGTATTGTTTCACATCTGTGACCTTGACCTTTGAACCCATGACCTTTTTCTATACATCAAAATGATCGTTGTATCAATACCTACAACATTCTAATATACATGCGTATACAAAAAGTTTATAGTTTTCGAGATAATTAACCATTTCAGTATTGTTTCACATCTGTGACCTTGACCTTTGAACCTATGACCTTTTTCTATACATCAAAATGATCGTTGTATCAATACCTACAACATTCTAATATACAAGCCTATACAAAAAGTTTATACTTTTCGAGATAATTAACCATTTCAGTATTGTTTCACATCTGTGACCTTGACCTTTGAACCTATGACCTTTTTCTATACACCAAAATGATCGTTGTATCAATACCTACAACATTCTAATATACATGCCTATACAAAATGTTTATAGTTTTCGAGATAATTAACCATTTCAGTATTGTTTCGCATCTGTGACCTTGACCTTTGAACCCATGACCTTTTTCTATACATCAAAATGATCGTTGTATCGATACCTACAACATTCTAATATACATGCCTATACAAAAAGTTTATAGTTTTCGAGATAATAATTATAATCAGAGGTACAAAAAATTAGGTCACGACCTTCACAATCGACCTTGACCTCATTTTGAAGATATTAACAAGAAGATGTCAAAACTGAAAACCCCATGTCATTATCTGGTCAAATAGTCAAGTTATAACAATTTGAAGCTATTTTACGATTTTTTCAAAATTAAACGCAAAAACGCGTAACCTATTTTTTATCCGAATTTCACAAAATGAACAAACTATAGGCTTAAGACCCTAGAGAAGCCACATATCACATCAGATTTTTCTCCAATCAGTACTTTCGGAGAAGAAGATTTTTTAAGATTTTTGCACCCGTAGGTCACCTTGACCTAGTTATGGTAGCCATAGCAACGCCACGAACAAATCTGAATTGCACCAGCCCATATATACTTCTGACAAAGTTTCATTAAAAACTGTCCAGTAGTTTCAGAGGAGAAGTCGAAAATAGGTGTTAACGACGCACACACGCACACACGCACACACGCACATACACACGCTGCGCTATGCCATAAGCTCACATGACCTTCGGTCAGGTGAGCTAATAAAGAAAAAAACGATATTTCATATGTGTGTTTGCTCTAAGTATGATATACTATTTACTAATACTTTTACAAAACATAATTTTACATTATTTATTTATTTATTTATTTATTTATTTATTTTTATCTATTTATCACAACGAATTAATAAAAAGAACACACATTTTTGTTTTTTATTTAAAATATTATTCATATTTATTTTCATTAATATTTAATATCTTTCTAAATATCCTTATATCTCTTTTAAATTTATTTATTTATTTATTTATTCATCACAACAAATAATAAAAGAACCCAAATTTCCGTTTTTTATTTAAAATATTGTTCACATTAATTTTTATTAATATTTAATATCATTTTAATTATCTTTACATATCTCTTATTAATTAATTAATTAATTAATTAATTAATTAATTAAGTTATTTATTTATTTATTTATTTATTTATATCTATTTATCATAAGTAATAATTAGGACGAACACCAACATCTTCAGATATTTTGATACCTTTTTATTGTAGTATGGTGCTGGTCAAGCTTTCGGCCTGGGGTGGCCTTCATCAGGACCAAGAGTGAATACAAATCAACATAAAGTACAAATAGCGGCGTAGCGATCACGACGAAATTAGCAAACATGTAATTGAAATTAAAGTGAAAATAAATAAATTAAAAACATTATCTTGCGTAAAGCTTATATTTATACTTATCAGTGTAAGTAGTGTTCATAAAGTTGTATTAAACTGATAACTAGCATTCATCAATGATAATCCAATCTTGGGGATCGATCCATCCATTGGGTTCTGAGGTGGTGCTGGAAATGGTGGTTCCACTGTCGGATTCTGAAAGTTGTAGATCTTCTATGAGTAAATTGAAAGTGTTAGTTGGTGGTTCATGTACGGTGCTGATGGTTGAGGTTGATGATGATGATAAGCTTTTACTTGGCTGAGTGGTTGGTACATACGGGATGTTATTACCCGGAACAATCCTGAAATTGGGTATGGTTGTGACATCCGTTGTTGCTTTTTTTATGGTTTTCCTCTTCTTGGGGGTGCTCTCAAAAGGTGGTGTCCATTTATCCGGTACATCTGCATACGTATAGATAGTGGTTTGAAAAGTATCTAATTTTATGTCTAAATTGTTGTGAACGTTTTTCAGATGTCTTCTGGCGATGTCTTTTCTGCCGAAAGTGGCGAAACATTCTGTGCATTCATACTGAGTAATGATGGCATTGTGCTTGGATTGGTAGTGTCTTTTGAGTGACTGGATTCTGCTAAATTGGCGGTGGCATTTATCACATGGAATCTTGTTGGTGGTTGTTGTTGTACTGATTTTCCTCGGAGTAGTTTTTGTTCGGGCCATGGTGGTTTACTGTTTCAGATTTAAGCCAAGCGGTTCGTGGGTTTGCAGCTCGTGTATCCACGATTCCTCGAGTCTCAAATGGTAGTTGTTGTTTGCGGTGACCCCTTCGAAATCAAATACTAAGGAAGTCATCCCATTCATTATCCCATTCCATCCAAACTTAGGAAAGATAAACCGCATATTAAACACCCAACGATACCTACTGTCCGGAAACGAAGAATGCAAAATTTTTCATGACAAAAGATTTACCGTAGCATTCCAAACGCAATATGTTGGTAAGGGGAAAGATTAACACCATTATAAAAACACCGGGAAGCCGCCCATGCAACAACATTTGCGCCACTTGCCCGTTCATGAAAACCACTAAAACATTCACCAGTTCAACCACCAACAAAACATACAAGATAACCAGTCATATCAACTGTCAAACAACGAATGTGATTTACCTAATTCAATGTAATAAATGCACCGCCCAATATGTTGGACAAACCTCGAATAACATTATCACCCGCTTCCGCACTCACTTCTATGATATAAGGCACCAAGACGCGCTCAAACCCGTATCCAAACACTTCACCACAAATGGCCACACAATTGATGACGTCACAATCATTGGCATCACCAAGACCACCGCAAACAACAACTACCGTTTGAGACTCGAGGAATCGTGGATACACGAGCTGCAAACCCACGAACCGCTTGGCTTAAATCTGAAACAGTAAACCACCATGGCCCGAACAAAAACTACTCCGAGGAAAATCAGTACAACAACAACCACCAACAAGATTCCATGTGATAAATGCCACCGCCAATTTAGCAGAATCCAGTCACTCAAAAGACACTACCAATCCAAGCACAATGCCATCATTACTCAGTATGAATGCACAGAATGTTTCGCCACTTTCGGCAGAAAAGACATCGCCAGAAGACATCTGAAAAACGTTCACAACAATTTAGACATAAAATTAGATACTTTTCAAACCACTATCTATACGTATGCAGATGTACCGGATAAATGGACACCACCTTTTGAGAGCACCCCCAAGAAGAGGAAAACCATAAAAAAAGCAACAACGGATGTCACAACCATACCCAATTTCAGGATTGTTCCGGGTAATAACATCCCGTATGTACCAACCACTCAGCCAAGTAAAAGCTTATCATCATCATCAACCTCAACCATCAGCACCGTACATGAACCACCAACTAACACTTTCAATTTACTCATAGAAGATCTACAACTTTCAGAATCCGACAGTGGAACCACCATTTCCAGCACCACCTCAGAACCCAATGGATGGATCGATCCCCAAGATTGGATTATCATTGATGAATGCTAGTTATCAGTTTAATACAACTTTATGAACACTACTTACACTGATAAGTATAAATATAAGCTTTACGCAAGATAATGTTTTTAATTTATTTATTTTCACTTTAATTTCAATTACATGTTTGCTAATTTCGTCGTGATCGCTACACCGCTATTTGTACTTTATGTTGATTTGTATTCACTCTTGGTCCTGATGAAGGCCACCCCAGGCCGAAAGCTTGACCAGCACCATACTACAATAAAAAGGTATCAAAATATCTGAAGATGTTGGTGTTCGTCCTAATTATTACTTGTATTTAATACCACATACACCTGCATCCGTGCGGATCCATCTAAAGATATTTTCAACACCACTCCATCCACCTTACGGCGTTGGAACTTTTCACCACCACCTCTCCTAGTATTTATCATAAGGAATAATAAAAAGGACCCATTTTTTTGTTTTTTTATTTTAAAAACAATCTTTTCTTCTCTCTAGTACAGCTATATTATTACCTCAAATTGATTTTAATTCGTATTTGTTTTAGAAATTGTCCCATTTTTAATTCCTTTTTGGATTAAAATCAAAGATTTATTTTTATTATTATTATTATTATCATTATTATTATTATTTACCCATGTAATGAATAAAAAAAAACACGTTTTCGGGTAGAATCTGAGTTTTTTGTTCAACGAAAATATCAAAATAAAGGTTTAAAAAATAACTTCCTATTGTCTTTCAAATAAAATATTTCATCCCAGTATCACTTAAATATGAAAACAATTTCAATTCGGCAATAGCTTCCTATTCTTATTTGCAGTAAGTTCAATAATAATAATCATCATCATCATCATCATAACATAAAAAATAAATAAAAATTTTCATATAATAACTTTATTACACTTGATTTTAATGGGATGAAAAGAACGTCATCCAAATGTGATACAAGTGGGATTATGCTCGACTAACTAAGGACTCAAAACTCGAGTGAAACTTTCTTTCATTTATTCAAAATAAATTAATATCGTTCAAAGTGTGATTTACACCTCCTCACATACTAGTAATTAAGAGATTATCAATATGTTACATTGGGAAACATCCTGTTTAGAAGTAGACATTTACCACCTGTAATTAACAGAGTTTACCTTGCAATATGCAACATTAATTGACACGTGCATATATCTATATGATATACCTGGTAAATGTTATTTGTCCATTTTTGCTGGATTCTGAAAATCGAACACATTAAAGTTAAATTAGATTAGTTAATTTGAACAAGACATACGTCTCTGTTTGAACGTGTGAATTGGTGAACTGATTGAATAACGGAATTAAATTAATTTTGAAAATTAAAATTGTTTAAAATGTATATATTTGACTGAATTCATTCATAATAATTTAAATTGTCTTCAATGATTATACCGCTCTTATTTCCCTGACTTATCTCGTAATGTTTAATCTGAATACATTCAAAACAATTAAAAAGCTGCATGAAGGACTTGTGTAAATCTGGCTTTAACGTGTTCTGAATTTTGTGGAAAAAAACATGTTCATCGGTCATTGTGATTTTATTATATCCAAATTTTACAAAAGATATCATTTTGACTCGATATCAAACTTTAAAACCCTTCAAAACACCACACAAACCCACATGTAATATATGGATACATATATAGGTAATGTGTCTTTCCTCAGCAGCTTAACACCATGTACGTCATCAATTAGGTAGCCGGAAAGTTACGAGCGGTGTCGGAAACTACCGAGTATTAGCAGTTCGTTTAGGTAAGGTTTTAGTGTATTACAGGTAAATGTAAGGCGTGGGAAACCGTCAGACACATCAATATTGACTATTCTACCCATAGGAATGCAAAATACAAAATTGATAAATTTGGTGACCGGTGACCTTTAAGTGAATAAAAAGTATATTATAGATTGAAAGGGTGGGTCTAAATGTTGGGAAAAATAGCAAATTTGTAAATTTATAAGTTAAAGGATTACAAAACCACATCAACATTCTGGCTGCAGACTTCCTAACGTGTTTTTAAATCCAATTTTGGAATAGAAACAAGTTCTTATCGGTTTAATTTTTATTACATAAATAAAAAGTGTTTTCTATGTTCTTTCAAATGATTTAATGTTTTCGGTCCTATTTATATGTAAAGCATCATATTTTTTGGCTTGAAAGTGCAAACTTTGGGTATCTTTGACAATTTTTGTAATGCAAGAGTTACATAACCTTGCCTTTGGCGGCCATTTTGTTTCACATTTTGAGATTTTTATGATTTGTGTTAGATTTCTGATAATCTTAGGTTCCGAAAAACAAAACCATGCACCTTATGACCAATAATAGTGTAATAATTCAAATTTGAAGTGTGCATACACGATATTCAGGCTTGAAAAAAGCTTCTCAATGACAGAAAATAATGTACAAGTCCTACAGATGTAGTGTAAGTTCTATATATTATATACATACAGTAGTTATACATGTGGCAGTTTACTGCCAGACTCTTTGGTCTTTTAGTCTTGTACGTAGTAAAATGGTTTTCCCCCAGCAGGGCCCACTGTTGGAATCACTCAGTTTTGACAGTGAAATATTCTTTATTTCCATAGAAAATAAAATAAACTTGAATAAAGATTGATAAGATTCACTTAGTTGTACCTAGTCGTAACAGAAAATCTGTATGTGCATCCAAAATTAGCCTAGAATATATGCATAGGGTAAAATGTTGGCACTATGGGGATTTAAAATGTTGACCAGGCAAATGACAGACCCTGTTGCGCATGTCGTATAACATCACTAATGACATCACTGCCATGTAAAATCCCCATAGCGCTAACATTATCATTTCTACAGAAATACTTTATCACAATCGTGGATGTCCATACCGTTTTTCAGTTACGACTAGGAACATGTAAGTGAAAATATAAATCAGTATTCAAGTTTATTTGATATTCTTTGGCAATAAAGTGTATTTCACTGTCACAAACAGAGTGGCACTAATAGTAGTTCAATCATCAACCTGGGCAGAGACATATAAAACCCGAGATTGGCAACTCCTATATACCGCTATTAGCCCGCAGCGAACTATCGCGGTTCGGGGGTATACTTGCCACTTTGATAAAGGATTTGTTAATTTTCAATTTTTTACTAAAATTCTAATTGCAACATGTTTATAATACTTATACCCATTGTAAGAAACAAGTTGCATACACATTTGAAATAAATTAATTGGTTTTTATTGAATTTAAAAATGAGAGAAAAATTAAAATTTTCATCCTTTGACGGGTTGGGGGTATACTTGCCACTTTGATAAAGGATTTGTTAATTTTCAATTTTTTACTAAAATTCTAATTGCAACATGTTTCTAATACTTAAATACCCATTGTAAGAAACAAGTTGCATACAAATTTGAAATAAATTAATTGGTTTTTATTGAATTTAAAAATGAGAGAAAAACTATAATTTTCATCTTTTGACGGGTTGGGAGTATACTTGCCACTTTGATAAAGGATTTGATAATTTTCAATTTTTTACTAAAATTCTAATTGCAACATGTTTATAATACTTATACCCATTGTAACAAACAAGTTGCATACAAATTTGAAATAAATCAATTGGTTTTTATTGAATTTAAAAATGAGAGAAAAATTGAAATTTTCATCTTTTGACGGGTTGGGGTGGGGGTATACTTGCCACTTTGATAAAGGATTTGATAATTTTCAATTTTTTACTAAAATTCTAATTGCAACATGTTTATAATACTTATACCCATTGTAAGAAACAAGTTGCATACAAATTTGAAATAAATTAATTGGTTTTTATTAAATTTAAAAATGAGAGAAAAATTGAAATTTTCATCTTTTGACGGGTTGGGGGTATATTTGCCACTTTGATAAAGGATTTGATAATTTTCAATTTTTCACTAAAATTCTAATTGCAACATGTTTATAATACTTATACCCATTGTAAGAAGCAAGTTGCATACAAATTTGAAATAAATTAATTGGTTTTTATTGAATTTAAAAATGAGAGAAAAATTGAAATTTTCATCCTTTGACGGGTTGGGGGTATACTTGCCACTTTGATAAAGGATTTGTTAATTTTCAATTTTTTACTAAAATTCTAATTGCAACATGTTTATAATACTTATACCCATTGTAAGAAACAAGTTGCATACAAATTTGAAATAAATTAATTGGTTTTTATTGAATTTAAAAATGAGAGAAAAATTGAAATGTTCATCCTTTGACGGGTTGGGGGTATACTTGCCACTTTGATAAAGGATTTGTTAATTTTCAATTTTTTACTAACATTCTAATTGCAACATGTTTATAATACTTATACCCATTGTAAGAAACAAGTTGCATACAAATTTGAAATAAATTAATTGGTTTTTATTAAATTTAAAAATGAGAGAAAAATTGAAATTTTCATCTTTTGACGGGTTGGGGGTATATTTGCCACTTTGATAAAGGATTTGATAATTTTCAATTTTTCACTAAAATTCTAATTGCAACATGTTTATAATACTTATACCCATTGTAAGAAGCAAGTTGCATACAAATTTGAAATAAATTAATTGGTTTTTATTGAATTTAAAAATGAGAGAAAAATTGAAATTTTCATCCTTTGACGGGTTGGGGGTATACTTGCCACTTTGATAAAGGATTTGTTAATTTTCAATTTTTTACTAAAATTCTAATTGCAACATGTTTATAATACTTATACCCATTGTAAGAAACAAGTTGCATACAAATTTGAAATAAATTAATTGGTTTTTATTGAATTTAAAAATGAGAGAAAAATTGAAATTTTCATCTTTTGACGGGTTGGGGGTATACTTGCCACTTTGATAAAGGATTTGATAATTTTCAATTTTTTACTAAAATTCTAATTGCAACATGTTTATAATACTTATACCCATTGTAAGAAACAAGTTGCATACAAATTTGAAATAAATTAATTGGTTTTTATTGAATTTAAAAATGAGAGAAAAATTGAAATTTTCATCTTTTGACGGGTTGGGGGTATACTTGCCACTTTGATAAAGGATTTGTTAATTTTCAATTTTTTACTAAAATTCTAATTGCAACATGTTTATAATACTTATACCCATTGTAAGAAACAAGTTGCATACAAATTTGAAATAAATTAATTGGTTTTTATTAAATTTAAAAATGAGAGAAAAATTGAAATTTTCATCTTTTGACGGGTTGGGGGTATATTTGCCACTTTGATAAAGGATTTGATAATTTTCAATTTTTTACTAAAATTCTAATTGCAACATGTTTATAATACTTATACCCATTGTAAGAAGAAAATTGCATACAAATTTGGAATAAATTAATTAGTCTTTAATGAATTTAAAAATGAGAGAAAATGGAAATTTTAATCTTTTGACAGGTTGGGGGTATACTTCCAACTATGATAAAGAATTTTATTATATTCAATTTCCGTGCGCTTCGTCTCCTCTCTCTCTCTCTCTCTCTCTCTCTCTGTGTGAAGAAAAAACTTGTGTTCACGATAAGGTATTAGGGAATTAGGAATTTAATTAGTGATATCCTGTTTACGGGTAATTAATGAACATCGATAGCTCATGTAATCACTACCGATACTGAGGATGGATACACTTCGAATCTGCAAAGGGATTAGTGACGAGGGGATTCTCTCAATGAGGAATGTCCAATAAACAAGCAAAACTGCAATTAAAATTAATAAATAAATCGTTTCAATTGACTATATACTCGTGACAGTTTTTTTTGTAATAAAAGAATAAAAGAATTATATTTTTATCCAGTCCATGACAATCGGCACAGAAATAAAATTCTCACATTCGCTAAATTAATATTAGAACCACATGCAAATAAACACTTTATTTTATTTATTTATTTATTTATTTATTTATTTATTTATTTATTTATTCATTTGAATTGTCACTTTCATATGTATATATAAAAAATCGTATATGTTTGCAATACAAGTACTTTAGAGATTTTATTTCCAGACACATAATTAGAAATAAACTAACGTTTCTTTATTTAATGCCTGTGAAAATAAAGGTTGTTAAAATAGTGTAACAGTTTCTATAAAATTAGCTGTATATGTAAGTTAAGAAACAAGAGGCCCATGGGCCTTATACGCTCACCTGATAACTAATGGCTAGCTGATAGATTTAAAGAAAACGTAAATACTAAACCCCAATGACTTTTTTCTTTACATCAAAATGATCATTGTATTGTCACAGGGTGACATAATTAATTAATTGGGTTACATCATTAATTAATTACTTACACCATTTTTAATTGGGAGTTAATTCAGTTAAATGGGTATTAATGAATAACACTATACTATATAATGATAATCAATTTTTTTTTAAATTATTATTGATATCAGTATTTTATGGGCTACTATTTTAATAGTTATTTGTGGGGAAATATTTTATAAATTTTACTTAAATTTTCATTAAAATTATAAGTTATAAAACTTAGAAAATTTAGCAAAGTTAAAAGTCACTTTATTTTAAAAGTTCAATAAGTGTGTTTATACTTTTCTATAGAAGTACCATGGTAACTTCTTACACTTGTGAGAAATATGTGACTGTCCTAATTTCTTGTGTAAACATTGACCATAGCATCATTGTCCAAAAAGGATGTGTATTGAAATTGATACTAAATATAACTTTTGACTGTTTTGGTCAGGCAGTACTACCCTGATACCTTTGTAGTGTGGGGGATGGGTAGGGTCAAGCCGTTTTGACCCCTGTTTTCTGGAATTCCATTGGTCAGCAATTGGTCCAGGAGGGTGGAAGTCCTATAAAAAGGGGGGTATTTTGAGATTTTGTCAGATCGCAACCAGATTTTTTTTTAAGTGCTTGGTTCCAATACCTGGTCCAGTTTAATTTTCTTAATTTAAAGGATTTTAAAGTTAAATTTAATTATTTTTAGCGTTACCAGCTAAAACTTTATATTGTGCACAATTTCCTAGCGTTTCCAGCTAGTGTTTTATAATTTGACGATCCCAGTCAAATTATTTAATTATTTTATTATTTATCGACGTTTCCAGTCGAGAATTCCCAGATATTCGACGTTCCCAGTCGAAATCGACGTTTCCAGTCGAGGACTTAGTATATATCGACGTTCCCAGTCGGTTTTATTGTGCACAAAAGTATTATCTGAGGTAAATATAGACAAATTTACTTTTAAAATCCATGCATTATTTCTCATTTTTATCGCGATCGGTGGTAATATTTTTGTTACCGAAATATTCAAATTGATTTAATATATGCACTAACCTTTTATAGTGTATTTTTCGTGGTTTTTGTCCCTATCGGACAAGCACGTGTATTTCCATTAGATTTTGTGACCTTGACCAATTGTGTTTACATCCGGGCGACGCGGTCTGGAATTTGTGTCAAGCGGGTCGGGAGCAGTCATTTTCTCTATTTTTGCCCTATATCCGTATAGGTACATTTTTGGGGAGTTTTTATTGGTTTTTAAGGTGAAGTAGGTTTTTACTGGTTTTTCTTTAGTAATTTTCTATTTTTGTTAAGGATAAGGAAAGTACAAAAATAATAGTTTTGATAAGGTTTGGATTATTGGGTTTAATAATAGTTTTTGGGTAGTTTACCCTCATTTTTTTATTATTCCTAATTAAATACCTTGTTAAGGTTATTTTTTTATAAGGAGGAAGTGAGGTTTGTAGGCTGAGAGTTGTATATATTTGTGTAAATAAAGTTTTGATCTAGTTTTATAATAAATGTTGTAAATATATGTATTTCATTTCTTATAGTTTTCATTTACTTTAGGGATTAGTTTCAACAAGTGTTGTAGCCTGAATGCTCAGTATTTTATTTAGATTTATCAGATTTAGAATTATATTTATATTTACATTTAAATTTGAGACTTTTGTCTTAGCTACCATAAGACAGTAGTGCCAGAATTCTAGTGACCATAGGAGGCACTGGTATCAAATTTATATGGTTAGTGGTTAATTTAATACACAAAATTCATAAGTAATTTTACTGACTTTTGGCATAATTGGTTATATTAAAATTTCGAGTTATACTTGAGCATTCAGATAACAGCCCTTGTTTGTGAGTAAGAGTTCCTCTGGATTTCTGATTTTATTGAGTCCCTTAATTTTGGTTGAGTTTAGCTGAATATATGCACTTGATCTAGTGTCATTATCTTGGTAATTGAGTTTTATAATCAGTATCTGAACTGACAGAACAGAAATAGATCAATTCAAGCTATACTGGCTTGCGGATTCACGCACGTTGAGTTCTTGTTCCTCGTTTGAGGTGGTGGCAGCTTTTACCTTTTGTTGTTTTGCTTGAGTCGCGTACTCGGCGGTTATTGAACTCAACACTCTGTTGCTCGGTACACGTGATTTGACGTTGTCCCGAACCTTTACTTCCAAGCTAGATACTCGGAGATAGAACCACACCATCTGGCTTCGGTCGTTTAGGTTAGGATTTCGTCAAACTTGAGAGGAGGTCGGCCCTCAAGGTCTTGGAGTTACCCAGGCGTAAGAATTACATCATAACTTGGACCTTGTGTGGGGTTTTGGTTACGTCATATTAGGACCCCTGAAACCCCTTAAATAGCCCCGATACCTCCAATCCTGCCACAGTGGTGGCAGCGGTGGGATAAATTGGTTGATTTATTTGTTTGTTTCTGGCAGTTAGGTGTCTGTTTTTGTATCTCGTTACCAGAGATATCTGATATTTTGTGATTTTAGGAAACTTGCATTGTTAAGGAAGTTTTTCTTAGGCTGTTTATACAGTAGGGTTTTTGTTAGGTTGATTTTTTTGGGTTGTTTTGTGTAATAGGGAACCAAGACATTTTTTATTAGATTATGGATTCTGATAGGGATCATACTTATACCCGACCAGGTATTGGAACCAACCACGACTGCTCCCTTGACCAGGACCCGGGTTTGGTCACTCCTAGTTTCTCAGGCACATCGAGGTTTGTCGATGGGACACCGAGTGGGGAAGTTACCTTTAGGGTGCCGCCATCTCAATCGGCAGATCGTATCGATAAAGAGACTGATCGCATTCGACCGGTTGACAATTCCTCTGTGGAGGATCGGTTACGTGAACGTATAAAACAACTTGAGTTACAACTGGAGGAGAGTGGAGAGGCCCGTCACTCTCGGTCCGGCGATAGAGAAATAGCTAGTAGGTCAGCGCAACCAGCTGAGGAAGATGAACCATATAGCCAATGGTTAAGGCAGAAACGTGCGTTTGATGACCAGAATGCACGAACTTACAGTGACAGTTATCCGGGGGGTGGATTTAGAAGAAATTATTTTCCAGCACAGCGAGCGCCCAGTCCAATAAGGAATGGTCCATCACGTACCAGTGACTTCAGTGGAAGTGCAGATTTTCCTGTGAGGAGACGTTCACCAAATAGATTCCGACGAGTCCCAGAGAGAGAAGAGAACAAGCCTTATCGCAAGCCAGATAAATATGATGGCAAGCGAAGTTTCAGCGAATATCTAGTTCATTTCGAACTGGTGGCCGACCGGAATGGGTGGACCGAGGATGAAAAAGCCTCAGAATTAGCCATAAATTTGAGGGGTCCAGCTCAGGGCTTACTTAGCGACCTAGGCCCAGAGCAAAGAAACGACTATGAAGAATTAGTGAAAAGTCTTCAGAACATGTTTGAACCCGATAACCAGGGTGAATTATACAAAACTCGGCTCAAGCACAGGATAAGAAATAAGAGCGAATCGCTAGCAGACTTATCCCAAGACATCAAGCGTATGGTGCGTCGAGCTTATCCCAATGCACCCAGGACAATGCGGGAACACCTGGCTAAGGATTACTTTGTTCCAGCTCTAAACGACTACGACTTGGAATGGGCAGTTTATCAGGGCAAGCCCAAGACAATAGAAGAAGCCCAAAGTTTAGCCTTAGAATTTGAAGCCTTTACAAGGGGAAGGAAACAAAGGGGGCTCCCAAAACATACAGTCCGTGAAATAAAAACAGAAAAAAATCCCACAGGAAACCAAAATTCAAAAGGGAAATCCTTTAGCAAGGAGATAGAAGAACTGAAGAGACAAATAACCAAGCTGGAAGCTGACAATAGGAAACTTAGAGGTGCGAGACCAGCACCTAGACCACAGCTGGTGTGTTATTACTGTAACCAGGAAGGACACATGAGGTCAAACTGTGAAAAATTAAGGAGAGACCTGCAGTGGCAGCAACAGCAGCAGCAACAAGGGAACAGAACCGTTGACAATACAGTTCCCTTAGAGCCCAAGGAGCAGGGAAACTGAGGGTTGCTGGAGACAAGGGCCAGTCTTCAGCTACTACAGGGCCCTCTGAATTTGATGAGATTTGTTTAGTTGATAGAGGGGATGGTTTATATGTAAATATTGTAGTTTATGGTAGAAATGTGCAGTGTTTATTAGACACAGGTTCTACAATTACTGTTCTTAGTTTTAGATTTTATAATAGTTTACCCGAGAGCTTGCAACCAAAGCTCAAGAGGGCAAAATGTAAGCTGATTATGGCAGACGGTAGTTTTGCTGAGCCATATGGGGTTACCTACTTGCCATTAGAAATTGGGACGAATTTAGTTTACCAGAGGGTGGTTATTGCAGATATTGAAGCTGATTTAGTTCTTGGTTATGATTTTTTGTATGCAAATAGGTGTTTAATTGATGTTTATGGTCATAAGCTGAAAATGAAACGACAGCCTTTGCCAGTTAATGAGGTTTCTGTTTATCATATGATGGTGGCTAGAACGATTATTCTGCCTGCTAATAGTGAGGTAGTTGTACCAGCTACAGTAGAAACAGATGACGACACAGATTTGGTTATTGTTGACAGTTATTGTCCTGAATTAGTTGACCAAGGTTTACTAGTTGCGAGGGCATTAGTAAATACGGAGGGGGAAGTACCACTAAGAATTGCCAATTTGACAGATAAAGATTACACTTTGTATCAAGATACTTGTGTTGCACTTTGTGAGCCAGTCCACGAAATTCTTGAGTCTAGTAGTGACCATACTAGTGAAGAATGGACCCAAGACCATGTGAGGTGCACCGGAACTGACGATAAAAGTGATGAATTACCAAGTTATCTTGAGGAACTTTGGAGTTCATGTAAGGTCAACCTTTCAGATGAACAAAGTGAAGCTGTTAAGAAGCTCCTAATACAACATTCAGGTGTGTTTGCTAAGACAAAGGAAGATTTTGGACGTACTGATTTAGTCACTCATAAAATTAATACCGGTGATACTGTACCAATAAAGCAAGCGCCAAGGCGGTTACCGTTATCAAAGCGACCTGAAGCGGAAGCTGAAATAGACAGATTGTTGAAAGCCGGAGTTATAAAGCCTTCAACTTCTCCTTGGAGCTCACCAATTGTATTAGTAAAGAAGAAGGACTCGTCTGTACGTCTATGCATTGATTTTCGCAGCGTTAATGCCAAAACTGCCAAGGACGCATTTCCCCTACCACGAATCGACGATTCATTAGACGCGTTACGAGGTTCGAGATGGTATTCAACACTCGACTTAATGAGTGGTTATTGGCAAGTGAAGATGGATGAAAGGATGCCGAGAAAACCGCATTTGTGACCAATTGTGGATTGTTCCAGTTTACCGTGATGCCGATGGGCCTAAGTAATGCCGGAGCAACTTTCCAGAGGTTAATGGAACACATCCTAGCCGGTTTACAGTGGCAGACTTGTTTAATTTATATTGATGATATTATTGTGTATGCGGAGGATATAGAAACACATTTGACGCGTCTTGCTGAAGTATTAAGTAGGATCGCTTCAGCTGGTATGAAGTTATCTCCGTCAAAATGCCACCTGTTTAAGCCCAAGGTAGCGTTTCTAGGTCATATAGTTTCGAGTCAAGGGGTGGAGACCGATTACGAAAAGACGGCCGCTGTTCGGGATTGGCCCCACCGAAGACAGTACGTGAAGTTAGAAGTTTCCTTGGGACTTGTTCGTATTACCGAAAGTTTGTGAAGAGTTTTGCCAATATAGCCAGACCACTACACAAGCTAACGGAAAAGAAAACACCTTTCGTCTGGACGGATGAATGCCAGCAGTCCTTTGAAGACCTCAAGGAATCCTTGTTAAGCCCACCGATTTTGGCCTACCCAGATATGGAAAAACAGTTCATACTTGATACAGATGCTAGTGCATTTGGTATCGGAGCAGTGTTATCACAGATGAATGAGGGTAGAGAAACTGTAGTAGCGTATTACAGCAAAGCATTGTCTAAGCCGGAACAACGGTATTGTGTAACAAGAAGAGAATTGTTAGCTATAATAGCCAGTATCAAGCATTTTCACCATTACCTTTATGGTGCGCATTTTATAGTCAGAACTGACCATGGTGCTCTGACTTGGTTACTAAAGTTTAAGAACCCAGAGGGACAGATGGCACGATGGCTAGAATTCTTGTCTAGTTATATTTTAAAATTCAGTATAGAGCCGGGAGACAACATTCCAATGCAGATGGGTTAAGTCGCATTCCATGTAATATGTGTACATATTGTGGGCGTGTAGATGAAAAAGAGAAAACCAGAGTAACAGATGAATGTCAACATACTAAGGAAATGGACAAAATTTTCCGTGTTGCTACCAGAGCGAGAAAACGATTGTTAGATGAGAATGATTCCAGTGAATCAGAAAATTTAGGCCAGCGACCAAGCGACAACAAAATTGATGAGACGAAGCGTAATAATGAAGACCAGGACAGCTTATCATGGTTGAAAACGAAGTCACAACAACAAATTGCAATGCACAAATGTCTGACAATACACTAGGACATATATACGAATGGAAACAAAAAGAAACAAGACCAACTTGGGAAGAAATATCACACCTAAGTTCCAGAGTAAAAGCATATTGGTCGCAGTGGAATAGTATTTCGTTACATAACAACATATTGTATAGAAATTGGCAGACATCTGACACGTCCGAAGACTGTTTACAACTTATAATACCAACTATTTGGCAAAAAGAGATTTTACATGGACTACATAATGATATTTTAGCTGGTCATTTAGGACGCGACAGAACCATTGCCAGGTTAAAGAAGAAATTTTACTGGTCCGGTTATTCAGTAGATGTTGACAACTGGGTTAAAAGCTGCAAACAATGCCAGTTATGTAATAAAACAAGGAGACCAAATAGGGGTGAAATGAAGCAGTACATAGTAGGCGCACCAATGGAGAGTCGCCATAGATATCATGGGACCACTACCAGTTACTACAAAGGGACATAAATATATCCTTGCCATAACTGATTATTTTACTAGATGGGCAGAGTGTTATCCAATGCGAAACCAAGAAGCTACCACCATAGCACACATATTTGTTAACGAGTTTGTATGCAGATATGGAGTTCCACGACAGGTCCATACCGACCAAGGGGCACAGTTTGAATCACTTTTATTTCAAGAACTTTGCAAAATGTTGGGAGTTGACAAGACCCGCACCACCCCATATAGACCTCAGAGTGATGGATTAGTGGAGAGATTAAATCAGTCTGTGGAGAGCATGTTGAGGAAGGTGGTAAGACTGATCAGAGAGACTGGGACCACTACCTTCCCCTTGTGATGTCAGCATACAGGTCATCAGTCCATGATAGTACTCACCAGTCCCATCAATGATGATGCTAGGCAGAGAAGCAGAATTACCAACAGACATTATATATGGAGAACCACCAGATAACTGTCAAGTGGCTTCAGAAACTGAATATGTGGAAAACCTAAAAGAGAAAATGTGGCAAGTCCATGAGTCAGCTAGGATAAAAATGTCAGAGGCCAGCAATAGACAGAAACGCAGATATGACCATAAATCAAATTTAAGAAAGTATGAAATTGGAGATGCTGTTATGCTAGCCAACAGTGAAAGAAAGCAAGGACGTTCTCCAAAATTACAGACTGCTTGGACAGGTCCCTATACAGTTGTTGGAGTTGTATCAGACTTGATCTATAAAATCCAAGAAAGTCCCAAGAAAAAAATTAAAATCGTACATTTCGATAGATTAAGGCATTATTTTGAGTTGGTGGATGATGGATTATAATAGTCATGACTAAGAATGGTGATGGCTAGATATAATCACCTGACCTTGATTGGTATACAGTATAAGGTTTAGTTTTAGTTTTGTTTTGAGATGTTACCAATCTCTGTTTGATTTTTTTTGTGAGGGTATTTACTTTTTGATTAGATTTGGTTAGTTGTTTAGCTTATAGTAGTTATTTGGTTGTATAAATATATACCTTAATCATTTTAGTTCACGTTGTGATACACAGGGTGTGTTGTATTGCATTAAGTGAATTTTGTTTTAGTATTTTGGGTTAATGGTGAATGAGTACACTGGAAATTGTGAAGATATTTGACGTACAGTGGATGTTGTCAGAGGATTGACTACTTTTAGAATTTGTATTAGAAGTCAGGGAGTTACTTCTGAATACTTTTTAATTCTTGTTAGTGAAATCAACATGGTGTTTTGTTGGAGGTGTTTTGAAGTGTTGTGTTTGTAGTATACATGATTCGTGCCCCTAGTGAGGTTTCTGAGGGGATAGACCCGCGTTTTGGTCCCTAAATTTGCTTGAAAACTTTGTTTCGGTCAACTGCATTCAATGTAGTTTTACTTTGCTCTATAGACGTATAGTTGCAAGTATTCTAAATTTGGGCTAATCAATAATCTTCTATTCCCTTAGGTGACAGAGTAATGTTTGTTACTGGAATGTTTTGTTTTCTCTCTCACCTGGACAAGATGGTCAAATAAGAATTACATTATGCAAGCGTTATGTGGTTGCGACTATGTCGTGCCATGGTTTGTGGGGAAAGTCGATTAGTTAATTTGGTTGGCAGGTCAAGTGAAGCCAAGACCCCCTATCCCACATGTTGCTACCAAACATGGTTTTTTTTTTTTTTTTTTTTGTTTGTTGTTGTTGTTGTTTTTTCCTCGACCGGGTCACATGGGTTGATGTCCGTGAGGTTTGCCTCGACCGGGTCACATGGGTTGATGTCCGTGAGGTTGTAAGTCCGTCAGTATGGGACGGCAATGCTTAGGATTGGCCATCCTAAGAACCAGGGAAGGGTGTAATTTAAACCCTGGTTATCATGAATTGTTGTAATGCTGATTTCAGTCTCAAGTAATTAACAGAATGTCGGGAAAACATTCAATTAAAACCGTGTCGGGTATGTCATCCGTCTGACTGCTGTCGTTAAATCCAATTTCTGTGTTAGCCTGTTTTTATTTTATTTCTATTTTTTTTTAACAAGTCAAAAAAAAAAAAGGGAGAAATAATGAGATGTTTCAACAATAATGATGAAATAATGCATGGATATATATTCTTTTTTTTTAATTTGTCTTTCTCTTTAAATTTTGAATTATTTGGTGCATTAAGAATTATTTAATGGAAATGGATTCAAAATAGTTTTGATTATTCTAAATAATTCAATAATTTTAAATTTTTGTAAATTTTTTTTGTTAAATCAGAAAATAAGACAAGAAGGAATATTGTACAGTACAGGGAGTTTTTTTTTCATTCCTGTATCATAGGCTAAAGATAGTTTGACTTTGGCATTTTCACTTAAGCCATCAGAATTCAGATTCTATATATTTTCATTGAGATATATAATTTTAACCGTAAATTATGTATTTATGAAGTCTTTTGTATTTACTTATTTTATCAGGATGAGCCTTCAATCTAGCAAGAAAGGATTCCATCCATACTGGAAGGATGTCTGTGAGCTGTGTGGAAGGAAATTCCCCAGCCACAGAAAGTTAACAAAACACATAAAAATTATCCATCCAAGGCAGATTGTAGGCCAGCTATCTAGAGATCTTAAAGCTGTTTCCCAGGATCATCAGTCCAAGGAACAGATGCTCGACATAGAAGAGCCAGAAGTAATTGAGTTTCTGGATGCCGATTTCCCTGTCTCTGAACCAGAGTCCTCAATTCCAGAGGATGTAGCCAGAAGAGAGGTCGGGGAGTCGGCAGGTACCCCATTTAATCCCCCAGCTGGTGATGCTGGATCAGTGGTGGTTTCACCTAAACCTGATTCAGGTTCACCATCTGGAGGACTGAATTCACCAGGTCATTTACCAAATGACCTGGTGAGTTCACCAAAACAAAAAGTTTGTTCGCCAGTCATGGTGAATCAACCTGTGAATTCACCAAATTTTCAGAATTCACCGGTTGGTTCCCCTAAAATTGGGTATTTGACTTCACCAAACACAGAGGATGCATCCAAAGTGGAGGTCCGTCCATCAACTCCACTGGGTGAGGTTGAATATTCAAATGAGTCTGAGGAACAGACTTTAATAGACTTAGGCTTTTATCCGAAATTGCCAATGTCAACGGCAGACAATTTACATCTGTTGGATGAAAGCTTAAGCTCGGGGAAGAAGCTCAATTATGGCTTAATTGAAGGCCCTGTAGCGCCAAATCCGGGGGAAGTTTACGATTTTATTGGCAACGACCCCCGCCTTTATTTTATTAACGCTCCTAGTTCGATAATTAATAGCCCTGCAGCCGCAATACTTAAGGCGCAGAGGCTAACAGCCAAAAAATGTAATAATAGAAAATATAGTACCATTTTGGCACCGCCAGAAATTAACAAAATTAGAAAAATTGAATCTTGTAAATTTCCAGACGGTACTATATACCAAATACAAACTGTTTATTACAAAGATTCGAAGTAATATTTCTTAAAATAACCATTGAACTGGTGCTACCAACCAGTATGGGAACTGGTGTTACCAACCAGTGAGACTGGTGTACCATGTAGTTGGCGAAGAAACCATGGCAACTGGTGTTACCAACCAGTGAGTCTGGCGTTACCAGCTATGACTAATCCAGCCCTGACCAGTCCTTTGAAGTTGGCGATTCCAGTCATTTTTTTTCAGGTGAATGGTAAATGGTAAATGGTAAAAGACAAAGACTCGCGTGGTAAAAATAAAAATAAGTCAGTATGACAAGAATAGTGATCATTTGGACACTATTCCTTTTTAATTTTCAATAAAAATGTGGAAGTTTAAATTTCTTCTTAATGTTTTAATAAAGGTAAAGATAAGTCATTATGACACTAATAGTGCATCACTTGGACACTATTATTTTAACTTTTGTGTTTTTAACTTTAACTTTCACATTTCAAATTTGTAGTGAGAGAGAAATTGAATGTGAGAATATATTCAGGTAATTGTATTATACTTGATAAAGTTCGGGTCGAACTTTTATTTGGTAGGGGGTGATGTCACAGGGTGACATAATTAATTAATTGGGTTACATCATTAATTAATTACTTACATCATTTTTAATTGGGAGTTAATTCAGATAAAGGGGTATTAATTAATAACACTATACTATATAATGATAATCAAATTTTTTTAAAATTATTATTGATATCAGTATTTTATGGGCTACTATTTTAATAGTTATTTGTGGGGAAATATTTTATAAATTTTACTTAAATTTTCATTAAAATTATAAGTTATAAAACTTAGAAAATTTAGCAAAGTTAAAAGTCACTTTATTTTAAAAGTTCAATAAGTGTGTTTATACTTTTCTATAGAAGTACCATGGTAACTTCTTACACTTGTGAGAAATATGTGACTGTCCTAATTTCTTGTGTAAACATTGACCATAGCATCATTGTCCAAAAAGGATGTGTATTGAAATTGATACTAAATATAACTTTTGACTGTTTTGGTCAGGCAGTACTACCCTGATACCTTTGTAGTGTGGGGGATGGGTAGGGTCAAGCCGTTTTGACCCCTGTTTTCTGGGATTCCATTGGTCAGCAATTGGTCCAGGAGGGTGGAAGTCCTATAAAAAGGGGGGTATTTTGAGATTTTGTCAGATCGCAACCAGATTTTTTTTAAGTGCTTGGTTCCAATACCTGGTCCAGTTAATTTTCTTAATTTAAAGGATTTTAAAGTTAAATTTAATTATTTTTAGCGTTACCAGCTAAAACTTTATATTGTGCACAATTTCCTAGCGTTTCCAGCTAGTGTTTTATAATTTGACGATCCCAGTCAAATTATTTAATTATTTTATTATTTATCGACGTTTCCAGTCGAGAATTCCCAGATATTCGACGTTCCCAGTCGAAATCGACGTTTCCAGTCGAGGACTTAGTATATATCGACGTTCCCAGTCGGTTTTATTGTGCACAAAAGTATTATCTGAGGTAAATATAGACAAATTTACTTTTAAAATCCATGCATTATTTCTCATTTTTATCGCGATCGGTGGTAATATTTTTGTTACCCAAATATTCAAATTGATTTAATATATGCACTAACCTTTTATAGTGTATTTTTCGTGGTTTTTGTCACTAACGGACAAGCACGTGTATTTCCATTAGATTTTGTGACCTTGACCAATTGTGTTTACATCCGGGCGACGCGGTCTGGAATTTGTGTCAAGCGGGTCGGGAGCAGTCATTTTCTCTATTTTTGCCCTATATCCGTATAGGTATATTTTTGGGGAGTTTTTATTGGTTTTTAAGGTGAAGTAGGTTTTTACTGGTTTTTCTTTAGTAATTTTCTATTTTTGTTAAGGTTAAGCAAAGTACAAAAATAATAGTTTTGATAAGGTTTGGATTATTGGGTTTAATAATAGTTTTTGGGTAGTTTACCCTCATTTTTTTATTATTCCTAATTAAATACCTTGTTAAGGTTATTTTTTTATAAGGAGGAAGTGAGATTTGTAGGTTGAGAGTTGTATATATTTGTGTAAATAAAGTTTTGATCTAGTTTTATAATAAATGTTGTAAATATATTGTATTTCATTTCTTATAGTTTTCATTTACTTTAGGGATTAGTTTCAACAAGTGTTGTAGCCTGAATGCTCGGTATTTTATTTAGATTTATCAGATTTAGAATTATATTTATATTTACATTTAAATTTGAGACTTTTGTCTTAGCTACCATAAGACAGTAGTGCCAGAATTCTAGTGACCATAGGAGGCACTGGTATCAAATTTATATGGTTAGTGGTTAATTTAATACACAAAATTCATAAGTAATTTTTACTGACTTTTGGCATAATTGGTTATATTAAAATTTCAAGTTATACTTGAGCATTCAGATAACAGCCCTTGTTTGTGAGTAAGAGTTCATCTTTGGATTTCTGATTTTATTGAGTCCCTTAATTTTGGTTGAGTTTAGCTGAATATATACACTTGATCTAGTGTCATTATCTTGGTAATTGAGTTTTATAATCAGTATCTGAACTGACAGAACAGAAATAGATCAATTCAAGCTATACTGGCTTGCGGATTCACGCACGTTGAGTTCTTGTTCCTCGTTTGAGGTGGTGGCAGCTTTTACCTTTTGTTGTTTTGCTTGAGTCGCGTACTCGGCGGTTATTGAACTCAACACTCTGTTGCTCGGTACACGTGATTTGGTTGTCCTTAATCTTTACTTCCAAGCTAGATATCAGATAGAACCACACCATCTGGCTTCGGTCGTTTAGGTTAGGATTTCGTCAAACTTGAGAGGAGGTCGGCCCTCAAGGTCTTGGAGTTACCCAGGCGTAAGAATTACATCATAACTTGGACCTTGTGTGGGGTTTTGGTTACGTCATATTAGGACCCCTGAAACCCCTTAAATAGCCCCGATACCTCCAATCCTGCCACAGTATCAATACCTACAACATTCTAATATACATGCCTATACAAAACGTTTATAGTTTTCAAGATAATTAACCATTTCAGTATTGTTTTACATCTGTGACCTTGACCTTTAAACCCATGACCTTTTTCTATACATCGAAATGATTGTTTTATCGATACCTACAACATTCTAATATACATCCTTATACAAAAAGTTAATAGTTTTCGAGATAATTAACCATTTCGGTATTGTTTTCGCATCTGTGACCTTGACCTTTGAACCCATGACCTTTTTCTATACATCAAAATGATCGTTGTATCAATACCTACAACATTCTAATATACATGCCAATACAAAAAGTTTATAGTTTTCGAGATAATTAACCATTTCAGTATTGATTTGCATCTGTGACCTTGTCCTTTGAACCCATGACCGTTTACTATACATCAAAATAATCGTTGTATCAATACCTACAACATTCTAATATACATGCCTATACAAAAAGTTTATAGTTTTTGAGATAATTAACCATTTCAGTATTGATTTGCATCTGTGACCTTGACCTTTGAACCCATGACCGTTTACTATACATCAAAATGATCGCCGTATCAATACCTACAACATTCTAATATACATGCCTATACAAAAAGTTTATAGTTTTCGAGATAATTAATCATTTCGGTATTGTTTCGCATCTGTGACCTTGACCTTTGAACCCATGACTTTTTTCTATACATCAAAATGATTGTTGTATCATTACCTACAACATTCTAATATACATGCCTATACAAAAAATTTATAGTTTTCGAGATAATTAATCATTTCGGTATTGTTTCGCATCTGTGACCTTGACCTTTAAACCCATGACCTTTTTCTATACATCAAAATGATTGTTGTATCATTACCTACAACATTCTAATATATATGCCTATACAAAAAGTTTTTAGTTTTCGAGATAATTAACCATTTCAGTATTGATTCGCATCTGTGACCTTGACCTTTGAACCCATGACCTTTTTCTATACATCAAAATGATCGTCGTATCAATACCTACAACATTCTAATATACATGCCTATACAAAAAGTTTATAGTTTTCGAGATAATTAACCATTCCGGTGTTGTTTCGCATCTGTGGGCTTGACCTTTGAACCCATGACCTTTTTCTATATATCAAAATGATCGTTGTATCAATACCTACAACATTCTAATATAAATGCCTATACAAAAAGTTTATAGTTTTCGAGATAATTAACCATTTCAGTATTGTTTCGCATCTGTGACCTTGACCTTTGAACCCATGACCTTTTTCTATACATCAAAATGATCGTTGTATCATTACCTACAACATTCTAATATATATGCCTATACAAAAAGTTTTTAGTTTTCGAGATAATTAACCATTTCTGTATTGTTTCGCATCTGTGACCTTGACCTTTGAACCCATGACCTTTTTCTATACATCAAAATGATCGTTGTATCAATACCTACAACATTCTAATATATATGACTATACAAAAAGTTTATAGTTTTAGAGATAATAATTATAATCAGAGGTAAAAAAAAATTAGGTCACGACCTTCACAATTGACCTTGACCTCATTTTGAAGATACTAACAAGAAGATGTCAAAACTGAAAACCCCATGTCATTATCTGGTCAAGTAGTCAAGTTATAACAATTTGAAGCTATTTTACGATTTTTTCAAAATTAAACGCAAAAACGCGTAACCCATTTTTCAACTGAATTTCATGAAATGAACAAACTACAGGCTTAAGACCCCAGAGAAGCCAAATATCACATCAGATTTTTTCTCCAATCAATACTTTCGGAGAAGAAGATTTTTTAAGATTTTTGCACCCCTAGGTCACCTTGACCTAGTTATGGTAGCCATGGCAATGCCACGAACAAATCTGAATTGCACCGACCCAGACATGCTTCTGACCAAGTCTCGTTGAAATCTGCCAAGTACTTTCAGAGGAGAAGTCGAAAATGTGTGTTAACGACGCACGCACGCATGCACGCACGCACACACGCACGCACGCACCATACCATAAGCTCACATGACCTTTGGTCAGGTGAGCTAAAAAATCCAACTATTTTCTATATAAATCTCTGCAAAAAATCGTTATCCGTAAATCATGCCAATTTTCAAAGCAATTTTGTAGAAGGATATTTGTCATTAACGTAAAAGTTTTAAAATCAAGATGCAGAAGTAATGAAAAATATCAATGTGAAATTATCATACTTTTAATTAAACGCAACTTTGCGGGGTTTTTTTAATCAAAATAGTGATATCTAAGTCAATTACAACCTATTTACATACGCGAGGTTACTTCAAAGTTTACATGTCGGCATGTACTATATACACATGCCCTGGCGGATCTCCTTGTGATCTCGATGCTAATTTGCATATCAAAAGTGGCCGCAATTTATTACGGGATTTCGTGAAGTTGCCAATCTCGGTTTTTTATATGTCTCTGACCTGGGTAATCTGCGAGGAAGTGGATTTGTTTCAGGTGTTTCCTCCTTCCTGTTGCACCTAATTTAGCACCATACTATACTATGCAAAGAGTGTGAATATCACTGGCTCTAGCTCAAACGTACTACAGTTCTAAAAAGTGAGCCATTCACTGTAACATACCGTTAAGTCATACAAATAAGTAACAAAAAACTATAACTTGGAGTCTGAGAAAATTTATCCCTATCTCTGCAATACAAATTTTTTGTTAAAAGGGAAATTGTTGCAAAAATCTTTGACATGGTTGTGTTATGGAAACAGAAAATAGAAAAGAGCAAATCATGCAAGGATAACCAAATATTCCTGAAAAACCTACATAAACAAACGCATCTTGAAGCAACCATGGTCGCCGCCATTTTTGTCATGGGACAAAGTCACATGATCTGTTAGTCAGGCGAAAACTTCCTTAACTTTTGTTTTCTGACATCAATCAGGTTTATGCCTTAATGTTTATCGGAATATATTAAAGTGTTATGTAAAAGATAATCGGTCGCGTTATCAGTCAAATACAATGACTTGAATGAAAACTTTATAAAAAGGGGGCGTGTCCAAATACCGGAAATAGATGTCTGCTACTTCATGCTTTGACACTTTGCACTGGGATCAGAAACTAGAACCAGTCAGTGAAAAAGTAGAGTTGTCAGTTAGTTGCAGTCTCTTCACTCGAATTAAAGATGTCTAACGCACCAGATGTACCAGAGAAATGCATTGAAGACTTCAAATATTTATTTCAAAAACACATTTTAAGGTAAACCTGTATTTTGATTTTAACTAAATTTCTTTGGAGTCAGACTTTGACCTATACTGCACATTTTTTGGAGTTTTGCAGATTGTAACTAGATTTAGCTAGTTTAACCTTATAAACATTTATTTGGCTGTCAATGCACATACATGTTTCTATGCATTTTACATTTTATTCTTTGATATATTTTCAGAGGGAAAACTGCTTTCATCACAGGTGGTGGCACTGGAATTGGGTTCACTATTGCAGAAGTATTTATGAGGTGAAGTATTTGATTAGTTGTATGTTGTAAATTATTTTTTAATGTCAAACAATATATATTTTGGGTATATCTAAATCCTGGACAATACTTGATATATTTATCAGGATTGATTGAACAAGCTTTATTCAAGGCTAAAACCATGGGTTTTCATGTCCAAAAAGATGAGGTTGAATATTTTTTAATGCATTTTTGGGTCTTGTATAATAATGAACTTAATGACTTGTTTCATATGATATTTTTCTTGAGATTGGGGAACAAACCATGTAATAAAACCTAAAACTGAACAATTTATATTCATTGAAATTAAAATTTAGTTAATATATTCCTTTAAAATTGAATTATTTGGGAATTTGCAACATAAACATTTTCAAAACATTTAACAAAAATGTGATGGGCTATTGGTCACATGTCACACTGACAAAATCATTAAGAAATTCATTTTATCAAAGAATACTTTTGTCTCTTTATAAGCTATTTTTCTCTTGACCACCTTTATTACTTCATCTATATAATACATGTCTTCATCTTATTCAGACATGGCTGTAATGTTGTCATAGGCAGTAGAAGATTGGGTAAACTTCAAGAATCAGCAGCAACTCTACAAAAAGAAACTGGTGGCACATGTTTACCAATAACTTTGGATGTTAGAAAGGTATTTTTATGCAGCGGTCTGGGTAGTTTAGGTGATAGAGCATTCACCTATATAGAGTAAAAGGTTTAGGGTTCTATCCCTGGTCTATTCCTGCATTTAATATCCTTCAACAAGGTAATTACTGTTTAATAGTCCATAACTGGTGGCACATGTATACCCATAATTTTGGATGTTAAAAAGGTATTTTTAGCTCACCTGGCCAAAGGCCATGTGAGCTTATGGCATGGTGAGGCGTGCATGTGTGTGTGTGTGCATGCGTGCATCCGTGCGTGCGTCAGTAAACTTTAATCTTCTCCTCCGAAACTACTGGGCCAAATGAAACCAAATTTGCCATGGAAGGTCCTTGACAGAGTCTAACTATAGTTTGTTCAAATCATGACGATCGAATATCCAAGATGGCCGCTGTTACTAAAAATAGACAAAACCTAAAAAAAATATTCTTCTCTTGAACCACTCATTGGAGGCAAAAACTGATGTGATATTTGGATTCTACATATCTTAACCTTTAAGTTTGTTCATTTCATGAAATTTGGTTTAAAAATAGGTTACGGGTTTTTGCGTTTTAATTTGCAAAAATCGTAAAATATTTTTTAATTGATATAACTTGACTATATGACCAGATAATGACATGGGGTTTTCAGTTTTGACATATTCTTGTAATTACCTTCAAAATGGTGTCAAGGTCAATTATGACGGTCATGACCTAATTTTTTACCTTTCTAATATTATTTATTATTTCGAAAACTATAAACTTTTTATATAGGCATGTATATTAGAATATTGTTGGTATTGATGTAATGATTATTTTGATATATAGATTCAGGTCATTGGTGCAAAGGTCAAGGTCACAGATGCGTAAGAAAACTGAAATGGTTCATTATCTTGAAAACTATTAACTTTTTGTATAGGCATGTATATTAGAATGTTGTAGGTATAGATACAACGATCATTTTGATGTATAGAAAAAGGTCATGGGTCCAAAGGTCAAGGTCACAGTAGCAAAACAATACCAAAATCATTAATTATCTTGAAAACTATAAACTTTTTGTATAGGCATGTATATTGGAATGTTGTTGGTTTTGATGTAACAATCATTTTGATATATAGATTAAGGTCATTGGTTCAAAGGTCAAGGTCACAGATGCGTAAGAATACTGAAATGGTTCATTATCTTGTAAACTATGAACTTTTTGTATAAGCATGTATATTAGAATGTTGTAGATATTGATACAACGATCATTTTGATGTATAGAAAAAGGTCATGGGTCCAAAGGTCAAGGTCACAGTAGCAAAACAATACCAAAATCGTTAATTATCTTGAAAACTATAAACTTTTTGTATAGACATGTATATTGGAATGTTGTTGGTTTTGATGTAACGATCATTTTGATATATAGATTTAGGTCATTGGTTTAAAGGTCAAGGTCACAGATGCAAAAGAATACTGAAATGGTTCAATATCTTTAAAACTATAAGCTTTTTGTATAGGCATGTATATTAGAATGTTGTAGGTATTGATACAACGATCATTTTGATGTATAGAAAAAGGTTATGGGTCCAAAGGTCAAGGTCACAGTAGCAAATCAATACCAAAAAGGTTAATTATCTTGAAAACTATAAACTTTTTGTATAGGCATGTATATTGGAATTTTGTTGGTATTGATGTAACAATCATTTTGATATATAGATTAAGGTCATTAGTTCAAAGGTCAAGGTCACAGATGCGTAAGAATACTGAAATGGGTCATTATCTTGAAAACTATTAATTTTTTGTATAGGCATGTATATTAGAATGTTGTAGATATTGAAACAACGATCATTTTGATGTATCCAAAATGGTTATGGGTCCAAAGGTCAAGGTCACAGTAGCAAAACAATACCAAAATCGTTAATTATTTTGAAAACTATAAACTTTTTGTATAGACATGTATATTGGAATGTTGTTGGTTTTGATGTAACAGTCATTTTGATATATAGATTTAGGTCATTGGTTTAAAGGTCAAGGTCACAGATGCAAAAGAATACTGAAATGGTTCATTATCTTGAAAACTATTAACTTTTTGTATAGGCATGTATATTAGAATGTTGTAGGTATTGATACAACGATCATTTTGATGTATAGAAAAAGGTCATGGGTCCAAAGGTCAAGGTCACAGTAGCAAAACAATACCAAAATCGTTAATTATCTCGAAAACTATAAACTTTTTATATAGACATTTATATTAGAATATTGTAGGTATTAATACAACAATCTTTTTGATGTATAGAAAAAGGTCATGGGTCCAAAGGTCAAGGTCACAGTAGCAAAACAATACCAAAATCGTTAATTATCTCGAAAACTATAAACTTTTTATATAGACATTTATATTAGAATATTGTAGGTATTAATACAACGATTTTTTTGATGTATAGAAAAAGGTCATGGGTCCAAAGGTCAAGGTCACGGCTGCAAAACAATACCAAAAAGATTCATTATCTTGAAAACTATGAACTTTTTGTATAGGCATGTATATTGGAATATTGTTGGTATTGATGCAATCATCATTTTGATATATAGATTATGGTCATTGGTTCGAAGGTCAAGGTCACAGATGCGAGTAGCAAGTTTCATAAATATCTAAATATCCACATCAGAATTATTGCTCTTTAAATGTAGTATTTATTGTGCTTTTGTGCTGTTAACGACCCAGGTGAGCGGTACAGGCCCTATTGGGCCTCTTGTTATGATTTAGCAGTTCGTGCTAAGTTGGAAGAGCACTCACTTATAATCTGGGAGAACCAGGGTTTCATCCCTAGTCTATCCTGCATTTTGTTCTCCTTTAAGTTATGGTTTAGTGGTCCAATGTAACTAAAATTACCCATAATCATTGATGTAAAAAAGGCATAATTATGATTTAGCAGTCTGGGTAGCTAAGTTGATAAGCACTCACCTATAGTTTGGGAGGTTTGGGGTTTGATCCCTGGTCCATTTCTGCATTTTATTTTCCTTCAAGTTACAGTTTAGTGATCAGAAGCCTGTGGCACATGTTTATGCGTAATCTTGGATTTTAGAAAGGTATTTTTATGATTTAGCAATCTGGGTAGCTAAGTTGGTAGAACACTCATCTATAGTGTCGGAGAAGCAGGGTTTGATCCCCTGTCTATCCCTGCATTTTAACCTCCTTTCAGTTATGGTTAAGTAGTCAGAAACTGTTGGCACATGTTAACCAATAACCTTGGTATAATCAGATTTGTTTATAAGTGTTGGATCTACATGTATATTTCAGCCAGAAACAATAGTCAAAGCTGTAGAAGAAACACTTCAAAAGTTTGGCAGAATTGATTATCTTGTCAACAGTAAGTAGTAACCATGGTAGCAGTTGAATTGTAGCAGTCTGGTTAGCTCAGTTGATAAAGCACACAACTATACTACTGCAGGTTCAAACCACAGTCTGTCTCTGGTTTGGTTCCTCTTACCTGTACTGTTTGATGGCTAATGTGGCCCTCACAAGAATACTGGGATAAAAATAATTACATTGGACTAGAATAGGTCTGAAAAACTTTTAATTTGTACTTGATATGAAAGTGTTTCCCACAATTTGATGTCAGTGAACAGATATCACATGTAGTTACTCCAAATGATAAATTGTGAAGTGACATCATTCTAATCCTGCCCGGTTTCACAATTATTCCTTACTTAAGATTTTCCTTAACTTAAATTTAACAAAATTTGGTTATCTATTTTTGGAACTACTGTTGAATATTTTTGTCAAAACTAAATGCAAATGTTTAAATCTAGAAGTGATCTAAAAATGACATCTTAAATTCCTGAATATCTTAAAAATCAACAAAATTATAAAGATTTGAAATTTTGCCAGACTTAAGGAAAATCTTAGCTAAGGAATGATTGTCAAACTGGAGCTGGGACTTAAATTATGAAATTTATTCACAGCATCATCATGTTCAAGCTCTTGAATTCATATCAAATGCAATTTTTTTACCAGTATACATTATGAGAATGTGAAGATATGTGTCAAGATTACACATGATTTATTCCATTTCAGATGCTGCAGGTAACTTCCTGTGTCCAGCGGCAAGTTTATCGTTCAACGCATTCCGAACTGTAATGGATATTGATGCCATTGGAACATTTAATGTCAGCAAATGTGTCTACGAGAAAACCATGAAGGTATTTGTATTACTACCACCTAATCTTTTCCCTAACCCATTCAAAATTTGTATGCCCTTTTCCTCTCTTTCTCTCTCCTCTCTCACGCACACACACCAAAAATTGTTATGACTGTAATGAAATAACTTGTATGAAAAGACTTATAAGACACATATTTGTATTTTATTTTACATTTAATTTCTTTAAAATCTGGTCAGGTACAAGCCTGTAGAGTCTTAATAAGGCTTATCCATGATTCAGTGGTGTAAAGTCACTGACAGTACAAGACTCTCCTTGAATGTGATGCCTTCTATCACAAGGCCAACCCAGTCATTTCTGTCAATACCCATTAATATATCAGCTGTTAGGCCATGGCCAGTGTATCAGATTGAAATTAAATGCTTTATTGAAAGACATACTTTCTGGCCTAGCATAAGCTAGTTCTCTCAAACCCACAACACTTTCACAGATTAACATAATTGCACTTCTCACATATGTTATCGGCAGTTAGTTGTTTCACTCAGGTACATTTATGTTCAAACAATTGAACAACAATGTCTATGTTGTAATTTTATTCAAACGTGGACTTGCAACTTGGCTTAAAAAAGAGCTCCAATGTTAGGTGAAATAATCATGTTTGGCAAAAATTAGGCATGTTCGCATTGGAATGTGAAAGGGGTCTATTTGTGTTGTAAACCATATAGCCACAAGTGTCCTCAGTTAATTATACTTTAATATGAATATTTCAGAAAACAGGTGGAGTAATTGTAAATATTACTGCTATGTTACATCACAGAGGTACTATATTACAGACACATGCTGGGTCAGCAAAAGCTGCAATAGGTAAATATTTGTATTGATTGTCATAGAAATAGTTCAGATGATGAAATCTTTGTTTAAGATAAAGATCATTTATACTATTTGAAACAAAAGTGATTCGTTATTTTCCTATTGCCTTTCCTTTTCCTCATTTTCCCATTTCAATTGATCAATTTTATTATAATGGAACACATCAAGGTGATATTTATTGATGTTTGATTAAATAGAGTTTTACATCCCAGTCCAGAGTATTTCACTTACACTGAGTGCAGAGCATCAGTTTTTAAGGTCCTTTTTAAAGGACGCCATGACTTTCATTTTTAAACACCTTGAGTGCTTTGCAAAAGAACAGTCATTACTGTTTTACAAGATTTAATCATGCCCATCTGGGATTCAAACCCAGTCCTCCCACATATAGCATATACAGAGCAAACACTCTACCAACTGAGCTACCATAGTAGTATCCTTCTCAATACTTTTTCATTGAAACCATGATATCAAAATGGAATTTATAATCTTGAGTCAACTTCGAGTTTTCACTAAGAGTTTTGAATTACATATTAACTCCTTTGAACTTTCAGAAGTATTAGTTTTATCAATCTAAAATGATGCTGTACTACTTCATTAATCATTAAAAAAACTTTGTTATAGGTTGTTCTGGAATCTTTAATTGCATTTATTTGTAATTTTATTATTATGTACATTTATCATAATAATGTAAATACTGTTTAAACTAAACTTGATGTAACACAAGTCACATTTTATACCCCCTTAAATTAAACCCCACAAACTAGTTTGATGGGGGTATATAGGAATCACCATATCTGTATGTCCATCTGTTGGTCTGTCTGTCTTTCAGTGTAAAATAGTGTCTGGGCCATATCTCATAATTGCATTAAACTTCACTTGAATAATCTTGAAGGTCCAAAGGTGTGTCATAACCTTGACCCAAGGTCATGCTGGAAAGGTCAAGATTGCAGGATAACATTAAATCTATGTAGTTGTTTTGAGTGGGTGGTATTTGGCTCTCTAGAAATAGTTCTTGTTTAAACTGACCCACCACGACTATTTGTGTTTTGTTTTATTTAGAATTATTCTATTCACTTCAGAGGCAATGTCTAAGCACATGGCTGTAGAATGGGGACTGGATGGTATAAGAGTTATGTGTGTAGCACCAGGACCTATAGCAGACACTGAGGGTATGAGAAGACTAGGTAAGTTGGGGCCATTTATTCCTCTAACAAGCCTTGGCACCAGTTTCACAATCATTCTTTAACTTATGTTATTTAAAACCCACCCTCTCATCAAAGCTTGTCCTGGATGAGAGGGATTCTCTTTCCATCCAGCCTCTTGGACTGTTCGGGTTAACTTGGCACCAGTTCAAATTGGCGTGTGCTGGTAGATTTCAACTGTTGCTAAGTTAACCCCTCAGTCTTCAGGCTTCATTTCAGAGAATCTCTTTCATCCATTACAACCATTGATAAGAGAGAGGATTTTCAATAAAATAAACCTGGCAACTTTTTACAGTACTTTATGGTATTACCAATAAAAAGTTTCAACACACTGCATTTTATCAGAAGATGTAATAAGCCTAGTGATATCTTCAAAATTACACAATAACCGTTGAAACCTAACAAAGTTATTCAGATTTCCAGATTTAAGTTTAAAGGAAGTATTACTGCATTGCTATTCCTTTACCTAGTAGTTTTCCTTTTTCAGTAACTTATTTTTGGAAGTATTCTGTGATTTTTGTAACATGCTTCAAGCAATTTTTTATCAGAAAACTATAATGGAAATATTAAAAAATAAAAGAGATTTTAAAATACCTCTTATCCCTCTTTACAGATTTACTATGATTTTAAAATTTACCATATTTAAATGAAGGAAATATTTAGTTGGGGAATGGTTGTGAATTTTTAACTGGTTCCATAAAATTCAGAAATTTTAATGGATAATGGTTTAACTCTAAAATGTGTATCATTTATTTACTCTGTGAATTAACTAATGTACTATAATTTATTGAGAGTTGTACACTATACATTTGTGATGTGCAGATTAAACAATATCAATTTCTACCACGATCGAGTTCTGGGTCTTTGTCTCATTTTACCTCAGTTAGTGGCTAAATTACAGTAGGTATTTCTACATTGTAACAAGAGTAAGGATTTTTTGTAATATTGTCTGTGTCAGTGGCTAAATTAATATCTCACAAATTCAGAAAATATTTTATCATGAGTTTTAGACAATATAGCAGTTTGTTTTGTCTTATTGAATTGCATGTTTTAACTGCATCCAAATTTATTTTTGTATTGGTTACTTTGGAATATTGTATTTATTGAAAAGGTAAAGGTGCTCTTAAGGCTTTGAAAGAAAAAAAATATCAGAAGATAAAACATAAACATTAGTACAATGGCTGTTAATCAAAGAATATGTTTGTATTTTGTAACAAATATTTGACTCTTTATTTTTAAAAATTTGTTTTTATAAAATTCAACATTATTAGGCATTATTCTATAATTTTTGGTCAAAATTAGTCTTTTCTAAAAATTGTATAATATAACCAATCCATCATGGGTAGAGAACAGTAGCAAGATAAATTAATTGTCACCTAGGGACAGGAATTGAGGGCAGTACATTGAAGTTTGTCTGCCTGTCCAGTACCAGTCAGTTTTGCAGACGAACATGTTCAGCAGTCTTCATACATGTCTATGGGTAAAGTGCATTATTTCAAAGTAAAGATTTACTAGTGTGGCGACACCTTTAGGGGTTTCGCGGGAAAGAATGGAACAATCTAGAGGATTTCTATTAGTAGAGCTCATCCACAGAACTTGCCACTCAAAAGTTTAACACAGACCTAACGGATAAGTGCCAAACCTACCAATAATTTGGTAAAGAATTGGTTACTTTATTATGGGTACGAATTCAAAACGGTATGTTAAATTTATTTTGATGATAGGGTCGACTTTAAACAGTTTTTGTGGATTTTATGTGCAAGATAGAAAAAATATAAAAATACTGTCTTTTCCGTCAGATCTTAAACTTTTTTCGGTCAATGGACGGCTTCTTTGTACAATGAACGATTATTGAACAGGAGTGCGTTAAACGTAATTGTTTTCTGAAAAATCCATTTTTTGCATGTTTCACCCTAAAATTAAGTATGATCCGAAGTTTTCCCAAAATTCTAATCAAGTTAGATAGCTAGATCGCATTCGACTCCATAAACTCAGAAAGTTTGAGCAAAATCCTTAATTTTTTTCTCAACTTCCTCAAAAGTGCTGTGATATGCTGCTAAAAATGAGAAAGTTGTCGCCTTTATCATTTCACATCCAGAGGATGTTCCGAATGAATTCGTCACTAATCCTCTAGATTGTTCCATTCTTTAAAACTTTCTGTAGGCAGTATATTTGATGCATTTGCTATCAACAAAAATATATCAGGACCATGTGGAGTGCTTTACAATCACTGAAATGTTGATTATTGAGACTAATACAGTAGTTGTCCTCACTGAGATTCTTTTTACCAGTAGTTAGATTAACTAAGACCATAATCTATTGACCAGAATCATAAACATAATTAGAAAGTCGTATCAAACAAAGGGATTATTGCCATGGAAACAAAATCATCAATCAAAGACACTCATAATGTTCAATGAGTGAAAATAATCCCAGTCTTAATTTTATAAATGACAGTAATTTATGCTTAATATGGCCCTTTGTTTTTTGTTTGTGTTTAATGTATCTCCAAATAAATGAACAAACATATAGGGTCCAAGTCTAAATCATTATCCCAATAGCAATGTAAAATCTTAGAAAACTGGCAAATAAAGTTAGACATGAGAACTTAAACCACAAAAGTGAGGCAAGGTGATCTGGAAGTGTAAGCACCCACAAAAGTGAGACAAGGTGATCTGGAAGGGTAAGCATCCACAAAATTGAGGCAAGGTGATCTGGAAGGGTAAGCATCTCCTGTGTTACTAGCTACACCTGTTTGTTTCATCAAATCATAGCTGGCAATGTAAACTAAAAAACATACCATCTATGGTTTGAATATACATGTTTATTATTAGAGATTTTCATCCAGTTGGTCACTATGGAATCCACAATATACAAAATCAATCTATTAAACACAATCCATTGGACTAGTTCAATCTAAAAAATTTCCAGATTAGGGTGATTTTCAAATAGCTTTATCTACAACACTAAAACAATATATTTTTGCATTCATGTAATGTTCAATATGGCCAATTAAGGCCTTCACAATGTAGTTATTTTTCAAATTAAGGAATCAATGGGCCATGACCCCTTTTTTGGACGAACACTGGCAATCAACTAGAGGTGCAAGTTTTACATTAGTGACATTTCACCTAAAACAGATACTAGTAATTTTAAGTTCTTTATAATTGTGCTAGGGAGATCAAAATTTATACCTCTTTCAGGAAATCAATGTGCTAAAAAAGATAATTCAATTTACCAGTGTTTTTCATACCAGTAGGTAATCTGTCTGTGAAAATAAAGTTATGGATTTTACATTTTTGTAGCAAATTACTCATTTAATACAAAATGTATTACTGGTAGTACTGTTGTGTAGTAATTAAGTTTTATAAATTTCTTTCTAAAGAATTTAAAGATTTTCATTTTGGTCATTGAGGAATATTCCGAATGGTCAAAGTTCACACTTTTGTGCAATTCCCTTTGTGAATTGCACAGTGTGTACTGTGACTATTCAGGTTATTTTTCAATGTTCCAAATAAAAAATCATATTCAATGCATAATTAAGATAGTATATATATTTTTTGTTATGTTGGTACATGCAATCTATTGTATATTTCCTTTAAAGTTTAAACAGCTTTTAACAATAAATCACTTGCACCCCTTTTTTCTAGAATATAGATTACGTTGTATTAGTTTTTTTTACAAACAATTTATATTTGCCATTTATTTATTCAATGTTAGACTGGACTGAAATTTAAAGACTCTCTTTCAAATAGCCCATTATGCTTTTTAATAGAATGGTACTACACACGTAATGGTACTACACACGTAATGGTACTACAGATGTAGTACATTTTTTACCTGCAATCATATTGAGAATTTTTTGTTGATTTGTAGTCATTGATAAGCTTTCAAACACACAATTATGCTATATAGTTGATATTTATATCCCTCCCTGCTTTTTATTTGTTGTTCACTGGTTAATTGGTCCATAGACATAATTTTGTTTGAAGGTTAATTCAGTTATGCATGATCCAGTTTTTCTGAAATTATATGAAAATGTTATTGGTGATAAAAACGTATGAACCTTTCTATTTTTTAATTTGATGAGCTTCCTTTTGAGGAAATTGTCAGGATTGATTTCTAGTTTTAAAATTATTCTGATCATTACTGAACCCAACTAAAGTTATTCTTGAGCAGGCCTCAGATAAATACTTGGACACTTGTCACCCAATGGCAAAACAATTATGGGGGTATATGTAGGTCATTCACAGTTTTAGTTTGATACTGGGAATAATTTTAGCTACAGCATACATAAATGGTTTTAAAGTAAATTATCTGCAATTGCAGGTGGAAAAAGTGTTAATGACAGTTTGATAAACGCTATCCCTATCCAGCGTATGGGTACAAGAGAAGATATAGCGACTTCTGTATTGTATGTTATCAGTGATGGAGGGCAGTTATTGACAGGGTCAACAATTATAGCTGATGGTGGAAGTCATTTAACACGGTCCAATAATTATTTTGAATTTCAGAAAAATAAATCACGCCTTTAAAACAAGTTGTTATTTGAAACACATGAAGTGAACATTTTAGATGATCATGATGATTTGGGATGCATGAAATGAACATTTTAGATGATTTGGGATGCATGGAATGAAAATTTTAGTTGATTTGAGTTACTCAGATGATCATGATGATTTGGTATGCATGAAATGAACATTTTAAATTATTTGTGTTACATGAAGTGAACATTTTAGACAAACATGATGATTTGGGATGCATGAAATGAACATTTTAGATGATTTGTGTTACATGAAATGAACAGTGTAGACAATCATGATGATTTGGGATACATGAAATGAACATTTTAGATGATTTGTGTTACATAAAATGAACATTTTAGATGATTTGTGTTACATGAAATGAACATTTTAGATGATTTGTGTTACATGAAATGAACATTTTAGATTTTAGATGATTTGTGTTACATAAAATGAGCATTTTAGATGATTTGTGTTACATAAAATGAACATTTTAGATGATTTGTGTTACATGAAATGAACAGTGGAGACAATCATGATGATTTGGGATTCATGAAATGAACATTTTAGATGATATGTGTTACATGACATGAACAGTGTAGACAATCATGATGATTTGGGATACATGAAATGAACATTTTAGATGATATGTGTTACATGACATGAACAGTGTAGACAATCATGATGATTTGGGATACATGAAATGAACATTTTGTGTCAATTTGACACTTCTTTTACATCTATAACCTGATATTTAGATAAAGGTTTATAGTAATTTGTATTGTTTAATTTTGCCATAGAACTGTGTTTGTTTGACAGTGTCTAAAATTAATGTAGGATTGGAAATTGGGAAATTATAACATTAGTACATATTTGTAAGCTGTACCTGAATTATGTTATTTTTATGTGATTGCATAGCCAAAAGTGAAGTTAGAAAAGTATATTAATGAATATGCAATATTTTGTTGCCTAAATTCTTGAAATTTTGTTTGGTCTTATAAAAAATGAATTATTTTGCAGTATTAAATCTTGCGCCTTTGGTCCAAAATAATAATTTTGTCCCACTAAAATACTGTCTGTAATCCAACCATGACTCTTAGTTGAGTTTTGAATAAATCCAGTTATACCACTTTCCTGTTAATATTTGTGTTTGATTCAATACTGAGTTTTTCATTATATTATGTTATTATGTCATTTTCAAAATACATGTATGACCCCTTTTTTTCAAGGCCTCCAGGTTCAGATAGGCGAACAATTTATTTGGCATGTTTGATTTATTAGAAATTGATAAGTTTATCCAGAAACAAAATTTTAGAAAATACTTTTGTTGTTAAAAGCTACCTACAAACAAAAGACATAGAAACTTCTATTCCCATCATGCCTTGGAGTTGCCAGTAAAAGAGAGAGCATAATGTGCCTCTTAATGAATCAATGGGTTGTAAATGTAAACACTCTGCTCACAACATTCCCTGCCTTTATAGGTATGGTTAACTATAAATTCACATATTCACTGAGGGTAAATCTACCATTACAGGAGGCGGCAGAATTACAGATGAGTGGGAGAAGGCCATACCTATTCAGCGACGAGGACAACGAGAAGAGATAGCTAATTCAGTGTTATTTGTGGTCAGTAAAGGAGGGGAATTACTAACAGGATCAAGTATTATTGCTGATGGTGGTCATTATCTGACTAACTCTAATAATTACTATGCAGTATCAAAATTAAAATCCTTGATGTAAAACAACAGGTTGTATTGCTACTGAAAACAAATTTAATTAAAAATGCAAAAAAAAAATGTAATCAGTCACATATCAGTTACTCTTTAACATTGTCATTTAGCATCTTGTATTGTAATTTAATCACTTAACTTCAATGACTTGATTGTTTTATTATTGCTGTGAGGACTGAGCAAAATGTTGTACAGAAATGTTTAGGGTTGTTGATCATGTGTTATAGGTAAAAACATTGACCTGTTCGCTTGACCTTTGATTTAAATATTCATTATGGACAAGTAAATTCAAGTAATAGGGATTACTCGTGTATATTTCAGCTATATCATGTGAACACTATTCATGGGCTAGGTGTATATGTATTCACTCTGAATCCTAATAATACCTATGTATTGAGTGGATCGTCCTATATGAATATTCTTATTAAAGGTTAAACGGACAGGTCAGTGCTGTTTGCCTATACAGCAGCCAGTCTCATTGTTTTGCATTTGGGTTTGCCATTTTTAATCAAGTGAGTACTTTATTTGCAGTTGGAAATGAGACTTCATGTACTAATACATCAAACATTAATTAGAAGTAATTTAAGTTTTTACTGGAAATACTCAATGTTGCTAAGCAACATTTGAAAAATGTGTTGTAATTGGTGCTGAAAATCATATTATAGGCATAGTATATCGTGTTATTATCCAGACAGACAGGAACGTTATCGTTGTTGATTAAATTGTTAAACTATTGTTTTGTATTAATTTACATGATTACGGAAATATTACTAATTGTAATTATTTTTTGTTGTTATTGATTTATTATATACATGGTTTCAGAAATATGTTGAATAATTGTAATTTTATATAGAATATACAAATTTAATAATAATGTTTTGTATATTAGTTTTTTGATGAATTATATTTTGATTAAACTAAATAAATAAAAAATACATATAATAAAATGAAATTGTTTAGTTATTTCTTAAATTAACCATTAGATAATGCAATTCTTCAATCAAATGAAATATCACTTGTGTATTCATTCAGATTGTTTCTTAAATGAATTATTTCTTATTCACAGTAGATGAGTATTTTATGAAACAGCATATTTTTTCATTCAGTTTTAATACACTGTACATATAAAGGTCCATCCAGAAAGTTTGGACACCCCATAAAAGTGATTCATAGCTAGCCACGAATTTGCTTGTGATAACAATTTTTGACATGCTTTATCAATGATTTGTTTAATAGTTGGTTACATGTGACATACCACTAGATCTAATCGATGTAACTTGGACACAATAAAATTGCAAAAGACACTTTTATCTCCCTTTATATATTGCAGACACAAAAACGGGTGTCTTTTGGCAAAAATGATTTTAAACAATTAGAACAAAACATCTGTTCCACAACATAAGTAAAAATGTTTTTTCCAAGTCAAATAATACTATAAAACGTCTTTTGCAGTAGGAAATGGACGTTATACGAAAAATAAAAAATCGTTATATACACTAACCAAAAATCCAATTTTACCGTATTTTTTATATTTTAGTATTTTCAATACAGAAGGAATTTTAACAGATAAAATGACATGTTTTACTTAGAAAGTGCTTAATAAACACTTGGAACTAAGTGTTTAAAGTCGTTTCCAGTATTTTCTATTTATAAAGTCCATATTTGAAGAAATAGGATTTTTCCCAAATATTTTCAATTTTTTATTACTCACTGTTCACTAATAACTAGATTGATACTTTTATCAATTATGCCATTTAAATAACATTCTATGTAGTATATAAAATAGTCTTACAACAAATATAAGTTAACAAAACACCAAGTACTAAGACGATCAAAATTGCTCTTTTACAAAGGTTATAGAAGGGGATGTCCAAACTTTTTGGATGGACCTGTATTATATAATTAACATTTAATGTTGTCAATCTGAATTATTTCTTATTTATAACAGATGTGTATAATTTTTTTAACACAATGAAGATAATTTGTTGACTCTAAAGATGTTTTAAGCCTTGACTAATCAAGGCCCCTTTAAAGTCAGTCTTAACATCATAATATTGTTAAGTATGATGTCTTTGTTGACTCGAAGATGTCTTAAGCCTTGTCTAATCAAGGCCCCTTTAAAGTCAGACTTAACATCATAATATTGTTAAGTATGATGTCTCTGTATCCAAAATGTGTATATATAATATATTTTAATATACTTTAATAGTTAAATATTAGTTTTTGAGATATTTGATGTTTCATGATTTCATTCTCAATTTTAATTTTACTCGTTGTGGTCCTAGCTATTGTGGCAGGAGATGCTTACCTTTCCAGGTCATTGGTCCTCATTTTCCGAGTAGAAGTTTACGATAAAATTCCAGTTTTTTTTAGTTTTTGCTTTGCGTTTTGGACAGGTATGTTTGTGCTTGATGATATGGAATTATCTTTTATTCACATTTAACTGTTAAATCTTAAGCAAAACAGTTCCAAAATCAGGGAACCTTTATGGTAACCACAAATAAAGACTTTATCTTTTGCTATATTTGAATTACAACAATCAAATTTGTACTTCATATAAGTACATGTATGATATTTAATTTGATTTCTAATAGAAAATCATAAGTAACTATGTTACAATCATGCTTATTAAGGTTTTTTGCCAATTTTTTTATTGAATCGATTTTTACTTCTTTCTTAACACGAAAGCCTCTTAATTTATAGCAAAATGTCAATTTAGCAAGAAATCGTGACTGAACAAATGGCGGTAATGTATAAATGGCGCTGTTGTCTTTATTTTACGTGCTGAAAAACAAAGCTGTGCACAGGTGGAAAATCTCCAATTTAATTATTAGTGAAGAAAAAAGATATTTTAGTTTGATATACCAAACTTAAAAAGTTACTCTATTAATAACCAATGTGATGTTTTCATGTAATTGCCACCTGTGACCGAGTTTCGCCAGGAATATTCAGATATGCTGGGAAATTTCTCATATTTCATGTTAATTTTACTCTCAATTTTGATTTCATGCTTGGTTGGTGTTGCTAGCTTTGCTCACCCTGACCTCACTTCTCTGCTGGAACACGTTTTACTTAATCTGCCAGTTTTCAAACTTTAAACTTTGCTTTTGGAATTGTGATTATGACATGAACTTGTATGTTTCTGGTTGATTACATGGTGTACAGCAGATATAATGCCTTAATATGGTAATACATTCGAACCTGTCGTCACGGAACATTTTCTAGCAAAATACTCTGTTTAATGTAGTGTCCAGTTTAGACAGGGTTTCCTGTTTTTGAGGGTTTAGTCTTCTTATGTATTTCTCTAAATTGACAGCATTTACATACTCGGCAAAGAATTTTGATGACAGAAAAGTCGAAAAACAAACAGTGTTTATAATATGTTTATAACTTTCAGTTAATGGCTCCATTTATTTCTAGATGTCACTAGTTGAAAATGAAACAAAAGAACCCGTTTCATGTGTTAAAACTAGTATAATATGTAATTACAATTCGTAAAAGCTTTAAAAACAAGCAAATAAAGTTTAACTTATAACTTCCACAGGAGAGTGAGACCGGGTGCTCCGGCAGATTATGCATCTGTTGTAAGTGCAGCCTTGATTTCTGTTAATATGTTGTATCTAATGATAAAGATCCTTAGCGTATTATGTAATATTTGAATCACCGATTAGTTTTAACATTTTTTGACTGAATAAACATGCAGGCTTATCAAGCTTAGCAAGAATTTGTACAGGTTTGAAATTTACAAAATTGATTAACTTGTACTTAAAATTGATCCTGGAACTATGACCAGGAAGTTCTAGTCCTACACCTGGTTAATCTATAGATGAAAATACACTCTTCGCCAGGCAGATGATTTACTGGAAGAAAGCCACGATTTAATTTCAAATCGTATTAATGTTCGGGAGTTAACCAAGCTAAATCCCAAAGACTACCTTTTCAAAAGTATAAGCCCTACTTTTAGCTCAGATACACGTGTGTTGGTGATAATTTGGAAATCATACATTATGATTCCTGAATAAAGGTCTTTTGGATGAGACGCTTAAAACAGTGTCATTATATGATAGACTCTATGAAAATATCCACGATAGACACATGTTAAACACTCGTATTGCAATAATACCTCGCAGCAACTTTACAAATAGCTGTCTGTAATTACTGGGACAAAAACGCTAAAGAACTTTTTACTTATTTATTGTATTGTCTTATAAACACTGTTAAGCAAAATTATCTGCTTTGTACATTTTAAAACTCTCCCCAAAATAATCTACGCTTAAATGTTCAACGCGCAACCTTAGATGGATTTGGTAAAATGCAATTTGATCCTTCTCCTTTCCTGAGGTCTTAATTTGTTTGGATTACCACAATCTTGGTTCAAGCATTGCTGATGAGGAATTTTATTCCGAAACGACCGTGCTGCAAAATTAAAACATGTTAAGTTATAGTATACATATTTCAGCAATCGTAACAAATATATACTAATCAACATTATATTATTTAGGCAATACACACATGTATAACTCGAATACAACTTTTTTAATCCAAATGTCATTTTTATTAATTTTCTGAACATTTGAATAAGCATTATTTTATACGTAGTAAATCTATTTCCAGGAGGCGGTAGAGTAACAGACAGATGGATAAAAGGAATTCCAATCCAGAGAATGGGAACGAGAGAAGACATTGCTTCATCTGTCTTGTTTGTGGTAAGCAAGGGAGGTGAACTGCTGACTGGATCAGTTATATATGCTACTGGTGGAGAACATTTAACATCAGGCAATAACTATTACGAAGTATCCCAAATGAAACCCAAATTATGAAGGCAAAAATGGAAATGTAGTCAAATCCCATGGTTGAAAACTTGGTAATCTTTAAAGAGAAACGACAGAGAGTTATTTGTATCAAAACTAAAAAGTGTATGAATAACATAAACTAAATAAATTAAATATAGGAAAAATAAAAACCCCTAATGGAAACGAATTTTAGCTTTATATGGTATATTGCTAACACCACTCACCACTGACAATATTTCACTAGAAGAAAGGAATTGTAATTTTCCTTTAGAAGTAAACATGTAATGTTAATTCTTAAAAAATAATGAGCATACTCAAAATGTTAACTTTATAAACATGTATTTTTATATCGTAAATACAAAATGTTTCACAATGATATAATTTATATAAATTACCCTATCCCGACCAAGCATTTGAAATGATGCACATGTCAAAAACGCTTCACTATTTAAGAAAAAAACAAACACACTTATCCCTGTCCGAATAACAATCCAGTAGCAAACTAAAAACTTTGAATACGACAAGTTAGGTTGAACACGTGAACTTCCAACAAAGTGAGGCCGGGTGCATGGGAAGGCTAACCTCCTCCTGTTTAGCTATCTACACCCGCCTTGTGTGTAATTTTTGCAATAAAAGTTATATTAATAGCTATCTTCACTTACATATGTACACTAACAGCCAGATATATGCATTCTTACTTCAAGTTTTAATTGCCATATTCTATTTCATAATTAAACCAAACACATGGATATGTTCTGCTATTGGACCGATTTTCATAACTAGACCAATGCCATGGGTATTTTTATTGCTTTTTTCGCCAAAATATACATCATATATACATATTTTCCAATAAAAATGATTAATATTGCCATTATATTACATAGACAGATCATGTAGTTTTATGTAGCAAGTAATACGTGTGTGTGTGTAAATATTTATACAATTGTAATTAAAATACTTTATATTATTATATAATAAATTTATTGATTGTTTTGTAGCAATTATAAATGATTTATGTCCATTATAGGAAGGAGGATAATAATATCGTGTAATGTTATTTCATGATTATTTTCAAAAATAAATTCTAATGCAGAATGTTTTGTTTTATGTTTTAGGGTGTATGTATCAAAAACAAACATACTAATCCATTTCCGATAAATATAATAGATGCGACTGGGCTAATTAGTTTTTGCTGGTCAACTTCTTGTGTATTAATTTTTAAATATACGTTCTTAGATTTTGTCCATGCTGACCAACTTGTGTATTATTTTAGTTGTTATATAATGTATTTCGTTTTATTGTTTGGATTTTTGGTTGCCGAGTGGAATAAAACGATTGCTTATAGATCACAACACCCCTCACAGCCTAGATTGAGAATCCCACTAGGGGTCTACATGGACAGATTCAAATTAGGAAGATTGTCAGTTTGCTTGTCGATGGCCAGTGGTTTTCTTTGAGTACTACGGTCACCTCCACCATCTCCGATATGTCTGCCTAGACAAAAGTAAAACGCACTTGACGTAAAATCATACTATATCCTACAGATAGTTTTTTGTTGCTTGAAGGGTGCTGTACGGCCAGTAAAGATTATTTCACTTCTACAAAGCAGTCATTTCATGTATGTACAATTTACCTGAGTAACGGGGATAACCACTGTTCTTTGGCAAGATAACAAAGAACATTGTAACTTATTGCAATGTTGACAATAGAAAGATGTTGCAATTACGGATTACAAGTTCGAATAATCACGTTATTAAGGTAATCGCTCTTCGATGATTTTGCTTTGCATTTCTATTTAGGTATTGTAATCAGTTGTTTTCACATTCATAATCTGTAGTGAAATTTCTTTAGGGAAGTAAACTTTTTCCGGCACCAAACAAAGCTTATTGTTATTAGAATGTTTTGTATCTACGCTTTTCAATATAATGTTAAACGCATTCTTGGGTTTTGATGTAAAATAACTAAACTAGTTATATATAAAAAACAAACATACTAATCCATTTCCGAATCACAATCCAGAAGCAAAGTATAAAACTTTGGAACTGACAAGTTAGGTTAGACCCGTGAACTTCACTTGGGAAGTGAGACCGGGTGCTCCGAAATGGTAATCACCTCCTGTTTAGCTAGCTAATACCCGCCACGTGTGTATTCAAAATTGTGTGAAAGGGACATGGAACTATGGGACGTCAAATATATCCAGGACACTCCTGGACACAGAAACATCAAACTTGTCAACAATACTGTGATATATAGATATTTTTACGTCAAATATATACATATTTCCTCAATTTTTAATTTTGATTTTACACATGGCGGATGATACTTGCTAGACGTGAGGTAGTCACCCGTCCGGAGTACCCGGTATCACTTCCCTGGTGGAAGTTTACGTGTTGCACCTAATTTTATTTTTCTTTGAGATTGTAATTTGAGCATAGATCGGTATGTTTTCATTTGAATATATTCCGAAGTATATCGTAATATCGTTGCATTCGACAAGAAAATCTTATTTGTCAATAAAATTAGTTCCCATTTACCTCAATGCACTTAGCTCACTTTTCTGTCATACTGTCTATACTTTTGAAAAAGACGTCGCAAATTTGATCATCATAAGCATCATAAGCATCTAGACGCTTGTTAAAAGGCTTTCAAATGCATCTAGATTATTTTAACAAGCATCTAGGTGCATTTAATCTACAGACACTGCTGTTTTCTTCTAGACGATTTAAAAAGGTAATTAGATGGTTTTCAAAAACATCTAGATAGATATAGGTGAAATCATGTAGTCATTTAAACCATCGTGATGGAAAAAACCAATCTATACCCTAATTAGTTTTTCGGCTTTTTTGTAGTTCCATTGCTAGGTATTTTTTGGCATTTGATCCTTCTTATGAGATACCTGATTACTGCCATAAACACAAATTTTTGATTTTCACTTTATGGCCATTAACTTGAGTATGACAAAAATATATGACAAGTGAACTTAATGTTTATAGTAGCGATATGTTGTGTTGTCTTATACGTAAAGAAATGTGGTCTTGCGTTATATCAATACGCTGTTTATTCTACGAACTTTATGACCCCCTCATACGGCAAAACATTGTAAAGACAGTTCTCGATGATGAAATGAATACATAGGTAAATTGTTATCTTTTAATTGTTTTTTTTGAAAAAATTCTTTAAAATATCTTATTCGATTAACCATATAGATAAGTGAAAAAATCTACACACCAAGATAATTTCACATTGATGCCACTGTTGGTAAAATTCTGACTTGACATGTAGATCCACAGTCAGAATGTATTAAATGAAACGTGGTTTGTACTTTTGGAGGGGTTAAGTCATCAACCAGGTTAATTTTTTTTTACACATGTTTAAAGACGGTTCTATTATACCGTCTGAAGTAAACCTAAGATTAGAGTGTAGCAAGAGGTTTATGCCCAGTCATTCTTTTACTCGAGGTAATTAATGGATGAGTACCCTAAAAACCCAACAACCTTCGGAAAGCGAACTAACAAATTTTCCTGCACCAGGATTTCTCCGAGTATAATTTAAGATGTTGTGTTTGTTAGCACCTGCTTTTAACACAGCCTCGGTTTCCACGGCCAAGGTAGCCAATCAAATCACAATTCATAAGCAATGCAAAAAGCATGTAAACTGGCACATGTGGTTAACATATGAATATCCACCAGGAAATGATCTTGGTTGCTCCGGAAGACTATGCTAGCTCAAAATCCACTTTTTAGGTCGACATTGGAAATAGAAGGAACATCGAACTTCGGATATGAATTTAATGTTTTATGTAAGACAATAAATTCATATCCGAAGGATAATGGTTTTGAAAATTGAGTTTATAATACTATAAAATACACATATTTCTGCAAATAATAAATGTTAAAACAAACATTATTTCTATTCCAGTGTGCATATGTTTGCCCTGTAAAGCGTCTTGGCTGCATACCGTGACAAACCATAATGTTGATGTTAATTTCTATACTAAAGTTATTCATTTTTTCCTTCCAAAAACACTCTGACCGTAATGAAACAGGTGTATTTGTTACTCTACACACTTATTGATAGTGTCACTATCATAGATTTGTTATAGACAATTATTAATCAGCTGCTTTTTTATTTCTACTATGTATCAAAAAATAAAAACAACAAACCATATATGTGCAAAATAATCTAAACAAGTACAAACTTTGATGCTGACAAATATGGTAAAACACATGAACGTCCATTAGGACAGCGAGTCCTGGTGGTGCGGAAGAGAAGTATGGTAGAATTAAACAATAATTTTCAGTGACGACGGGATTAATACTTAAACTTAACGACGGAAGTCGAATCGTGTTATAAAATTAATTCAAAATATTATTGATAGCTAACAACAAGCTATCATCTCAAGAATAATTCATACATCGGTCAGTGCACTAGAAGAAACAAAAAGGGTCGATGTATACTAGGTAATATAAAATGATTTAGTGCTGGCTATTGCGAAGTCAAACGAGTTATTGTTATCTGATTGTTAAATAGGAAGTTTTGTAAATGCAACTCTTCAAATTGCAAAAGCTTTAACTTTAATTGCAATGTATCTAATAACACTAAATGTATGAAAAAGATAATGGTAATATATTATCAGATTTAAATTGAAAAATTTGCTTTTTATAGATTCATTTCTGAAAACTTAATGTAATAATTAATATGTTAATCACGATAGAATAACCATAACTGCACCATTAGACAAAAGGACGATTCCCGAACTTTTGCACACTACGGAAGTCTATTAAACATCTTTTTATTGTAAAATCTGATCACTATTACAATTATACATTTATTAATGGGCATTTAAATGTTAAGTGTTTGTTTAATGGAATGTTTATTGCAGCATTCAATCAACCTGCTGGTTTTTCGTGTATAAACGTTGTTTTGTGTGACGCAATTAAATGCCTTATTGTTAAGAACACTTTATTCCGTGTTTGATCCTTTATTACACCCTCGTCCGTGATATTTCGCAAAAGAAATGAGATTTTGACAAGCTGATTAATTTTAAAAACCATAGTTTAGCGTGTACTAGAATCATAGAGATTTCAAACAGGATAACAGTTTACTTGACAAAACAACCAAATAACTATAATAAGATATAATATAAATCTTGACAAAAAGCTAAACGAGATAATAAAATAAGTACACTAGGATCAGTTATAATAAAACCTCATTTTTGGACGGGCACTGGAGTAAATAAAAACAAGACCAGAAAAGGTGTACAGATATCTCTATAATACTGGAACTATATACAACAAAACAAGCTGCTCACAAATAAACTGTTGACAGAGATGTTGGAAACTTTATTTCTATCGTGACAATAAAGACATTTCTCTAAAATATTATGGGCGTCAAAATTATATTGTTGATAATTATGATGTCGTCATATACCCAATTTCCCTGGATATATTGACATCTCAAGTTCCATTATTCTAAAATATTTTGGGCGTCATCATTATATTGTTGATAATTATGCTGTCTCCATATCCTTTATTTCCCTGGATAGATTTGACATCTCAAAGTTCCATGTTCTTATCATTCTTAATTTCGATTATACAGTGTAAGTAACCTAAACAGAAGATGATTACCCTTTCGAAGAACCCGGAGTCACTTCCTCTAGTGGAAGTTCACACATTTTACCTAATTACCTAGTTTTTACTTTGCTTGAGGAATGTGATTCGTACATGGATTGTATGTTTGAGATTATAATTCTACTGTGAAAAGAAGCCAGTCCAGACTTGTTCTCTAAACATGTTTTTTTATCGAGTGGAATTTTTTGCGAAACGTATTGTTGGTATTTCGCGATGGTTTTGTTTTTGTGATTTTACTCATTCTTGCATATGAAAACACAACACAAATTTTAAAATCACCCTACAAATCAAATCACACAAACCAACCACCAAACAACAGTGAATCTTTAACGTCTCGCTGTCTGAACTCCTCAAACTAAATAATTGTCGAAAAATAGGGATGTGTTGTAATTTTTGCACGCTATATATCTAGCTTCGATATAGGGAGAATTAATTTGTCGATAAAAGAAAGAAAGAGGATGACATTTTAAGATGAGTAGGTGAATATATAAGACGCCATAATAAGGCATGGATCCTTTAGGCTTCGGTCACTATCAGTTAAAACCAAGTGGTTGACTCACCACTTCTTATAAGATACATAATGTTGCTGTATTAAAGACAGTGATTTAAGACTAGTGATGTACTGAGGATTAGGAAGTATTTGATGTTTAATTCACTTTTTCTCTTAAGCCCTGCCTTAATGTCAGTGATCATTAATTATCGTTTGTCATTAAACTATTATCATGCTTATCAAGTCATATACATGTATAATTATTTTCATTTTCCGCCTACACTACTGCCTCAACTTGCAACATTTTAATCTGATAAGTTTAAGTAAAAACACGTAGATACCGGATTGTCTGAAAGGGAAAGCTGCCGTAATTAGCTAGTTCATCTGCCTTTCACTCAATTGATTACACACATGGCGGATATACCTAGCTAATATGGAGGTATTTACCATTCCAGAGCACCAGCCTCACTTTCCTGGTGGAAGTTTTTGTGTTTAACCTAATGTTTTAGTTTCAAAATTTTTACTTTGCTTCTGGATTGAGATTCAGACTTGGATTGGCAGCTTGTTTTTATATATATCATATCATAATGTCATATTTCTTTCACACAACCCCCACCAGCAGCGCCTGGACCAAAACTATGAAACCAAAATTATTTTGAAGATGTTGAAAAGCTACCTAAAGGAAAATATATCCTATCAAATTAAGCTAAAGAAATACTATGCATGAGGAAGTATTCCTTAGTTTTTGAGAAATTTCAAATTTTAACTTGCAGGAAATTTAGACAATTATAGTATATTTCTGACAATAATACGAAATTATTGCCAACTGAGACACGGATTAAGATATGGATTGATTATTTATTTTATTAGAAAAACAACTTTTTGAACTTATGGACGCACAATACACCTATATATTTATGTCAATATAAGATAATTATCGTATCAGTTTTAGGCAAATCATGTTTTCAACAATTTAATTTTGTGCGGTTTTCGGTGTGTAGTGTTTTAAGCAAATCATTTATAATAATTTAAGTATGGCAGTGTTTGTTCAAACCTGCATACGCATTGCAGCATAGTTATCCATATGAAGGTTAAATAAGTATAATTTTGGACACAAATACCAGATATATGGTCCTTTCCGGTATTTGCCGGTAATTGAATTAATATAACAGAGAGCTAATTTTTAAAACATGTAGGCGTAAAGGTACCGACATAACAAATAAGTGCATAACGGTTTCGATTTAATTAAAACATAGTTTTTGACATACTTTTAAAGATTAAATAAGTAAATTCCACCGCTGATGTACAAAAGATTAAGACTTTTTTCTCTTAAATCCCGTATCACCATTAATTCCGATTTTAACGTCAAATTAGTCGTTCTTCCTTAATAGATTGTCATTAATCGTTATCGTTCTAGTGAAACGATCTTTGTTAATTAAGCTGATTCAGAAGCTACTTACATTATGTTCTTAATCCTATTCACCTCATTACAGTTTCCTTATATCGATTTGCATAAGTACTCGTAATTATATATGTATTGTCAAACGACATTGACCTGTCCACTTGATTTTTAATTAAAAACACTTATATAGGAAAATCAAGATTATACATAGGAAGTGTTAATACAAACATAATATTGGTGTTTTCACTCTTAAACTTGTAAATTGTTTCCGATATTGTGGTCCCTACATATGATTCTAATTTTAAATATTTAGATCAAAACTCAAGCGTACAGGTCAATAATGTTTGTGTATACCATCATTTAATGCTTATAATTCTTTTTTATTTTTTTTCAACTTAATATCTACAGTATCTGCAGAACTGTCAAATATGAAAAATTATAAGCTTCAGCGATGGTCGATTTCAAGGTCACGTTAAAGTAAGTTATATCACAAAGGTTGGTATTTGTCTTAATACAAATTTGGACTCTGTTGTTAGTTTATTTTAATGTTTGTAAATTGCAACTTATACACATACAAGATCAATTTAGTTAAGCCGGGTGTGGGATATTCTTTTTGAAATAGAAATATTTAATTTAAGAATTTCAAAGTGGATTCAGCAATACATGGTCTTTAAAAAATGTGCTGATATCTTGACAATACCTGTACATGTTCAAATCACAATCCTAAAATTTAATGCAAGTTTAAAAACTGGAAAATCAAATTAGACATGTTGCAAACTGCAATTACAGTGGTGAACTTGCATGCATCCTATCTAAATTTACCTACGGTACAGACCTGTAGAAATGTAAACACCGAGCTTACGACGAAGAGTCGCCGAGTGGCTGATCATGAGATATGGATAAGAAGTGACTGGAAAGCTGCTGAAGAATAGATATCACCTGCCAAAAAGCTCTCGAAATAAAGGTAACCAGGTGAAGCCGGGATGAGATGCCGATTTGGTTTTGATTCGTTAGCCGAGTGTTTAACTGTTGACAGGTCTGTACTTAGTGTACTTTATCTACATTACTATATACTTTTACAGATTTGGTCGGTGCCCGTTTCTCAAAAGACGTTTCAAATATCCAATTTTTAGCTCACCTGACCGAAGGTATTGGAGAAAAAATCTGATGTGATATTTGGCTTTTCTAGGGTCCTAAGCCTATAGTTTGTTCATTTTGTGAAATTCGGATAAAAAATAGGTTACGCGTTTTTGCGTTTAATTTTGGAAAAAAAATCGTAAAATAGCTTCAAATTGTTATAACTTGACTATTTGACCAGATAATGACATGGGGTTTTTAGTTTTTAAAACTTCTTGTTAGTATCTTCAAAATGAGGTCAAGGTCAATTGTGAAGGTCGTGACCTAATTTTTTTTAACCTCTGATTATAATTATTATCTCGAAAACTATAAACTTTTTGTATAAGCATGTATATTAGAATGGTGTATCGATACAACGATCATTTTGATGTATAGAGAAAGGTCATGGGTTCAAAGGTCAAGGTCACAGATGCGAATCAATACTGAAATGGTTAATTATCTCGAAAACTATAAACTTTTTGTATAGGCATATATATTAGAATGTTGTAGGTATTGATACAACGATCATTTTAATGTATAGAAAAAGGTTATTGGTTCAAAGGTCAAGGTCACAGATGTGAAACAATACTGAAATGGTTAATTATCTCGAAAACTATAAACTTTTTTGTATAGGCATGTATATTAGAATGTTTTAGGTATCGATACAACGATCATTTTGATGTATAGAAAAAGGTTATTGGTTTAAAGGTCAAGGTCACATATGCGAATCAATACCGAAATGTTGTATTATCTCGAAAACTATAAACTTTTTGTATAGTCATGTATATTAGAATGTTTTAGGTATCGATACAACGATCATTTTGATGTATAGAAAACGGTCATGGGTTCAAAGGTCAAGGTCACAGATGTGAAACAATACTGAAATGATCTTGAAAACTATTAACTTTTTGTATAGGCATGTATATAAGAATGTTGTAGGTATTGATACAATGGTTACCATGATGTAAAGAAAAAAGCCATTGGGGTTTAGTATTTATGTTTTCTTTAAATCTATCAGCTAGCCATTAGTTATCAGGTGAGCGTATCAGGCCCATGGGCCTCTTGTAATGCGATCTGCATAGCTGCTCTCAAAATGGCGAAATAGGTTTAGCATACAGACAATGCGTAATTGGTCACGTGGTACAATGAAAACACTTATTCCTGGTTCAATTGGATATTGGTGTCTCCTAAAAGTGTCATAGTGTTTGCTAGATTTCATGGTAATCTCTGAACGTACACATGAAATTATACATAATAAAAGTGTTTCGCAATAACGAGGTCAATCAAGAAAGACAGCAAAAATAATAATATTAACAATAATGATAAAACATATAAAAATAATTTTGAACTTATGAAAGCAAACATCGATCTGTAATCAATCATCAAAAAAGTACTTTAATCTTTAACATGACAAAAAGACAATTATCTATATGTTTCTTAATAGTTCACCTACTGTTGTCCAATTTTAATCATTTGTCAATAAACGTACTGTGGGTTTTGATTATTTCCTCCAATTATTTAAGTTTCTTTACATTCGATTTAAATGTGATTTTATCTAAATTAAGGGTACAACTTAACATAAAACAACTCATCACTTAAATTCACTTATCTTCGCTTAAACTTCTATAATTAACTATCATTTTAATGTAAAAATAAAGGTAGGTGGATGACCGCAATTGTAGAAGAAACATGCAGGGAATTTTAATTTATCAAATTATCTTAGCTACCCTTATTATTTAATATTGTATAGAATTACTGCATCAGTTACCTGATATATATTCACTTGTTTAACTGAATTTGCCTGTTTGAAAAGATATTTTACTTCGTTATGGGACTGTGGTTTTGGCATGGATCGGTATGATTGTTTTTGATTATGTTATATCATACCCTAACTTGAGACATTGTATTTTGGTAATAATTTTCATAAAAAACCGCAACACTTTTTCTATAATCAAAAAACCCATACCAATCCATGTCTAAATCGTAATCCTTCGTAATCCTAAAGCACAGTTAAAACTTTGAAAACTGGCAAATTAAGTTTAACATGTGACCTTTCAACAGGGAAGTGGGTGTTCTGGAAGGGTAAGCAGTCCCTATTAAGCTTGCCACTAACACTATGCATGTAACAAAAAATTGAGAATGAAAAGACCATGGACCTTCTGGACGTCAAATAGTTAAAAATATACAAAATGTAATAAAATGTAATAAGTGTAGGTAATATAATAGACGTGCTTTTTAGGATTTTTTTGACATTTTGGTCGCCAATTTGATATAAAAAAGTCAATGACGATCGTTATTTTTACATATATTTCCATCAGTTCTTCAAAACTCAATGCTTGTATCACGGTTCAAATGAATACTTTATGTTTTCCACTCTTGAAAAAAGAAAAAAATATAGAAGCACCAATGCATTCATTAAAATGTGAGATTTCAGTATTAAAAACACATACTACATATTTTCTATCACAAACAATGGTGAATTTCTGGCCTTGTGATGCGAATGTTAACCGTATAGGTCAGATTTCTTCCTGTACCATTGTAAGTAAAGGTGTGATTTGATTGAAATCAATAACGTTAACATTTTTAGATTGAATGTCATCTATTCTTATGAACTTGAAATAACGAATATGTCTATTCTTTAAGTTTTGGTCAATGTTTACACACACGTGTGGAGCTGTATGACAAACGCGATGTCTTAAACAATCTTTATATTATCAATTTTACTTTTACTTTACTTTTCCATGCATCAATATACCATTCTTCAGCTTATGGTGTATTTGATTCACAGTTGATAATATATGTTAGAGCTTGGTACAACTAGGGGAATTTTATACAACCAAGTAATACATCGGCGACTCAGGAACATCGCAAGCCTAGTTCTATGACCCTAATCACAATAATCACGCGTACAAAGTTTATTACATACAGATATGTTCATAAAATCTTAAAGCCAGTTCTCACTAACAATGGGGGACTTAACTTGCGATACAAGAGATCTTGAAATGCACATATGTACATTGGATTCTCCTGACTAAACAAGAGGCGCTTACCATTCTGGGGTACCTGGTCTCGCTTCTCTAGTAGAAGTGCACGTGTTAAACTTAATTTGCCTGTTCCAAAGTTTTTACTTTGCTTTTGGATTGTAATTAGGGCATAGATTAGTTTACTTGTTATTTATGATAAATAAAGAACTTGTGAGGCTTGAGACCTCTATTTGTTTATTGCGAAATGCACGTTAGTATACTGAATAATCCATGTCATAAATTAAATGGTGTATAATTTCAATTTCTAGCATTTTAGTGATACTATCAATTTCTAGTAGTGACCATAGCAACAAAATTGTTATACATCTGCGTTTAAATAGGGGTTGCAATATATGAAGGTCTTTTCGTTTTAAATTAATATTTCCTCTTTGGAGTCCAGTAATTTTTTATAGAAATTACTTACATTGATCTTCATACTGATTGCTTTGCAACAGTAGTTTAAAACGAATTTCGCCCCTCTATCAATCTCGCTGTGGAAACCATAATGGGATGAAAAACATCATGTAATAGCAGGTATATACTTAGCTTCTAAAACGACATAATTAACAAAAATCGTTTTATAAGAAAGATAATGGGAAAGAGACATTACCTTAGGCATAAGGGCTAATATGACGTTAAAATCGGAAATACCGGTAATGCGAGGTTTTACTGAAAAAATAAATAAAATGAACTATATACTGTTAATCCTTAATACATTAGCAGTTTTTTATATATAGAATAAACGCATCTTAAAAGGTATGTCAAAAAACTGTTTCAATTAAAATCTGAGGTCATTGTGCTTTTATAACGTATATCGGTACAGTACGCCTACATTAGAAAAGACAATCTCGTTACGTTACTTCAATAATCAACAAATACCGGTAAGGATAAGTATCTGGTTTACATTAATACTGGGATTTTCAGCCATAAAACATTTTCAAATTATACCAATTTCACCTCTATGTGGATTCAATCTATGGAAGCCAACAGTGTTTCATAAATTAGTTATATTGACCTCATTACTGATTACAATAGTTTAAAATCCAAATCGCGTTTATGTCAATAACCATACGGGAAAGGTTTTGGGATAAAGAGCATAATGTTATTAAAAAGAATTCTAACATGACCTTAATTTTACTTTATGTATCAAAACATAAAAAAAACAACCATGGTAAAAACAAATGATATATCCATAGTTATTCTGTTTTACGATATAGTCCCTTACTTGCTTTACTACCTCATGCTGTATATCACCAGCAATAGTTTTGGTATAATTTTCATTCCTAAAATTATAAATGTCATTGGAGGTGATCTCAACAGTCGCATTTTATCACTGAACCATTTTATAGATAAAAAGTAATATGTACTTGCAAGGGAAGAGTTCTCAGATTTTTTTTTCAATGCTTATGATTTAAGTCGTGTAAAATTGGAAATTGGTGATGTATATGTACTCCGGCTCGTGTATTACCCGACGCTATTCTACGGTTAGATGTTGATTACTCATTAAGTATACATTTTTTAACTTCTAAAGCACGATAATAAAGACCGCGAAGAACAGGTTGATCAGTACTTGTTTTGATGTATTATAAATGCACCTAAATTCTGAAAGGCCACCCTCATTCGTCTGTTTATTGGAAAATAGACCTTATTTCTTTTGGGACCTAATATACATGTACCGGGTTGCAAAACACCTTCAAACACATTATCATTAATCTCGTTATATGTTTTCTCGTATTCAAAAACCTATTGGAGGAAAAATATTAGCAGTGGTTCCTATATCTGTACCTGTTGGTTTTTTTTATAATTTTGTTGTGTTTTGTTGTTCAGTTTGAAATGTCTATATTTGATAATATATAATTGTCAAAATCTTATTTCTCTTGCAGGATTCAACAAAGGAAGATAAATTCACGTACTTTACAATAAAGGCTAAAACAAAATCTTAAATTAACAAACAACATTTCAATTCCATGTAACAAAAAGACCAAAATGCGCAACAATGTCAATATAGCAAAAACTATCAAGATAAAGTGCTAGGATAAAATTATTCCAATCAAGAACAAACATACTAATCCATGTCCGAATCACAATCCCAAACCAATGTAAAAACTTTGAAAAAGACAAATTATGTAAAACACGTGAACTTTCACCAGGGAAGTGAAACCGGGTACGCCGGAAGGGTAACCAGTTCCTGTTTAGTAAGCCCCAAGGAAAAGCCCATAAGCTTCAGCCAAAATCAGATTCCACAAGTTATGCAAATACTTCAGGAAATAACTGACTTTATGAAAGCGCACTGACAACTTTATCCCGCAATGATCTGCCTAATTGGGATTTTAGCACTGGTGGTGAGTGATGTTGTAAACTATAAGCAGGCGCTTTAGACCAAGGCCCCCAAAATGGAATGCATGTATAGAGATGACATTATTTATACATAAATACCGGTCTATGTCATAGTCACACCCAAAAGCAAAGTAAACATTTTAAACTGGTAAAGTAATATAATCAAACACGTGAACATTCACAACGACAGCGAGGGTAGGTGCTCCAGAAAGGTAACCACCTCCTGTTTAGCTAGCTACATCCACCACGTATGGACTAAAAATTGAAAATGAAATGAACAGATGAATACGGGACGTCAAATATACCCAGGATAATACAAAAACATCGTACTTATTAACAATGTCTGGATGACAGCCATGAGGGCCATGATAAGCCTTTGGTTGCAATATACCAAAGTCAATAATTTTGTAAACAGCTTGTCTGAAGTTCCTGTAGTGGGAACAACTTAATTACTTACTTTGGCCTTTAACTCCTAGATAAGTTAGGGCATTGATGATATCTCTCCTTCTGGCTCTATTCTGCACAAAATGTTCTATGTCTGACTAATTGTATCCCTTCTGTTTCATCTCCACTTCCATGTCTCTTCTCCATGTGTTTGTATAGGTCCTCTTTTCCTTTTTCCCTATGGGTTCCATTTCAGGGTTTGTTTTGTGACGTTGTATACGTTATGACCTATCCGGATCCATTCCCATTACCTTCATGTTTCACTAGGGTCTTGTTTTGTGCTCTGCCAATGCCTTTAATAACTAACCATGTTTTGCCATCTTATATTCAGGGTTCTTTAAAGGCAGTAATCTACAAAACTCTGCAGCTTCTGTAGCATATGTTTTATGTTCACCTAGTTTCAGAGCCGCACAGTAAGACTGGATTTACATTGCTGTTAAAAGTAGTTAGTTAAGAAATTATCTTCTTCAAGTACCATAATTTCCTCAAGATGGTAAATACTGTTCTGGCCTTTTTGTTGATTCTTAATTTAACATGCTTGTCTTTCCACCATGAATGTTGTGGAAACAAGCTCTACTATTAATTTTACATAAGTTGGGTCCCAAGGACAACATCTCAGTGCATTTATACATCCTATTCATTTTCAAGAAATATTGTTTTTAAAACACTTTTCCGAAAATTTATAAATAATCTCAATAATAACAACAACCTAACTTTTTAAAACATCGAGAATTAAAATTGTATATGATTTAACATTTCAATTGTTTTTTGTTATACACATTAAAACAACTGAGTTTTGGACTGAAATTAAAAGACGATTTTTTCTAGTCTCATCTCAGCTTGACATAATTTTTGTCACATGAATGACCTTTGATACCTAATACGCAACTTGATTACATTCAGGTATATAACCTAGATGAGGAGAGAGTAAGTCAGTAATGTAGTAATGATCTGTCCACCTCCGTAAAACTTTACGGTGGACTCGTTATGAAATCCATACAGCGTTATCAGCTAGTATGCAAGGAAATAGGTTCTATAATTGAAGATTATATAGGTTCTACAACCATTTGTAGTGTCTATTATGATTGTTATCAAACTTATATCGTTATGAAAGGTTATGATCAAAAACAAACATACTAATCCATGTCCGAATCACGATCCAGAAGCAAAGTAAAAACTTTGGAACTGACAAGTTAGGTTAGACACGTGAACTTCCACCAGGGAAGTGAGGCCGGGTGCCCCGGAAGGGTAAGCACCTCCTGTTTAGCTAGCTACACCCGTCACGTGTGTAATCAAAATTGTGTGAAAGGAACATGGAACTATGAGACGTCAAATATATATAAAAAAACAAAAATATACTGAAGATACCATCAACAAAATGTTGGAGTTTTTGATAGATAACATATTTGTTGTGTTTGGTAATATAGTTTTTCAGGAAACAATCGGTATACCAATGGGTACAAACTGTGCACCATTGCTTGCTGATTTGTTTCTTTATTCTTACGAAGCAGAATTTATGCAGAACCTTGTTAAATCTGGAGAGAAACTGTCGCCAAATCATTCAACTCAACATACAGATATATAGATGACGTTCTGTCTCTTAACAATCCTAAATTTGGAGACTATGTAAATGTCATCTATCCTAGTGAGCTTGAAATAAAAGACACGACTGATTCCTCAAGTTCTGCTTCATATTTAGACTTATACCTGAATTATGACGCACAGGAAAGGCTACATTTGAAACTGTATGACAAACGTGATGACTTTAATTTTTCTATTGTCAACTTTCCTTTTTTTATGCAGCAATATACCTGCTTCTCCTGCTTACGGTGTATTTGTTTCCCAATTAATACGCTATGGTAGAGCTTGTTCCCACTACGGGGACTTTGTACAACGAAGTAGGCTGCGTGCAAATAAATTGTTCCACACACAGATGTAGAATATACTTTGTCTGAATAAGACTAAAGACCATCTTTGACGATTGTCAAAATTTGTGTTAGAGTTACCGATAATGATTTAGTAGTACATTTTGGATTATTTTTATGGGGTTTATAAATAAGATGTCTACCGGAGTCATGAAAATGGTCGTTAAAAATGATTGAGAACACGATCAACGTAAAATACATACATAAATGGAAAATATAACACGGATTTTAAAACGAAACCGAATCTCACTTTATTTTTGATAATTTGTAGAATTATTTTACAAGTATGTTACAACAGTATAAAATTACAATGACTGAAGACAGTTTAAAAACAAATCCGAATTTAAGACAATTATAATATCATTGGGAAAAAATAAACTGAAACACGTACTTGGCAATATCTAAAGAAATCAAGCACACAATCGGCATTTATGAAACGTATCTATCACTGACGTTGAGAATTATTTAAAGCGACATAAACAGCTGAATGGTCTTGAAGCTTTTCTGAACACTTCCATATAATAAACAACTGGCAAAACATAAAATATTCTAGAAGTTGATCTTTAAAAACACATTTATGACAAATATAAGAATGTGGAATATTCTAAAGTAAAAAACAATATAATCGTGGTTGAACATTCTTTTGTCAACACAAAAGTTCACAATATTGTATATCTAAAATTTCAGAAATCTAGATAGACACAGGTGTTCCTAACAGTTATTTAACATTGGACTGTGACAGTAAACTAAATAATGAGATTTAAGAAATTGAGATGTACGTCAACACAGTCAGCAAAACCTTAGAAATATGCACAAAGCTTAGGAAAAAGGTATGAACACAGGTGCTTCTAACAGTAATTTTATATTATATGTGTAACAACAAATATAGTTTTTAGATTTCACAATAGAACAGTAGAGAAAATGAGATGGGCGCAGATGCTTCAAGAACCTAAAGTAATTCGTGTTTTTAGAGTTTGATGCAAATAATGCAATAAATCAATTAAGCCTGAATAAAAGTTCTCTGACTAAAGCTTGAATAGTTAATAGAAACTTGTTTTTAGCACGCCAGCTTTATTCAAATGAATTATGTAAAGAGAATAAAAAGACCGAAAAAAGAAAAATAATTAATTTTAGTTTTTAATTTGATACCTTTTCCTTTTGCGAACTAATACAGAAACAACTATAAATGCTGAAAGAAAAGGTAAAACCTCCCTGACAGTTGGTGTTTAAAGAGTGATTGTTATAAGAGAAAAATTGTAGATTAAAAACATCAACAGATTCGTGATGATTATACAGTGAATGTGTTTGTGGAAAATGAATTTCCAGGACGAAGTATTAAGAAAAAGCGTCAATTAAACTTAACAATATTTTTGTTTATTTTATAGATTTTCAACAATTCATTTATATCAATCAGAAGCCAGTCCATGTTTAAATCACATTCCAAAAAAGACAAAAGGCAAAGTAAAAATGTTAAAAACTGGCAAATTAGGATAAACACGTAAACTTTCACCATAGAAGTGAAGTCAGGAGCTACTTTAAAAATATTAAACACTTCTTATGTACGTTGTTTGTAAAACATACAATAAAATTCCTTGAAATAGGATTCATGTCCTAAAGGTATAAATTTAATGGAACAGCTCTTCTCACTGTCCACGTTCGAATTCCACTTGGGAATACCCTAGAGTATTAAACGTTGTTCATTCGCTTACCAAAAGTCAAAGTTAAATGTCATTACTGCACTCCACTCCACTCTGAAAGATATACAAGCATGCAATGCAGATAACCATATTTGTTACTTTTCTCTTCGTTTAACTTTTGCCAATCATATATCATAAAACGTGGGGTTTTCAATATTGTAAAAATTGATTTATTTATGGGTCACTTTGTAAAATAAGCCAGGTAGTAGTTGGGACTGTCTACGTTATACCATTATTATTATACCATTGAGAACCAGTATCATATTAAACCAAATGTCTGTCCAAGTTTTACAATCAAGGACCTCATTTCATGTTACAATGTCTCCGATTTCTTAATTCGTTCCTTGTTTCCTTGTCATATTTATATAAGCTATTGTCAGTTGCGTGTTTTCATCTTTAATACCTAAATATTTTGGCTAAATTGCGATGTTCCTCTCTTACGATATCAAGGCAACTCGTTTTCTGCATTAACCTGTTCTATGGCTAGCTAGACAAGATGTGTTTGGCTTTCCGCGCCCATCCTTCTTTGATGCAAGTTCACGTGTTGAACTTAATTTGCTAGTGTTTGTGTTTTTTCTTGCTTTTGCGATTGTGATTTAGTCATGGACTGGTAAGTTTATGCTTGTTATGTTTGTTTTCTTTCCAACATTGATTTCAAATTTATTTAATGGACCGATACTCTTTATGAACAACCTGGGACAAAATCATAGCGACTCCATGAAGAAACATCCGTTTGGATGAATAATAAAGTATTTTCAGGGATATATCTGTTGGATCGGTAATGCATACTGCATAAATGATGTCTGCATTGATATAACCCTGTTTACGGGTAAAAGTATCGTATTTATAATGCATAATGTTAAGAAACAAAAGATCTGTTGGAAATCAAATTAGATTATTGATAATATAATGCATCTGATGTAACCCACACTGTGAGATTAAATTAATAGAATTATCTTTAAGATAGTATATAAAATCACATCAGAATAGTTATACATTGTGTTATATAAATATTTGAAAATGCACTTCGAAACAAAAGACTTTTTATTAAATAGTTAAGGCCTGGATATTTGTCACAGCACGAATCTTTCGATGCAAATTTCAGTTCTCTAGTTTTACCTGAAATAAATTCTACTCAAACTCAATTGATTGGAATGTTGTAAGCTAACAATTACTACTACTAGTACCACGGCATGAACAACGACTACTTATAATAAAAATAATGATGATCAAAAACAAACATACACGTCCCCCTTCCACTAGAGAGGTGGGATCATGTTCTCAGGAAGTGGAAACATCTACTGTCTAGCTAGCTATAAGACTGTTTACAAGTTAAAGTTCAGAAAACGAGATTTCTGAAATCCATTCCAGAGGAACATCACAATTAAGCAAACACCTTCCTTACGCCTTTAAAGCTAAAAAGCTGGCAGATGAACTTCCACTACCACTCAAAATAGAGAATGAAAGCAACATAGGACTATGGGATGTCAAATATATCCATCCAAGATACAATAAATAAATAAATAACATTTTCCAATAACCTAGGAGGCAAAACATTGTATTGTTGGATAAACATTGTTGATCAAAATTGTCTGCTTAAATTTTGAAATACCTAAAAGCTAAGCTATGCTAAATCGTTCAAAGTATTGCCTAGGTAGATTTCAGGTCGAATAAATTTTGGGTCCTTCTATTTTTCTCATTTTACATCTTAAAATATTTTGATATTCACAATTTTGGACCCAGTCTTATTGATGAAGAATTCATATCAATACGGTCGTCTGGTGAAGAAACTAATACAGGTTTTGTTATAATTACTTTGTATATTAAATTTTTCTGTAGAGATTTCTTTGTTATATTAAATTAAAGAAAATCTTATTTGAAACTATCGTTCTCATTATTATATTCGGTTGTGTGTATTATGTCTCTCATTTTCTAAAACATTTCTTGTCGCGTGTTATGAGTGCTTTGTTTTTTACCAAACTTGTGTTGCTCAATTGGGAAAATCTATATAAGGAATTTAATGAAGTTTGGTTCATTCCTATCAATGATTAAAAAAGATTTTAAAAATTTAAATGATTATGGCATTTATGTAAAAATGTTGTCGATATTACTTTATATTGAAATATTGAGGTAACTTGAAAATAATAATAATAATAATAATAATAACGATAATAATCAATTCTGTTCTCCAGTTTACCATATATAGTGCGAAACTTTATGGTAAATATTTACGTCGCAAATTTCAGGAAAAGCGTCATTTCTACGGTAAACAGTCAGCTTATAAGATTACGTAGACAGATCAAATATAACATATCTTATTGGAACTTTGGTCAACCTCATTGTATTTGTCGAGAAAGAGATAAATCCTTATATATATATATATATATATATATATAAAGCAGCTAACAGCTTACAGCTTAACATAGGAACTTATTGATTTAAATTGATTAAATAATGAAAATATAGACATTTGAATGGATTCTTAGCGATTAGTACAGGAGCAATACAATTGACCGATAATGATGGACTTTTCAAAGAGGGATTTCCAGTTTTTAATCCAATTTTTATTATCAAATGTCAACGGTCAATAATTGAACTCAATATATTCACAATGACGATTTTCCTGGAATTTGCGACGTTAATATTTACCATAAAGTTACCATTTTCGCACTATATCTATAATTGTATCCATGAATAATATTCAGAACAAGTAGATAGATCTATTTTGATTCAAACGAAAGGAAATTCGACAAATAACACCCGCAGAACTTATTTCAGAAAATTGGTCTTTAAAGAAAAGGATTTCAACAATGAATAAATGACTGGTTTATTGAACTGTTTGTCACGACTTTAAGCCAGCAATAGAGAAAAATAACTTCGTTATAATTTTATTCTGAGGCTTGAAGAGAAAAATTACACATTTCTAAAATATAACCCAACTGGCTTGTAATTATAAAATGTCTGATTGGTAACATTAATAAGACGTCTAGGAAAGATGACATATTAACTGAAACGTAACATTCTAACATTACTTCTGTATGAAACAAAATCATGAAAGAACAATAATTCCATCAACAAGCTAGATGTTTTCCAGGCTCGATGTCTACATAGGATTTTACTAATCTTTTGACCAAAAACCATGAAGAGTACAACTTCTCTATCTCAAGTAATCAAAGGAAAGAATTTCAAATGGACAGGACAATTTTGCAGAATACAACCTAAATCTATCTGAAGATTAGCAATGCGATGGTTATCACTAGGCAAAAAGAGGAGATGCAGACTGAACTAGCGCGGAAAATATCCACTTAAACGGGGAAAAAGTTTGGACTTCCCAAGAAGTACAGTATTGGTCTGAAGACATGTAGTGTTTGGAAAACTAAATTGAATTAAAGATATCACACCATCAACGCTACCACCTTAGAGATTCTCAAGTCTGAACTCCCTAGCGAGCTCTATCAATGTTAAGAAACCAACTGTTTTTTTTAACCAGTTGTTACATTCAATTTTATATGAGAAGGCTCCTTTTTAAAACATGCAGCAATTGTACAAAATACACAAGTGATAGACTGCACATTATGCGGAAGAGGGAGATGAAAAGGAAGGCAAAACAATCACATAATCAGATTACATATTGATAATTCAATATATAAACGTCAATTGCTAATTTTTTATAACAAATTTAAACTCTTGCATGAACTATATGGGTTTTTAAGTTTACCCTGAAATGTAAAAAAATCAAGATGTCCATTATAATTATATTATTTTTTCCTTGTTCCATTGATCCAAGGTAATTAATGGATGATACGTGTACGTGTTAGAAGAGACAATTTGCTTGATTGAGTAAGACATTATTGACATGTTTTTCAAATCAAGGGATAGTTTAAAGGACTAGAGATCTTTATATATATAATTACAGATATTGAAAAAATATCGGGTAGTGTGACTATGGCACGTTGTTTTAATCAACGGGTAGTTTAAAGGACTAGAGATCTTTATATATATAATTACAGATATTGAAGAAATATCGGGTGGTGTGAAAATTTAACGAAGGTCATCCAAACGCAATGAAGATGCAAATATAGGATTATTTTGTCGTGGTCAATTGGATGAAACCAAATCAATCGATGTTAATTGAGCACAAGGAAGCGTGTAAGGAATAGAAATCCGTGATTACACTTATTAAGAAAACATGTAGATATTTAGAACCTATAATCACCTAGATTCCATATATGTATCACGTAAGCATAATTGCAATTATAACCCCATTTTGACTTACCATGGATAACTTAACACGGGTTATCTAATTCAAAGGAGAGATACACTTATCAATTAACATGATTCAAAGAAAAATAAACATGTCATGGTTTGAAGTCACGTACTTGCTAAATAAAGTACGCATGCGCTGAAATACCGATATGCACCTGGAATCGGAAAAAAATTCGAACTAAACCGGATATAACAATCCTTTATTGGAAAAAAAATAGATTATCCATTAGACAGTAGGATTCTGATCCTTCGAAATTTTGCAAATTCACCAAAATCAAAGCCAAAACTTGAACGTTAAACCGGATAGACCAGGTTTTTACTACTGGCATTTTGATAATGCAACGATTTAGCTTTTAGCAATGCTATCGTTTGAACCATCGTATTTTAACTAAGATTTTCCAGTCTGATCTAGCGAAATTGAGATTTGACTATTTTTGTTTTACTTTTCAAGATATTCATAGGTTTGGGACGTCATATTGAATATATATAAATATAATGTCCACATATGGACGAGAAAGAGCTGCAATGACACATTGGTTGAATAATAATTACTTTGAGATCTTCAAATACTCAAGTAGAAATAAATAGATTTAAAAAGCAACAATGCAACTTTTCTAAGTTTCATTGATTAATAATAGGTCGATATACGGTATTAATTTAGTTTTTCATTTTCAATTCAAAAGTGACGTTTTGTCTATTCAAAATCCTGCAATTATTATCCAAGTCCAATGGGAGTGGCCACTATGAGTCGTCATATAGACCAGACTTTCTACGAATAATCATTGATTACCAACCCGAAAATCAATACAGCAAGTCATTAAAACTAAATGATTGAAAAGTTTATCAATGCCTGTCCAGTTTCTAGTCCATCTACATAGCAATTAATGCCGATTATAGTTGTTTCTACGTGTATAAGTTCGATCATATTCATAAATTTATAATTTCTGAATCAAACGAATAAAATGGTTTTTTTCGTATTTAAGAAGAATTCATTAATATTAAATCACTTGTTATCTTTCATTATGCTTATATTACCATTACATGCTGATTACTGAAAAACCTTGTTAAGACTGTTGGCAAATCTTTCAACTTCACATATGAAAAATCCAAACTTTAAAAACTGCGAATGTATGTGATTGTCAACTGTCTTTGAAATTAAAGTAATGGTTTATTTTTGGACTTAAATCTCAATTATGACTACCACGAACGGCTATGTTTACAGCTGTATGGCAAAATGTGATTACTTCAATTTTTCTTTCCTGGACTTACTTTTTCTATGCACCAATATATCTGCCTCTCCTGTTTATAGTGTACTTGTTTTACAGTTAATACGATATGGCCATAGGCAGAACTTTTTCTCTCATTATGAGAACTTAATACAAGGAAAAAAGCTCCTTTTAAATAAATTGCTGATTCAGAGATAATGCAAGCCGATGTTTATCAAGGTAATCGTAAGGTATCACAATATTGTTGATAAGTATGATGTCCCTGTATCCAAAATTATTCTGAATAAAGTCCTTTTTCCCAATTTTGATTTGACAGTGAAAGTGTTTTGCAAGCTAGACAGAACGTGTTTCCCTTTCCGCAGCGCCTGACCTCATTCTCTATACGTGTTTAACTACATTTGCCGGTTTCCAAAGCATTTACTTTGATTTTGGGATTGAATTTGTATATTGACCGGTATGTCTCTTTTTGATTACACTAGGGCCTGTCTTGAATTAGAATTTTTACCTTAGTAGGAAAAGGCGCTGTGATACGCAGGTGCGCTGTTTTGCCTTTTCATTGTATGCCTAAAGCATGTATGATGCAGGCATTAAAAAGTTTTGAATTAATTTATTGATTCAGATTTTGATAAGGATGAAAATATTTTTATAGATCAAAAATGAACACACCAATCAATGTCCGAATAACAATATTATTTTAAACTGGCAAATTTAGTAAACATGTAGGCTTTGAATTCCACCAGAGAAGTAAGGCGGTTGTTCCGGAAGAAGTTAGCACCTCCTGTTTAACTAGCTACACCCGCTACGTGTGAAATAAAAATTGAGAATTAAAAAAATATATTGATTTATTGGAATACGTTATTAATAATAGCGGAGACAAAGGAAAACAAGTGTTTTACTTAATTGAAATAGATAAGTTATATGTTGCGAGATATATATCACCTGAGATCACTTTTATCAATAAAACTAAAAAACACAATCGGAAAACAAACGACGTCTTTATTACATATCTATACATCCGTTCAAGTCGTTTTGCTATTTCTATTTTCAATATTTTTGTGATTATTTCAATCTTGCATGTCAATCAATAAAACCTAACTGTCTCGTAATTATCTTAAATATTGCAAGAGGAAGGACAGAAATGATTAAATAAAGTGTACTATCATATAGATCAACAGACAAAAAATAATGTAGGCCTAAGAATTATTATGTTGCATTGCAAGAGGAAGGACAGAATTGAAGTGTATTATGATACAGATCAACAGACATAGGAAATAATGTAGGCCTGGTCAATATGTGTAAAGATATTTTGAGAAGGAAAAAAGTAAAGAACTTTATCACAAAATTATAACCTTCTAATATTTATCTAGTTTAAAATAGAAGGAAGATATAGCGGACAAATAAATAAATAAATAAAGAGCTATTTAAACAAAGTAAATAATTTACACCTTAAAAATAAGAAAATAATTTAGAACTTAATCACATTATAATGGCCTTCTAATGTTTGTTTACCTCAAAATAAAATGTTTTCAATAAATAAATAATGCAATTATAAACATATCACAACAGGCGTAGGAAATAATTAAAATATGAGAAAAAGCTGAGGAAAAAATCATTTAACTTAATAAGGTTATGATAACCTCCTAATATTAATTTAGTTCAAAACAGAATAAATAATAAACACACATACCAGTACGTGTCCCAATCAAAATCCAAAATTAAAGTAAAACTTTGAAACTGCAAATTTAGATCAACGAGTGAACTTTTACTAGAAAAGTGAGGTCGGGTGTTCCGGAAGAATAGGAACCCCGGGCCATGTCCATGTAGCTATTGAAAATTGAGAATAAAGAGAACATGGAACTATATAAATACTTAATCTAATTACAAACAAATGAATTGATAAGTGCACGTGACAATAGCTGATGCACAACCAAGAACATTTATGTGAAGAAAACAAGATACAAATTAAATAACTTACTGTTTATAATAGCACAATTTCAACACAATTTGTATATGGTATGCCTTTAGTATTTATAATACTGACAATAAGGCAGCTTTGATATCGGATAGTGGGCATTGCAGGAACCAGTAGCAAGATGTTCCCAGTCATGGTCACTTTGTTCTGCTTATCAGTCAGCCAGACTGTTATTAAATTGACTCGATAATTCGACTGTACCTATTTTACTAAGCTCTCTTTTATAACAAGGAAATGTATCACAAGAAAATAGCATTAAACGGTATAGACAAATAACATTTACCTATCTGCTTGACCTTTGATTTAAATATTTATTATGGACCAGGATATTTATGTGTAGGAAACACAAGGTATTTATATCGTTTACATTATGAGAAACATTCATTGTTAACTGTGAAGTCTACCACTACCGATACATGGTCATAGGTGAACCTTTTGTATGAATATTCTCAATGAAAGGTCAAACCGACAGTCAATATTCTTTGCCTAGGTACATAGTGTTTATAATTTTTACCAATAGTGTTAAATGTTTAATGTGCATGGTGTATTATAGATATATAATCTCATGTACCGTCTCTGGTGGTGTTGAAGAATAAAGGATTGAATAAATTAAGATTCCTATTCAAAATGGCATTTTGTAAATGTTCAAGTCAAAATACACAGGTAGAAATATTTATTTTAAAACAGAAATTCAAGATCAAATAAAAATATGTAATTTCTAAACCGGCTAATCAAATCTGTTATTGTCTTACCTATGCAGTTTCATCAATAATTTTGAAAATACTTGAACTTATATTTGTTACCATGGCAACAGACATTTCCCAAATAGATGTTTCTATAAAATTTATTATATACGGGTTATTTTAATTTTAACTAGGGAATACATTTGATTTGCTACTGTTTCCGAAATAAATCGTAATTTTTGAAAAAAAGTTTATTATATTTATGCTGTAAAAATTATATATTTATGTGATGCCAATTTTGGTGCAATGATGTCAGAACATGTTCTATATCAGACACAAACATACCAGTCCATGTCTAAAGCAGAATGAAAGCAAAACTTTGAAGCTGGCAAATTGGGCTAACCACATTAAAACCAGTGACGTGAGGTCGGATGCTTCGGGAGGGTAAGCACCCTCTGTTTAGCTACTTACATCCGCTACGTGTAATAAAAATTGAGAGCGAAAGGAACATGGAACTATGGGACATCAAATATATCCAGGGTAATTCTTGATACATCATACTTATCAACAATAATGTGATGTCTGATAAGCCCAGTCTCGCAATATTCCTGGTTCAACAATTTATTTGTAAGCATCTTGCTTCGTTTTATAATGTTTCTTTAGTGGTAACAAGCTGTTCCATAGCGTATTCATTTAACCACTGATCTGTCTAACTGAATAACGCGCGCTAGTGCGTTTTGATTAGTTTGCTTTGCACGGCAATGGAAGTTATAGCACTATAAACGCCATATCTAGACAGTCCAATGGTTATATTTACATTTTGCAACTTTTAAAAACCTTATTTTTTGTTTTTGAATCCTGAAATTAATTTAAAACACTGTGGTTTACGGGATGCAATTCCAATTGCTGGAACAGCCAATCAATGACGTCATGGCTATAGGCGTAGGCAAGAGATGAGTGACGCCACGTTAGCAAATGTAATTATAGTCCGTATCAAACAGAGTTTATTACAATTAAATATCAAAGGATATCCTTTTGTGGGTGTCGCAAGTTACAAGCAGAACTTAAATAATCGATGTGAATAGAATAACCATTTATGACAAAGACCAATTTTGATCAGTTTGTGAACCCAAATTTAAAACTGGCAAATTTAGTAAATATGTGGGCTTCGAATTCCACAAGAGGAATAAGGCGGTTGTTCTGGACGAAGTAAGCGCCTTCTGTTTAGCTAGGTACACCCGCTACGTGTAAAATCAAAATTGAGAATAAAAGAAATACCATAAGCAGGAGAAGTGAATTGACAATTAAAAAACTGAAGTCATCACGTTTGTTATACTGCTTGAAATATATCCTTTTTGTGGGCGTCACAATTTAGTTATAAGTCTAAATGTGGAGCAGAATTTGAATAATTGATGTGAATAGAATGACTATTTATGACAAAGACCTATTTTGATCAGTTTCTGAACCCAAGTCTTTTATAAAATCAAATCTGGTCTTAGTTAAGGAATGATTAGAAATCCCGGTCAATCTCATTATCAACAATAAACCCCCTTCTGTTAAGTCGATTTTTCTCTGTAACATTCCAAGTGGTGTATTTATTTTCGAGCTCTCCATAGAACCGCCTTTGATTTTTACTGAGACCAAGGACCTTCGTTATTATACCCACTCGAAAAAACTTAAAGCAACGAGTCATTTATATAGCTCTGGAGCCAGTTGCTCGAAGCTTGATTAGTTTAATAGTTGATTAGCTGAAAATTAAAATAGGAATAAAATCAAAATATCACTATGGAATTGTTTTTTTTTTATTATTTCAATGTGCTTTAGTTTAATGACATTTTTATTCATTTTTGAGATTTCAACTCTTAAGTTCACAATATATCTGAAATTATGCAAAGTTCAAATTTTGACTAATCAATTGATGAAACTAATCGAGCTTCGAGCAACTGACCCCTGATCTATTGAGATAATGACGGTTATAGCTAGCTAGAAAGGAGGTGCCTGTGGGAGTGTTTAACTTCCTTAACAAGATTTCAAAGTTTCTGATTCCCAGTGATCTGGAGATGGACCAGTATGTTTGTGTTTTATAGAAAAAAGGAAAACGATATAAATGCCAATACCGGTGTTTGGACCCTTAACTTTGAATCTAGTAACAAACATACCACTAGGCTAGCTAGTCTAATTTTACCGATTTGATATGTTTACATACTACTTAATTTGTCAATCATGCAATAAGAGATGTTAATCCCCTTATCTTGACGATTTAACGAATGATTTCTGATGGAGTTTTAATGGGACTTGCTTATCACTTCAGCAATTCCCATGTGTTACCATGGCTGTGTGCATTAGACAAGCTGATGTCCATTATAATCCTTGTTTGTTCAAATTCGAAATTAGGCTTATTTGTTCAATGTCTATATTAATTGTAAAAAATCATTTATTATTTATGTATATAAAAATCGGACTATCCTTCCGTATATAATAATCAATTTTATTTGCCACTATATATACATACACAGTGTAAACCATAAGAACGGCATTTTTTAAAAAAAATTTTCCTTGTCACTCATTGGATAGCTTTATATATGACGTGAAGGTCTAAATATGAAAAGAAGAAGCAACATTTCTAGGAATTGTTTCATCGCAGTTTAAAGACACAACCGGGTATTCGTTATAACAAACATCACATCACGATCACCATGTCGATGTCGATAGGGGAATGGAGTTTTCTCATTTTTATAGCTATGATGTTATTGTTTTCTGTAACTAGTAATATCTTGGTAGTGATTGTAATGATGAAGAATAAGAAGTTACGGAACGTTACAAACACTTTGATATGTAACCTGGCACTGAGTGATATCCTACTTGGGGGATTTGTTTTACCCCAGAACCTACACGACTTGTCTCATGAGCATGACTATCACGAAGGTAAGAACGTATTTATATGTAATTTATAACTTGTAAGCCCTACTTTGGGTTGGGTATGGCCAGGGATTTATTTTACCCCAGAATCTATACGACTTGTCTGTCCCACGAACAAGATAATCACGAAGGTAAAGACGCATTTATATGTAGCGTATAACATGTAACCTCTATTTGGGGATGGGAAGGACGGGGATTTGTTTTACCCCAGACCTACATGACTTGTCTCATGAGCATGACTATCACGAAGGTAAGAACGTATTTATATGTAATATATAACTTGTAAGCCCTACTTTGGGTTGGGTATGGCCAGGGATTTATTTTACCCCAGAATCTATACGACTTGTCTGTCCCACGAACAAGATAATCACGAAGGTAAAGACGCATTTATATGTAGCGTATAACATGTAACCCCTATTTGGGGATGGGAAGGACGGGGATTTGTTTTACCCCAGAACCTACATGACTTGTCTCACGAACATGATTAACACAAAGGTAAGAACGCACTAACATCACTTATAACTACCCCTAAACTAATTAGTAGTGGTGAGGAAAAGGTTTGTTTAAAACCAGAATCGATCGACTTGTTTCACGAAGAGGTAAGCAAACATTGTTATGCGAATTTACACTGAGTGATATCCTACTTGAGGAATTTGATCTTCAGTTTGTCTCGAGAATGAACATCTTAAATTTGGAAATGACATGCCTAGTTTTGTTAAATGTGAGTACATGTTTTTGTCGTCGATATACAGCTAATAGGCCATACTTGACGAAAAGCCAGAGCTATATAGATCACGCCATAACAAGCAAATAAGATACAAAATAATAGATATTGGACAATTGATTATAAGACTACCGACTTTGAACAAGTACCAGATAAATAACAAAATGGTATCTAAAGTATTAACAGAAATGGATTACACTCAGTTATTTGTCTGTAACAAATATTATTGAAAATATTTTATTTTTTCTTGATAAAATGTATTTATAATCAATCGGCCTAATATTCACTTTAGGTTTCCATAATATATATTTTGCAATAATCCAGCTTTACTGAGAAAAATTTGGCAATTTCTACAATGATGGAAAATTAACAAAGTCTTTTTAGTCCACCTTTTTACCAAGTAAGGCACAATGATTTGCCATGACCTTTTGTATTCATTAAACCTGTTTGTTATGCAAGGAAGGCTAATCAACTGTGTATTGGCAAATCCAAATTATATTCTGTTTAATGTTCTTCTACCACAATGCCTTCTGAAGGTATTTGCAATAGAATTTAGAATTTAGATTGACTCACGTGGGTGAGTGGCTTTAAGTATGTATCTGGAATTTACGTTTTCGTTAATTTTCAGAAATATGTACAGATGTGTTATATGCGTATTTTTAAACCTAACAATGTTATTATGCATAGCTTAATTGAGCAATGGATTAACAAATTTCAGTGATAAGTTTGTGTTCTTAAAATTAACTATGCAAACACGTAAAAAGAAATAAACATGTAAAAATTGTATTCACTTCAAATGCCTGTAATTTTGCAATGTATTTGACAATTGTTGGATAATTTTTAATCTCTCTATAACCATATACACAGGTGTTTATTTTCCTTTGGCCTAATTGTGTTGTCATCAAACAGCTGTCCAGTCTTTAAGTCAATCATCTGTGACACCTTTTACACTTTGAATGGAACCCATAGTAAAAAGGGTTGGGTTTGTCATAAGAGGTGGAGTCAAAAACTTGGATTTTTTTCAGGTTGAACATTTTTGACAAAAAAATTATACTTTACAGAGGCAAAGTCCAAAGCGATGAAAAACTCAAACCATCATGGTATATTAGGCCGGGTAATGTTATATTCATAGCCAAATTTCTGTTTCACATCTTCAACTGGTTTTTGAGAAAAATCCATAAAACTGAGTGTAATCCATTTCTGATTATACTTTAGTAATTTGTTCCTGTGTTCTTAGGACCATAACCACCGCCATTAATTACTGCCATTCTATTCAAATAAAGTAGTAATCACGCATTCCATCGTAAAAAACACTTCTACATATCGTATTAGAAACCTATGTCTTGGAGATTTTTTTTTAAATAATTGGTCATTTGGCTAAAAATGTTTGATTATTAGATAGATTGACAATGAATCCTTCTTACTTATCATGCAGATGACTATCACGAAAGGAAAATGGATTTTATATCTGTCATCGAGGCGTCTCAATGCTGGCAATTTGACCCTGATATGGGGTTCCCATGCCTGGCGGTGTCATGTCGTATATTTAACTGATGTAAATCTGCAGCACCACGAGGCAGTGTTCCAGTGTATTTTCATTTTCTCAAATTCATTAGACCTTTCCGTTCAAAAATTTAATTTCGGCAAAATCGATTCAGACATAATTAGCGTTCAAGACTTGTGAGTGGGCCCTGGTCAATTGCATAGAATACATGGGATTTTCATTCTGTATAATTAACTGGCGTTAGTCTGTGACACTATGGGCCAGTTTGAAAGTGCATTTCAATTCATTTCAATTCCGCAATTTCTTATTTGCCAAAACATTTCATTTCCGAGTAAAAAAATATTTTTTCCGCATTGACTATTTTTTTAATTTTCGCAATGTGCCTAAGGACTGTTGATTATTCTTTCGTGTCCAGTTTGATGTCTGATACCATACAAACTAAAATTCACTTAAAGACGTATTGAATTGTAAAAAGCCCCCCCCCCCCCCCCCAAAAAAAAAAAAAAAAAAAAAAAAAAAAAACACAAAAAAACCCACCAAATCAGCCTTTTAGGCATAGTTATTGCAAATAGATTTTAACATGGAATAATGTAATGGGACGTATATGAGTATATTTTTCTTTTGAGCAGATTTAAATTTAAACCCATACCCCATGTTAACACTTACGGTACCTGTACAGTTAAAATCATAACGATTGTGGATGAAAAAATATGCGGTCAATGAAAGTGTGGCTTTATGAAAAATTGCAATGCGCCCCAGTGTTAAAAAATTATAACGGTTGAAATAAGAGTGATCTTGTTACGCACTTATGCAAAACAGACATATATAAGCCAGACAGTATAGATTACTGTATTTCAATAAATTCAGTGCACATGGAAAATGCAAGAATAAAGTCGTATTTTTCACAAACTCACAAATAAATTGTCAAAACTTAATACAAAATATACTGACCTAATAGGGAAAATATTTTTCATTCATGAAAAAGTGAACTTAATTCTGTACAAAGAGCAATTTTTCAACTTTTTAACAAAACAACAAATATGACTACATATATGTCAAAATTATCTCTTCTGTACCTTCTTAGTTGAAACAACTATAAACGTTATGTCATAATTGGAATATCCATGATGATCACATCTGGAAAAAACCCGAGCAACAATGACCTACCTTACCCTAAATGCCCTGATGTAACTTTGAATAAAGCCCAATTGGTGTGTAAACTTGATCAAATTTTTGCAAAATTTCTCTATGTACAGGAGAACTGAACAGTAATGTTATTAATTAAAGATGTAGTTTGGTTAGGTCAGTGCATTTTAATTGCATTTTATTGATAGTTTAATGGAAACATTTTCAATTAAAAGAAATAAAGAATAAAAACCATGTGCACTCAATTTATGGAAATACAGTAGTTTTGGAGAGAATAGTGAGATCCCGTGGAGAATAACTGAAAAAATGCTAATGCGACGTTAAAAAATATGCAATCAACCAAACCAATTTGTTGATATATTGGATTCAAAAACGTTTGTGTACAGTATTTGAGTGAAATAATTAAAACTCGTTTGACCTATTTTAAGAGCATTTCTACGTTTTGTGAGTCCTTAGGAACTATTTCGCTATATAGCAATGTTATATAAGCAATTTAAATATGGAATAAAAGACTGACATGAAAAGTGAGGAGATTACATTCAAATACAAAAAATCGATTTTATTTTATATATTTCCACAGAGAACAAAAACATGTATTTTTTGTCATTTAGGCTTAAGATCTAGTAATGGAAAACTAACACGAAACGTCATCATTTTGCAGAAATTTCTATCAAAAGTATTAAAAACCTGTTGAGATATTTAGAAAATTAATGCATGGTAAATGTAGTGTTTTTAGACACAAACCAACAGCCAATTTGCTGATTTAAACACATTTTACCATGTTGTCAATATGTACAGGAATTTGATATTAAATGTTACGTCATATCTTATTCAATCTCATCTTGTATTATTACTATTTATGTACCTCATTTAGTACAGTGATCTTTTCGGGTTTTATCCGTACTTAAAAAAAGAAAATTTCTGTTCATTCGCTAAGGACTCGGCATTTAGAAATGGAAGGTATATGTCCATCCGAAGAGAGCCTAAAAACCGATGCTCCCTGCTGCAGTTATTTTTATTCCATGCTTCCTTTTTTCATCCGTTTTGGTATTTTCTTTGCTGTATTTGCTATATAGAATCTGTAAATGGCGCCATGTGACCAGCATGATTTTGCGCTTTTTCTGAAAAAAGTAATCGACATAATAAAGTAAAACGCACATAAATCTTTGAGGTGGTACATGGGGCCGTGTAATCAACAAAAAACATGGATACATCGAACTCTGATCGTAAATCAACGGGACACATGGCATGGGGACGGGTAATTTATCAAAACATGGATACATCGAACTCTGCTTGTAAATGTACGGCTCAGGGTACAACAATCTTTGACAGGGCACACTGGGCCGAGTAATCTACCAAAAAAACCTGGATGCATTTAACTCTGCCTGTAAATGTACGGCTCAGGGTACATAAATCTTTGACAGGGCACACTGGGCCTTGTAATCTACCAAAAAAACCTGGATGCATTGAAGTCTGCTTGTAAATGTACGGCTCAGGGTACATAAATCTTTGACAGAGCACACTGGGCCGTAAAATCTACAAAAAAAAAAAAAAAAAAAAAAAAAAAAAAAAAACTGGATGCATTGAACTCTGTTTGTAAAGGTACATAAATCTTTGACAAGGTACGCTGGGCCGTGTAATCTAAAAGAAACCTGGATACATCGAACTCTGCTTGTAAATTTACGGCTTAGGATACATAATTCTTTATTCCAGTTTATATTGGATTTATTAACCGCGGGTAATACATACAAAGACCGTTAATATAATTTAACTGGCCTGGGGTTGATAAACTCTGATATCAACCTTGTCAAAACTAATTTTCTTCTTTTATATAGCGTTATTTGATTCGAAACCTACACATTCTGTTGTCTGTTTAGCTTAGTGGCTTATATTACATATGTCCTCTACTTTTTATCATTATTGGACGATCAGATTTCATAATAAAAATTCTGTATTAATTTTTGAAACGAGAATAAAACAAATGTTCAACAGTATTTCTTCAGATAAACAGTAAAGATCATTTTAAAATTAGGAAAACTGAAGCTCTATACCTGCACTGGCTAGAATATTATCATAGCAAAGATGTAATATTGTGTGGTTATAAAGGACAACTTGATTTAATGTGTTTTACTGTTGTTTTGGCAATTTTTTGGTCAAATTTTTTTATTTAGTTTTTTTTTTCCAGGGGAAGTAGTAATAAGTTTAGAGAAACAAAATCGCTGGTCTTATAATGTACTTAAGTAAGCAAGCTCTCGAAAACAGCTGATGGAATGTAATAAACAACTTAATCGGTTCTTGTTTAATTAGAGACGGCCATGTTAAATACACCCAACTGCGCATGCATACCATACCTGTGACTAAAGGGCTTTTTCGACAATTTTTGTATACCCAATTTTCACGGATTAAGGAAATGAGACGATTATTTGAAAAATATTTCCTCTGAAACTTCTACGCTAAAACAAAAACAAAGGTAAGGTGGATCTTTGGTTGATGAAGATGAAAAATTGTCCGACAAGGCCATCTGAAATCCAATATTCATATATGACCGCCGTTGTAATAAATAAACACAGATAAATTGCCATTTCACATTTATTTATCGACATATTCAGTTCAAATTTGATATGTATAGAGTTAATATATAGCCATTTCACACATATATTTTTTCTGGAATTATTGGTATTGTAGTTTCCACAGACTACGCTATTAGGCTGCTATTTTCCGGTTAAGTCTCTAAAATTCTATACGAAGTTCTTCGTCAACTTGGTTGATATTCATTGTAAAAAATCTTTTGGTTAACGCGTATTAAAATTTTGTATGACATGGTTGTCGGAAATTGAAATGCAAATAAAATACAGTAAAACCTGTTTGTAAATACAATCCAAGGAACCAGTAAAAGTGACCAGTATAGACAGATGGATCTTATATAGAGGTTAAAAAAACACGAATAAAATGTGATTGGGATAAAATTTTACTAGCCTTTAAAAACAGTCGGTCGTTTTACAGAAGTGGGCTTTCAGGCAGGTTCCACCAGTTGAGCGATACAGACCTTATCTGGAGCTCATGTTTTAAATAACAAATTCGGGCAAAAAAGCCAAGATCAATCATATAGCGTAAATGATTACTGTTTAAAAATGCGAAAAATTCATAATTATATAGGACTTTGCAACTGCAAAAGATTTATTATGAGAGAGAGAGAGAGAGAGAGCTATGTTTCCTCAAATTAAAAATAATTAGTAGCCAAATTTCCAAAATTTGTGAAAATATAATCGTTCCTGAAGTATTTTCCATAAATTTGCTAAAATAGGTTACTTTTTAAAAGAATTCCTCAGAAGTTAGCAGCCAATGGCTATTTTGGCTACCAGGAATGGAAACATAGAGAGAGAGTGTGTCATATCGCTTTTGTCAAAGCTCACAAAAAAGAAACGAATGAAATAATCCAAAGTAAAGCAAGTTCTCCATTATCATCGTAGGTAATCTTTAGATGCATGGTAGTGCTTGTCAAAATACGTTATGCATTAAATCCAATGTAAAAATTAAAACGTCATTCTACACGCGTAGGCAAACTCGCGTAACTTCATTGTTTCGACAAGGTCATTGAATCTATTAAATCTTATCAAATCATTCTTCTTACATTTAAGCTCAGTAATATTTTCTTGTTAAAATTGTTTAGCCCCTTGATGAGATAAGTAATTTGAGAGGATTAATGTTAGTTAAGTTTTCCCTTGGTGACGCCCATCAAATAACGGTTAGCGTGACACCATTGTCAACTATCCACATTAATAATTTCAAAATAAATTTTCTTGCTTGAATTGAATTTGAGATGTAATTTTAATTAAAAATTAATCCTTGTTTAATTTAGCTTACACTTTTATAAGTGTTAGCCCATAAATATGGTTTAACACCATGGAAAAACGTCATTTTTACTGGAAACGTTATCCTATCAGAAACAAACATACTAATCCATGTCCGAATCATAATCCAGAAGCAAAGTAAAAACTTTGGAACTGACAAGTTAGGTTAGACACGTGAACTTCCACCAGGGAAGTGAGGCCGGGTGCTCCGGAAGGGTAAGCACCTTCTGTTTAGCTAGCTACACCCGCCACGTGTTTGAAAGGAACATGAAATCATGAGACGTCAAATCCTAGAAACAGAGACATCAAACTTATCAACAATACTGTGATGACGGACATATGCGATTCCGTATCCATTGGAAATAAATGTTTCGCACAAATGTTAAAGGGTATCACGTGGTAGAGTTGCCAACCCTATTGAGAACAGGTGGTAGAAGCCATGAAAAAAACATGGAGGCTTTTGCACATAAATCAAACCTAGTTCCAGATTTCACAATCATTCTCCAAGATTTACCTTAACTTAAATTTAGCAAGTTTGAAATATGAACAATTTTGTTAATTTTCAAGATATTTATTAATGTAAGGTATCATATTGAAGATGTCACAATTTGCCAGATTTAAAAAAAAACTTAGTTGAGAAATTATTGAGAAACAGGATCCTGGTTCCTGTTTCACAATCATTCCTTACCTTAGACCTAATTTTGCCAACTTTTTATTATCTACAAATTAATTTTTTGTCAAAACTAAATACAAATGTTATAAGGTTGAAGTGATTTCGAATATCTAAAAACTAAAGAAAACTTAAATTTGCCAAATTGTAGTCAGGGAAATCAAGTTGCCAAATTTCAGTAAGAGAAATACTATTTAAGGAATGATTGTGATGATCTGCCCTTCACACTATACGTGAAATGATGCTATCAATTTATCGAATATATATTATATATATATATATGAAGAGTATTTATTTCGAAATGTTACTTTACGTCGGTAAAAATAACATGATTCTTTAATTTAATTTGAGTAAATAAAACAAATTAAAATATCTTCCAAATACCAAACGTTTATTTTTTAATGTAAAGACACGTCATTTACGGCTTACGGCATGTTGTCATTATCCACCAAAGCTCACTTTGGCAAGAAACATTTACACAGGAACTGTGATGAAACAAGCACTGATCAGGCAGACAAGTAGAGTGGTTCAATTTCTTTTTAGGGTCATTTGGACAAAGAAACGTTTAAAATCCTTTTGACGCAATTTTTTACCATCCAGTTCATCATCCAGTCACAAAATATAAATATTACTATGCATGAACTTGGTATATTATGTACTCGTGATGTGTAATTACAATGGAAATAACATTTCTAAAGAATAAAGATTTTTTCTTCTAAAAAACTTATCTGCATTAATTAGCAATTTAGATTTAATAAACAGGTATTTTATTTACGTTTTTCATAAAAAGTTACGAATTTGAAAATTGTCAAAGACTTTCCTAATTAAGATACAACAAAGTATGATGTATGACACTTGCTTTTAATGTTGTTTGATTTAATGAAGATTGATTGATAGTTGGTTATCATAGTGTGGATGAAAATCAGGACATGACTATTCTAAAACTTCCTTTCAAACATAACATATCATTGTCAGGTTAAGATATTTTCACCTGTACTTAATTATTTTTATTAACAATGTTGTTGTTGTTGATGTTTTTTCTGGATTGTGCGTTATACATGTATTTTTAATTCTTTTATACTTTCGATATGGTGCCTTTTATACGTGAATATCATTGACAACCGTAATAATAAGTGTTTTTATATAACAGTCTAAGATGATGATTTTTAACAAGTCAACGTGCAGATTTTTTCCCTATTTATTTTTCAACAAGCATAGACATTTTACAATAACATAAAGACGGTGCGTAGAGGTTATCATATGGCCTTTTCCACATCTTACCCCATTTCGCCCCAATACATGCATATCAGCCCTATGACCTTAAACATAAAAGTGTTTTTTTTGTTTTTTTTTTTTTGTTTATTGTTAGGTAAAAAAATGTCTGTTAAGGGATTACAATAGTAATTGGAATGGCATAAGCTCCGTTGGAAAACACTTTGCAATTGTATCCAGTACCTGTGCAAAACAACCACAACCATGCCAGTCCATGTCCGAATCAAATACCATGAGCAAAGATACAACTTCGGGGAATTAAGCAAAACTCGTGAACTTTACCAGGGAAGTGAGTTAAAGTGTCCGGAGTCAGTTTATAAGCTCTTATATTCTATACTCATTCGTTCGTTACACAATATTCTTGGTTGATTGCAATGAATCGATTTGTCTGGTTTTTCCAGCTCTATACCTCATTTAATTGAGGCTTCTGTGGCTGAAGGATTTTAAGCGTCGACTAACGTATCTCAGCATCTCTCACTACATAATGTAATTGTAACTTATTGTCAAAAACAAACAAACCGGTCCATTTTCATGCAAAAATATGATCAAAACAAACCGTCATACTAATACATGTACGAATCTCAATACAGAAAGAAAGGAAAAACATTCAAACTGACAAAATAGGTTAGACACATTAACTTCTACCAGACTACAAAAGTGAGACCGGATGCTCCGGAAGAGTAAATACCTCCTGTTTAGCTAGCTGCAACCACCACGTGTATAATCAAAATTGGTGAAGGGAACATGAAATTGTTATTATCATATGGTATAAAATATGACTCTCGACAAACAAACATGATTAGACAGTATTAAGAAGCAGATATTGATAACCACTAGAACTCCAGGCATTATTATGCTAAATTACGATAGGAAGAATTATGACACCTAATCCAACGGTCTTTTAATTTGTAAATTAGGACCATCGATATCAGATTAAATAATTGCTTCTGTATCAAAGGAATTAAATTAAAAGAAAATGTATCAAATATTCACCAATCTATACCAGACTTAAAATTATAAATATATCATTAAAGGTATAGCTTGAACAAATAAGAGTCAGATTCCAATCCGTGAGAAACAAACATCATGTTGTTGATATTCTTGTTTGTTTTTCATGTATCAAACAGTATTTGGTTTAAGTTGCTTGACCGAAAACATTCAAGTTTGATCAAAATTTTGTTTTTCATTTATCGAACAGAAGTGAATTTAAATTGGCTAACAAAAATCATTCAGGTTTGATCACGGTTTTTATTTATCAAACAGAATTGAACTTAAATTGCCTGACCGAAAACATTCATGTTTGATCAAAATTTTTTTTTTTTTTCATTTATCGAACATAAGTGAATTCAAATTGGCTGACAGAAATCATTCAAGTTTGATCACAATTTTTTATTTATAAAACAGAATTAAACCTAAATTGCCTGACAGGAAACATTCAAATTTGATCAAAATTTCATATGTCAGAAACATCACAAGATTTTTCAATTTTCACAGGAAACAACAATATTCAGAAGTTTTTAAAAACGGTAAGCCAAGATACAAATATCTGGTGCTGAACAGGGATTCTGGTTATTTTGTCAAGCATCATACGGATTCCAAAAAAATATACTGAAGATACCATCAACAAAATGTTGGAGTTTTTGATAGATAACATATTTGTTGTGTTTGGTAATATAGTTTTTCAGCAAACAATCGGTATACCAATGGGTACAAACTGTGCACCATTGCTTGCTGATTGTTTCTTTCTTATTCTTACGAAGCAGAATTTATGCAGAACCTTGTTAAATCTGGAGAGAAAACTGTCGCCAAATCATTCAACTCAACATACAGATACATAGATGACGTTCTGTCTCTTAACAATCCTAAATTTGGAGACTATGTAAATGTCATCTATCCTAGTGAGCTTGAAATAAAAGACACGACTGATTCCTCAAGTTCTGCTTCATATTTAGACTTATACCTGAATTATGACGCACAAGAAAGGCTACATTTGAAACTTTATGACAAACGTGATGACTTCAATTTTTCTATTGTCAACTTTCCTTTTTTATGCAGCAATATACCTACTTCTTCTGCTTATGGTGTATTTGTTTCCCAATTAATACGCTATGGTAGAGCTTGTTCCCACTACAGGGACTTTGCACAACAAAGTAGGCTGCTTGCAAATAAATTGTTGACTCAGAGATATTGCAAGCCTAGGCTTATCAAGGCCCTCAAAAAGTTTTATGGCCGTCATCACAGTATTGTTGATAAGTTTGATGTCTCTGTGTCCAGAATTGCCTTGGATATATTTGACGTCTCATAGTTCCATGTTCCTTTCACACAATTTTGATTACACACGTGACGGGTGTAGCTAGCTAAACAGGAGGTGCTTACCCTTCCGGAGCACCCGGCCTCACTTCCCTGGTGGAAGTTCGCGTGTCTAACCTAACTTGTCAGTTCCAAAGTTTTTACTTTGCTTCTGGATTGTGATTCGGTAATGGATAAGTATGTTTGTTTTTTATTAAACCTGATAGATGGTTTCTATATTCGATTAAATTTTTCAATTACTTATCGATTGAGCTGTCTAGAAATGACATACACTACAGCCCTGTCGAAAGTTTAAAATTGAGCTGAAGGAGTCGAAGCAAGGCTGTCGATTGGCCGAGATATTTATAGCTGGAGGCCGAAAAGGTGCTGAGAGATAGATAAAAGTATTTGTTTGTATATAGCTTACTTGGGGTCGAGATGGGTCGCCGAATGGATGCTAATTCGTAAGCGTAGTGTTAAACATTAGACAGGTCTGTACTGTATATAGAGATATAATTTCAATTGCTGTGCAATTTTAAGTGAGGTGTCTGTGGCTAACTGATCTGAAGCGTTCACTAACGTTTCGCAGCATCTCTCACCACATAATGTTATTGTAACGCATGATCAAAAACAAACATACTTATCCATGTCCATGCGAAAAAATTATGAAAAGCAAACAGTTATACTACTAGTATATATAGCTAACCCATGTCCGACTCAATACAGAAGCAAAGGAAAAACTTAGAATTAGAGTTAGGTTCAGACACATTAACTTCCACCAGGTAAGTGAGACCGGGTGCATCGGAAGAGTAAGCACCACCTGTTAAGCTAGCTGCACCCACCAAGTGTGTAATCAAAATTGGGTGAAAGGAACATGGATATGTTATAAACATATGATGCTTGACAAACAACCATGATGAGACAGCATTAAAAGCAGATATTGACAATCCACTAAAACTCTAGGTATTATTATACTAACTACGATACAAAGAATTATGTCACCTAATCCTACCTACCGTTTTTTAATTTATTAAATGCTTCTGTATCAAAGGAATTATATTAAAAGAAAATGTATCAAATATTCACCAATCTATACCGGACTTTGATTTATAAATATATCATAATACGTATAGCTTGAACAAATAAGAGTCAGATTCCAATCCGTCAGAAACAAACATCATGTTGTTGATATTCTTGTTTGTTTTTCATGTATCAAACAGTATTATGTTTAAGTTGCGTGACCGAAAAATTTTGTTTTGCATTTTTGATCAGAAGTGAATTAAAATTGGCTGCCAGAAACCATTCAAGTTTGATCACAATTTTCTAATTATCAAACAGAATTGAGCTTAAATTGCCTGATCGAAAACATTCAAGTTTGATCAAAATTTTGTTTGTAAAAAAATCACAAGATTTTTCAATTTTCACAGGAAACAACAATATTCAGAAGTATTTTTAAACCTGATAGAAAGTTTCTATATTCGATTAAATTTTCAATTACTTATCGATTGAGCTGTCTAGAAATAGCTTACACTACAGCCATGTCGAAAGTTTAACACTAAGCTAAAGAAAAGGAGTCAAAGCAAGGCTGTCGATTGGCCGAGATATTTATAGCTGGTGATCGAAAAGGTGCTGAGAGATAGATAAAAGTATCTGTTTGTATAAAGCTTACTTGGGGTCGAGATGGGTCGCCGAATGGATGCTAATTCGTTAACGTAGTGTTAAATATTAGACAGGTCTGTACTGTATATAGAGGTATAACTTCAATTGCCGTGCAATTTTAAGTGAGGTGTCTGTGGCTGACTGATCTGAAGCATCGACTAACGTATCGAAGCATCTCTCACCACATAATGTTATTGTAACGCATGATCGAAAACAAACATACTTATCTATGTCCATGCGAAAAAATTATCAAAAGCAAACAATTATACTACTAGTAAATATAGCTAATCCATGTCCGTATCTCAATACAGAAGCACAGGAAAAACTTGGAATTAGAGTTAGGTTCACACACATTAACTTCCACCAGGGAGGTGAGACCGGGTGCTCCGAAAGAGTAAGCACCACTTGTTTAGCTAGCTGCACCCACCAAGTGTGTAATCAAAATTGGGTGAAAGGAACATGGAATTGTTATAAACATATGATGCTCGACAAACAACCATGATGATACAGCATTAAAAGCAGATATTGACAATCCACTAAAACTCTAGGTATTATTATACTAACTACCGTAGAAAAAGTTATGTCACCTAATCCTACCGTTTTTTAATTTGTAAATTAGGATTATCAGTATCAGATTTATTAAATGCTTCTGTATCAAAGGAATTATATTAAAAGAAAATGTATCAAATATTTACCAATCTATACCGGACTTTGATTTATAAATATATCATAATACGTATAGCTTGAACAAATGAGAGTCAGATTCCAATCCGTCAGAAACAAACATCATGTTGTTGATATTCTTGTTTGTTTTTCATGTATCAAACAGCATTTGGTTTAAGTTGCGTGATCGAAAACGTTCATATTTGATAAAAATTTTGTTTTGCATTTTTGAACAGAAATGAATTAAAATTGGCTGACAGAAACCATTCAAGTTTGATCACAATTTTCTAATTATCAAACAGAATTGAACTTAAATTGCCTGATCGAAAACATTCAAATTTGATCAAAATTTTGTTTGTAAAAAAATCACAAGATTTTTCAATTTTCACAGGAAACATCAATATTCAGAAGTATTTTTTAAACCTGATAGAAGGTTTCTATATTCGATTAAATTTTCAATTATTTATCGATTGAGCTGTCTAGAAATGGCATACACTACAGCCCTGTCGAAAGTTTAACATTGAGCTGAAGGAGTCGAAGCAAGGATGTCGATTGGCCGAGATATTTATAGCTGGAGATAGATAAGAGTATCTGTTTGTATATAGCTTACTAGGGTCGAGATGAGTCGCCGGATAGAAAATAACTCGTTAGCGTAGTGTTAAACATTTAACAGGTTTGTACTGTATATAAGAGCTATAACTTCAATTGCCGTGCAGTTTTAAGTGAGGTGTCTGTGGCTGACTGATCTGAAGCGTTCACTAACGTATTGCAGCATCTCTCACCACATAATGTTATTGTAACGTATGATCAAAAACAAACATACTTATCCACGTCCATGCAAAAAAATTATCAAAAGCAAACAGTTATACCACTGGTATTTATAGCTAATCCATGTCCAAATCTCAATACAGAAGCAAAGGAAAAACTTGAAATTAGAGTTAGGTTCAGACACATTAACTTCCACCAGGGAGGTGAGACCGGGTGCTCCGAAAGAGTAAATACCACCTGTTAAGCTAGCTGCACCCTCCAAGTGTGTAATCAAAATTGTGTGAAAGGAACATGGAATTGTTATAAACATATGATGCTCGACAAACAACCATGATGATACAGCATTAAAAGCAGATATTGACAATCCACTAAAACTCTAGGTATTATTATACTAACTACGATACAAAGAATTATGTCACCTAATCCTACCGTTTTTTAATTTGTAAATTAGGACTATCAGTATCAGATTTATTAAATGCTTCTGCATCAAAGGAATTATATTAAAAGAAAATGTATCAAATATTCACCAATCTATACCAGACTTAAAATTACAAATATATCATTATACGTATAACCTGAACAAAAAAGAGTCAGATTTCAATCCGTCAGAAACAAACATCATGTTGTTGATATTCTTGTTTGTTGTTTTCAATCATAGTCATTACATTTGATCTGAAACAGTGTTAAAAACAAAAAGATTACAAATGCAAATATAATCTATTGAATATCAGAAACCAGTTATTCAGAGTTTGATATGTTTTATTATTTAATCAAGTTTTAAAATTTGATGAAATTCTATTCGCATTTAATAATCTTTCCAGTGAAAAATTCACAAAATATTTGATAGGATAGATGTATATGTAAAAAACAAATAAATAAATCTTGTTTACTAATAGATCAGGCTTAGTAAGCTTCGGACTGCTGAGTCCGGGAATGTGTCGTATACAACACTTGGGTACATAAGTCAAGGGTCAAATCTTCAAAATAACAATTTTGTAATGTTAGGGATGGGGTATTTGTCGCTTACAAGACCGTTCTACAGCGTTGGTAAACTTTGTACCAAGTTTGATCGAAATCTATCCATAAACATGGAATATATGGAGCGGACTCTCTATTCGGACGGACTGACCAGGCAGACAGGGAGATTCCTATACATCGCTGAACTTTGTTTTCGGGGTGTGTTAAAAACCTATTTTTACTCATCCTTTGGTCTGAACAAAAAAAGATTTTAGTAAGTTAAGTTGTTTGAATTTTTTTTTCAAAATTCCAAGTATCAAAATGAAGGCCGTTTATTATGTACCTTTGTCCTAATTTTCGACGTGAACGTGTTTGTGCTTTAATAAAAAAGCTGTAACCTAAACAAAATACGGGCCTGTCGAAAATTCAACAAAAAACTAATGAATTGGGTTTGCCAGGGTACCACTTGATACTTCATAACGTTTCTGCGGAACAATTATTTCCATTGGAGATGGAATCGCTACAGTTCACAGTTTCCCGTAAATCCGGGACATTTTGACGAAAACGTTTTCAAAAAAAAAAAAAAAAAAAAAACAAACAAAAACAAAAACAAAAAAGTTTTTTACAAACGTTATGGGGTATTAATCGCCTGGTATGCTGGCAATTACAGTAATACTATTTCCAGACCTCATCTTCGTCTCTCATTAGTTAAATCAATATATATCAATAGCCTTTTGGTAGCTGCTATCTATAATTCGACAGCTTTCATCTAGCTATCCAAAACTTGACTAATCGACATCCGAGTTTTGACTCCTTTTCGTTAGTTCCAACAGAATGAATGTGCAAGCCTGGTGTTATAGTCACATCCACACTAGGAGTTCCATGCCCCTAAGGAAAATTTTTTGGGGGAAATGGAACAATTAAGTGCATTTTATCTGCATTCTAAAACAATATACCGGTAAAAAAGAAAAGTGAAATGTAAAACCTACATGATTCAATAAATCAATCGCGCTCTCTGATGTAATGTAGAAGCAACAATTCTGTAATTTGTACACAATGGCAGATTGAATATTTTTTAATTATCAAAAAATTATGTGCAAGCACAGAATTTTTGGCTTATATGCACGCTTCGCCACTGAGTTCATCGGAAACTTTTGACATGAATATCAAATAGTTTGTCCTAGTACATATATTGACAAAACCCATGTAAATGAATACTTTTTTGTACTATCGTTCTTTGAAGTACATGTATGTCCAATATACTAGTAGCTTATAACATGTTACTAAATTTGAGAAAACACATGCAAAAGTATATTTTTCTTTCATTTTTACGAATATGGTCAATGTTTGTCCAATATGGCGTATAGCATGTTCCTCACATTAAGAAAATGCATGCAAATGTATAAATTTATTCTACTTTCAGGCATCGTTCTTTGCAAGATGACAAATGCTTGTCTATTATGGGGTATAACAAGTTCCTAATATTTAGAAAACGCATGCGTCTCTATATTATGTAATTTTATTTTATTTTTCATGCATCGTTTTATGCAAGATTGACAATGCATGTCCAATATGATGTTAACATGTCCCTTATTTTGAGAGCCTGTATACTGTATAATTTTGATCAATTTTTTTGCATCGTTTTATGCGAGATGGTCAATGCGTGTCAAATATGATGTTAACATATCCCTAATTTTGAGAGCCGGTATTTATATAGTTTTATTTTATTTTTAGGCATCGTGTTTTGCAAGATGGTCAATGCATGTCCAATATGATGTCAACATGTCTCTAATTTTGAGAGCCGGTATTTATAAAGTTTTATTTTATTTTTTAGGCATCGTTTTATGCAAGATGGTCAATGTATATCCAATATGATGTTAACATGTCCCTAATTTTGAGAGCCTGTATACTGTATAATTTTATTTTATTGTTCAGGCATCGTTTTATGCAAGATGGTTAATGCATGTCCAATATGATGTTAACATGTCTCTAATTTTGAGAGCATGTATACTGTATAAATTTGATCTATTAATCAGGCATCGTTTTATGCAAGATGGTCAATGATGTCCAATATGATGTTAACATATCCCTAATTTTGGGAGCTTGTATACTGTATAATTTTATTTTATTTTTCAGGCATCGTTTTATACAAGATGGTCGATGCATGTCCAATATGATGTCAACATATCCCTAATTTTGGGAGCTTGTATACTGTATAATTTTGATCAATGTTTTGCATCGTTTTATGCAAGATGGTCAATGCATGTCCAATATGATGTTAACATATCCCTAATTTTGAGAGCCTGTATACTGTATAATTTTATTTTATTTTTTAGGCATCGTTTTATGCCAGATGGTCAATGCATGTCCAATATGATGTTAACATATCCCTAATTTTGAGAGCCTGTATACTGTATAATTTTATTTTATTTTTTAGGCATCGTTTTATGCCAGATGGTCAATGCATGTCCAATATGATGTTAACATATCCCTAATTTTGAGAGCCCGTATACTGTATAATTTTATTTTATTTTTTAGGCATTGTTTTATGCAAGATGGTCAATGCATGTCCAATATGATGTTAACATATTCCTAATTTTGAGAGCCTGTATACTGTTTAATTTAATTTTATTTTTTAGGCATTTTTTTTTTCAAAATTCCAAGTATCAAAATGAAGGCCGTTTATCATGTACCTTTGTCCTGTTTTTCGACGTGAACGTGTTTGTGCTTTAATAAAAAAGCTGTAACCTAAACAAAATATGGGCCTGTCGAAAATTCAACAAAAAACTAATGAATTGGGTTTGCCAGGGTACCACTTGATACTTCATAACGTTTCTGCGGAACAATTATTTCCATTGGAGATGGAATCGCTACAGTTCACAGTTTCCCGTAAATCCGGGACATTTTGACGAAAACGTTTTCAAAAAAAAAAAAAAAAAAAAAAAAAAAAACAAAAACAAAAAAGTTTTTTACAAACGTTATGGGGTATTAATCGCCTGGTATGCTGGCAATTACAGTAATACTATTTCCAGACCTCATCTTCGTCTCTCATTAGTTAAATCAATATATATCAATAGCCTTTTGGTAGCTGCTATCTATAATTCGACAGCTTTCATCTAGCTATCCAAAACTTGACTAATCGACATCCGAGTTTTGACTCCTTTTCGTTAGTTCCAACAGAATGAATGTGCAAGCCTGGTGTTATAGTCACATCCACACTAGGAGTTCCATGCCCCTAAGGAAAATTTTTTGGGGGAAATGGAACAATTAAGTGCATTTTATCTGCATTCTAAAACAATATACCGGTAAAAAAGAAAAGTGAAATGTAAAACCTACATGATTCAATAAATCAATCGCGCTCTCTGATGTAATGTAGAAGCAACAATTCTGTAATTTGTACACAATGGCAGATTGAATATTTTTTAATTATCAAAAAATTATGTGCAAGCACAAAATTTTTGGCTTATATGCACGCTTCGCCACTGAGTTCATCGGAAACTTTTGACATGAATATCAAATAGTTTGTCCTAGTACATATATTGACAAAACCCATGTAAATGAATACTTTTTTGTACTATCGTTCTTTGAAGTACATGTATGTCCAATATACTAGTAGCTTATAACATGTTACTAAATTTGAGAAAACACATGCAAAAGTATATTTTTTTTATTTTTACGAATATGGTCAATGTTTGTCCAATATGGCGTATAGCATGTTCCTCACATTAAGAAAATGCATGCAAATGTATAAATTTATTCTACTTTCAGGCATCGTTCTTTGCAAGATGACAAATGCTTGTCTATTATGGGGTATAACAAGTTCCTAATATTTAGAAAACGCATGCGTCTCTATATTATGTAATTTTATTTTATTTTTCATGCATCGTTTTATGCAAGATTGACAATGCATGTCCAATATGATGTTAACATGTCCCTTATTTTGAGAGCCTGTATACTGTATAATTTTGATCAATTTTTTTGCATCGTTTTATGCGAGATGGTCAATGCGTGTCAAATATGATGTTAACATATCCCTAATTTTGAGAGCCGGTATTTATATAGTTTTATTTTATTTTTTAGGCATCGTGTTTTGCAAGATGGTCAATGCATGTCCAATATGATGTCAACATGTCTCTAATTTTGAGAGCCGGTATTTATAAAGTTTTATTTTATTTTTTAGGCATCGTTTTATGCAAGATGGTCAATGTATATCCAATATAATGTTAACATATCCCTAATTTTGGGAGCTTGTATACTGTATAATTTTATTTTATTTTTCAGGCATCGTTTTATACAAGATGGTCGATGCATGTCCAATATGATGTCAACATATCCCTAATTTTGGGAGCTTGTATACTGTATAATTTTGATCAATGTTTTGCATCGTTTTATGCAAGATGGTCAATGCATGTCCAATATGATGTTAACATATCCCTAATTTTGAGAGCCTGTATACTGTATAATTTTATTTTATTTTTTAGGCATCGTTTTATGCCAGATGGTCAATGCATGTCCAATATGATGTTAACATATCCCTTATTTTGAGAGCCTGTATACTGTATAATTTTATTTTATTTTTTAGGCATCGTTTTATGCCAGATGGTCAATGCATGTCCAATATGATGTTAACATATCCCTAATTTTGAGAGCCTGTATACTGTATAATTTTATTTTATTTTTTAGGCATTGTTTTATGCAAGATGGTCAATGCATGTCCAATATGATGTTAACATATCCCTAATTTTGAGAGCCTGTATACTGTTTAATTTTATTTTTTAGGCATTGTTTTATGCAAGATGGTCAATGCATGTCCAATATGATGTTAACATATCCCTAATTTTGAGAGCCTGTATACTGGTCAATGCGTGTCAAATATGTTAACGTATACTCAATTTTGAGAGCCGGTATTTATATAGTTTTATTTTATTTTTTAGGCATCGTGTTTTGCAAGATGGTCAATGCATGTCCAATATGATGTTAATATGTCTCTAATTTTGTGAGCCGGTATTTATATAGTTTTATTTTATTTTTTAGGCATCGTGTTTTGCAAGATGGTCAATGCATGTCCAATATGATGTTAATATGTCTCTAATTTTGTGAGCCGGTATTTATATAGTTTTATTTTATTTTTTAGGCATCGTGTTTTGCAAGATGGTCAATGCATGTCCAATATGATGTTAATATGTCTCTAATTTTGAGAGCCGGTATTTATATAGTTTTATTTTATTTTTTAGGCATCGTGTTTTGCAAGATGGTCAATGCATGTCCAATATGATGTTAACATGTCCCTAATTTTGAGAGGAGTGAGTTAGTAATGGTGTTTAACGTCGCAGTCAAGAATATTTCACTTATATCGAGAAGTCGCCAGCTATAGGCGAAAGTGCAAAAATTTTGCCTGTGCGTTGCGCTTATGGCATTATACGGCAGGGTTCTTTAGCGTGCAAAGCCCACTGTGACATTATACAGCAGGGCTCTTTAGCGTGCCAAGCCCACCGTGACACGGGACCTCGTTTATTTTAAGTTCCCATCCGAAAGAACTGTGACTAATTTCGCAATGCCGAGTGCTTGGCGAAAGAACAGCCACTACCCACTTTCAAGTCTTGGGTCAGACCCGTCAGGTCGATGTATGTCCAATATGATGTTAACATGTCCTTAATTTTGAGAGTCTGTATACTGTATAATTTTAATCATTTTTGGGTATGGTTTTATGCAAGACGGTCAATGCATGTCCAATATGATGTTAACATATCCCTAATTTTGAGAGCATGTATACTGTATAATTTTATTTTATTTCTTAGGCATCGTTTTATGCAAGATGGTCAATGCATGTCCAATATGATGTTAACATGCCTCTAATTTGGAGAGCAGGTATACTGTATAATTTTATTTTATTTCTCAGGCATCGTTTTATGCAAGATGGTCAATGCGTGTCCAATATGATGTTAACATGTCCCTTATTTTGAGAGGCTGTTACTGTATAATTCTATTTTATTTTTCAGGCATCGTTTTTACAAGATGGTCGATGCATGTCCAATATGATGTTAACATATCCCTAATTTTGAGAGCATATATATTATATAATTTTATTTTGTTTTTCATGCACTGTTTTATGCAAGATGGTCAATGCATGTCCAATATAATGTTAACATGTCCCTAAGTTTGAGAGCATGTATACTATATAATTTTATTCTATTTTTCAGGCATCGTTTTATGTAAGATGGTCAATGCAATGCCAATATGGTGTATAACGTGTTCCATTTATTCACTGGTGGTGATATCATTTGAGCGCAAACGTAGCATTGTTTACAGTTTGTCCAAGCAGATTTCAATTGAGCACTGTAAATTTATAATACCAAGTCTATGGATTGCCTCTACACTTGTTACCACACCTACTCTTGTTGCTTTTGGGGAAGTTGATTTGTTCGACGAAGACCGTAATAAAACGTATACATCATGTGGTGCACATTTAGTTACGCATATATTTTCTTTTGTAAATGGTATATTTTTGCTCTTATTTTCATATATTATACCACTTTTTGTTATATGGTATAATTATTATGGAATCATCAGATTTGTTTTGAAGCAAGGCAAAGAAGTGAAACCATCAGGAAATCAGACCAACGGTAGCCTTGTGACGACATCATCTGTGATATTTAAAAAGAGAATACAGATTGTTAAGATGTTGATCATTGTCGCAGTATTATTTGCCGTCAGTTGGATACCGTATTTCATTACGCTTATTATTGCAGTAAGTATTTCCTTATCCTAATATTTGCTTATTACCTTATTAATCTAAAGTCAGTGTAATTGTATTCGCGGTGTACTAATTTTAGCTTATTTCTCTATCGAAGATCTTCCGCGAGTACAAATAAAAAATAAAATACAAAATAATATAATAAAAATATATAATGGTCAATTTCAATCAATATATTGCATCCCTCCACAAGGTAGGAAAGTTCAAAATCGCAAAAAATTGAACCCGTGAAATTAAATACATTTCAAGTAGTAATATTATGGACATCTCCCGAGGGAACAGTTCTGTTATGTTGTCTGGATAGATAAAGTGCAAAAACCGATAGGCGAATTCACTATACCTCTCCTGACGTTCACTATAGAAGAACTATCAAAATGGAGAGGTTTATAATAGATTAAGTACATCATATTCTTTGAGTTAATAATTTTCAAAATATTTATTTTTTTAAACATCATGAATCTTAAACACCAATAAACAATCCACATTAAAACTACAATAAACCCAAATTTAAAATCGATTCGCGTAGCGCATTATTTAAAAGTGTGCAAATCGTTTTTTCTTTTATACACCAATAAAAAAATAATATCACAGTTATTTCTTATAATTTAAATTAGACATTCTTTAATTATTCAAGAAAAAAAAAAAACAACCCAAAAATCTGAAACAAATAATATCTACATCGATAGTTATCATGAGGCGGATGAATATGACCCGATTGTTTTTTTATAATCAGCCAATCAGCCAAAACGGGGCAAGTGGGCGGAGCTAATCTAGATTTTTTTTATTTAAGGAATAACTGTGATATTATTTTTTTTATTGGTGTATAAAAGAAAAAAACGATTTGCACACTGGATAATGCGCGTAGCGCATTATTCAAAAGTGTGCAAATCGTTTTTTCTTTTATACACCAATAAAAAAATAATATCACAGTTATTCCTTATAATTTAATTGGACATTCTTTAATTATTCAAGAAATTTTAAAAAATCTGAAACATTTAAATTGTTTTTTTTATAATCGTGATCTCATTCATAGTGATGGATGTAAACAATGAAGAAGTTCCGGTTAAATCCGCCAAAACGGGGCAAGTGGGCGGAGCTAATCTAAATTTTTTTTTATTGAGGTATAAAGAAAAAAAATTGGTCACGTGGTCTCCATTGTATTGTATTGTGTTCTGTTGTATAAACAAATTTTAATTAAATTATCTGAAAATATAGCATAGACCCTGACGAGGGGAACTATGCTCGAGTGTCGGGAAACTGTACCATGATATAGTTCCGTTATCATGCGTTGTCAAGGGTATGACACTTTCTACTTAAACATGTTAAAATAGGTTTCACGAAATTATCAAATGGCAATTCAACAAATAAGCATGTGTTGTACAAAATTTACATTTGCAATGACATTGTTCTATAAACCGTTGTAATTATATTATTCATAATTACCATATACTCAACAAAAATGTTAGAGACCATGTTAAAATTTGAAATAAAAATCCAAAAAGTGAAAAATATAAATCCATCTGTATTTGGTTCTTGTTTTCTTCTTGTTTCAATTGATGAAATGACTAATTTTTTGTGCATGGAATTAACTCTCATTAATGAAAGTGTGATGTTGAAATGATACATAAATAACTTTCTACAAAAATGATGTTTTTCATTAATTACAAAAAATTGATATTTTTTAAACAATGCAAATTATAAATATATCCATTGGTTTTTTTTCATTTCAAATTGTTCAAAATGTATTAATAGTGCATAACTTCATACATTCTGACTATTCTCAATAATAAAATTGATAACGCAGCTTGATTTATTTGTATTTTAAATTAAATTAATTGTAACATATGGTCTCGCTGCGGTACCACATAAATAATATCCCTTAACGTTTGTGTGGGACTTATTTGAAAATGTTTACATTTGCGACATCCCAAAATAACGTCGTTTTATGAGAAAACGTAAACTGATATGATTCTATATACAATGGAAATAATATGCTCCGCACAAACGTTTCGTTTATCATGTAGTACAGCGGCGAACCACCTTATATCACATCGTTATCTTAAAACTTGGAAGGTTCTCGATTACTGGTTGGTCTTATAAAACGTTTGCTTACGAATCAAGAATATTTTACTTATATTGAGACGTCACCAGCTATAGGTGAAGAGGCAGAAATTTTTACTTTTGTCGTGCGTTCAGGCAAATGTGAGGTGAGGTTTCTTTAATCCGTGACACAGGGTATCGGTTTTTAGGTCTCTCTCGAAAAAAACCCATGACTTTTTTTTATTTCTACATACCTACCGAGTGCTAGGCAAAAGAACAGTGAATAGCTTTTTTTATGCCACGGCCTCACATAAAATTCTGTGTTTGAAAATAGCGCATATAATTATTTATAATTTATCAATGACAGTAAAAAAATTATTTTCTATAAACTGAAATAAACAAAATTGTTTTGTGCATGCTACATATCACGCAAAGCAAACTTTTACTTTGTTCACTTGTAAATGCTTTAAACAGTAAAGTTTAAATGATTTTTCCTTGAATCAAGATGATGCCGTTGGATTTCAAATGACACAACAGTTGATGCCGTTGACAACAATGTGTAGGTTTGAGTACGATCCAAAGAATTTTATTTATACGGGTAAAGATCAAACATTTCAACAAATGAGAAAAACTGGAATTGTGAAAAATCAAATTATTATTTGTTCCTTTTTCCTTTTTTCTCAATTTTGATAACGTTCCAGACGGGTGAAGACAGGAGGTACTAACCCTTCCAGAACACCCAACCTCACATCACTTAATACAATTGAGGATATTCTCTTCATGAATGAAGCAATTATTGTCATATTTTGTATACTGAATTAAATGCTATCCATATTCATAAGCAGCTATTGTATTGTTTTTTAAAATTCAAAAGTAGCGAATGACATTTCTTTATTTCAACAATCCACAACATTAAACCCTTTCAAAATATGGTTAGATGAATTAGGATTATCATTTAGAACTATAATACAGCTAATAATACTCTCTGAAAAAAGATATCACGTATAATTCAGAACCCAGACAATAGTATGTGGAACATAGTTATCTTAGGAATATTTGTGTTCAAGTGATTCTTTGAATATTCACTAATGAACTGGTTAAGCAAATATTAAAGCTTTGAACAACCGACCCTGAAATACAAAATACATGTACAGTACAAGCCTGTCGAAACTTTAACACTAAGCTAACGAATAAGCCCATTAGTTACATGTATATGTCGATCGCTTTTCAGTAGCTGCTATCTGTTACTTCGCTCGTCAGCTTTTCGGTAGCTGATATCTGTTATATCTCTCGTCAGCTTTTCGGTAGCTGATATCTGTTATATCTCTGGACAGCTTTTCGGTAGCTGATATCTGTTATATCTCTGGACAGCTTTTCGGTAGCTGATATCTGTTATATCTCTGGACAGCTTTTCGGTAGCTGATATCTGTTATATCTCTCGACAGTTTTTCGGTAGCTGATATCTGTTATATCTCTCGACAGTTTTTCGGTAGCTGATATCTGTTACATCTCTCGACAGTTTTTCGGTAGCTGATATCTGTTATATCTCTGGACAGTTTTTCGGTAGCTGATATCTGTTATATCTCTCGACAGTTTTTCGGTAGCTGATATCTGTTATATCTCTGGACAGCTTTTCGGTAGCTGATATCTGTTATATCTCTCGACAGTTTTTCGGTAGCTGATATCTGTTATATCTCTCGACAGTTTTTCGGTAGCTGATATCTGTTATATCTCTCGACAGTTTTTCGGTAACTGATATCTGTTATATCTCTCGTCAGCTTTTCGGTAGCTGATATCTGTTATATCTCTGGACAGCTTTTCGGTAGCTGATATCTGTTATATCTCTCGTCAGCTTTTCGGTAGCTGATATCTGTTATATCTCTGGACAGCTTTTCGGTAGCTGATATCTGTTATATCTCTGGACAGCTTTTCGGTAGCTGATATCTGTTATATCTCTGGACAGCTTTTCGGTAGCTGATATCTGTTACATCTCTCGACAGTTTTTCGGTAGCTGATATCTGTTATATCTCTGGACAGCTTTTCGGTAGCTGATATCTGTTATATCTCTGGACAGCTTTTCGGTAGCTGATATCTGTTATATCTCTCGACAGTTTTTCGGTAGCTGATATCTGTTATATCTCTGGACAGTTTTTCGGTAGCTGATATCTGTTATATCTCTCGACAGTTTTTCGGTAGCTGATATCTGTTATATCTCTGGACAGCTTTTCGGTAGCTGATATTTGTTATATCTCTCGACAGTTTTTCGGTAGCTGATATCTGTTATATCTCTCGACAGTTTTTCGGTAGCTGATATCTGTTATATCTCTCGACAGTTTTTCGGTAACTGATATCTGTTATATCTCTCGTCAGCTTTTCGGTAACTGATATCTGTTATATCTCTCGACAGTTTTTCGGTAACTGATATCTGTTATATCTCTCGTCAGCTTTTCGGTAACTGATATCTGTTATATCTCTCGTCAGCTTTTCAGTAGCTGATATCTGTTATATCTCTCCTCAGTTTTTCGATAGCTGATATCTGTTATATCTCTCCTCAGTTTTTCGGTAGCTGATATCTGTTATATCTCTCCTCAGCTTTTCAGTAACTGATATCTGTTATATCTCTCCTCAGTTTTTCGGTAGCTGATATCTGTTATATCTCTCCTCAGTTTTTCGATAGCTGATATCTGTTACTTCGCTGGTCAGCTTTTCAGTAACAGATATCTGTAATATCTCTCGATAGTTTTTTGGTAGCTGATATCCGTTACACCTCTCGTCAACTTTTCAGTAGCTGATATCTGTTACATCTCCCGTCAATTTTTCGGTAGCTGATATCTGTTACATCTCTCGTCAGCTTTTCAGTAGCTGATATCTGTTATATCTCTGGACAGTTTTTCGGTAGCTGATATCTGTTATATCTCTCGTCAGTTTTTCAGTAGCTGATATCTGTTACATCTCTCGTCAGTTTTTCAGTAGCTGATATCTGTTATATCTCTGGACAGTTTTTCGGTAGCTGATATCTGTTATATCTCTCGTCAGTTTTTCGGTAACTGATATCTGTTATATCTCTCGTCAGCTTTTCAGTAGCTGATATCTGTTATATCTCTCGACAGTTTCTCGGTACCTGATATCTGTTATATCTCTCGACAGTTTCTCGGTACCTGATATCTGTTATATCTCTCGACAGTTTCTCGGTACCTGATATCTGTTATATCTCTCGTCAGCTTTTCGGTAGCTGATATCTGTTATATTTCTCCTCAGTTTTTCGGTAACTGATATCTGTTACATCTCTCGTCAGTTTTTCGGTAACTGATATCTGTTATATCTCTCGTCAACTTTTCAGTAGCTGATATCTGTTACTTCTCTTGTCAGCTGTTCGGTAGCTGATATCTGTTATATCTCTCGACAGTTTTTCGGTAACTGATATCTGTTATATCTCTCGACAGCTTTTCGGTAACTGATATCTGTTACTTATCTCATCAGCTTTTCAGTAGCTGATATCTGTTATATATCTGGACAGCTTTCCGGTAGCTGATATCTGTTATATCTCTCGTCAGTTTTTCGGTAACTGATATCTGTTATATCTCTCGTCAGCTTTTCAGTAACTGATATCTGTTATATTTCTCGTCAGCTTTTCGGTAACTGATATCTGTTATATCTCTCGTCAGCTTTTCAGTAGCTGATATCTGTTTATCTCTCATCAGCTTTTCAGTACCTGATATCTGTTACATCTCTCGTCAGTTTTTTCGGTAGCTGATATCTGTTATATCTCTCGTCAGTTTTTCGGTAACTGATATCTGTTATATCTCTCGACAGTTTTTCGGTAGCTGATATCTGTTATATCTCTCGTCAGCTTTTCAGTAGCTGATATCTGTTATATCTCTCGTCAGCTTTTCAGTAGCTGATATCTGTTATATCTCTCGTCAGCTTTTCAGTAACTGATATCTGTTATATCTCTCGTCAGCTTTTCAGTAACTGATATCTGTTATATCTCTCGTCAGCTTTTCAGTAGCTGATATCTGTTATATCTCTCGTCAGCTTTTCAGTAACTGATATCTGTTATATCTCTCGTCAGCTTTTCAGTAGCTGATATCTGTTATATCTCTCGACAGCTTTTCGGTAACTGATATCTGTTATATCTCTCGTCAGTTTTTCGGTAGCTGATATCTGTTACATCTCTCGTCAGCTTTTCGGTAGCTGATATCTGTTATATCTCTCGACAGTTTTTCGGTAACTGATATCTGTTATATCTCTCGACAGCTTTTCGGTAACTGATATCTGTTTTTTCTCTCGTCAGCGTTTCAGTAGCTGATATCTGTTATATATCTGGACAGCTTTCCGGTAGCTGATATCTGTTACATCTCTCGACAGTTTTTTGGTAGCTGATATCTGTTATATCTCTCATCAGCTTTTCAGTAACTGATATCTGTTACATCTCTCGTCAGTTTTTTCTGTAGCTGATATCTGTTATATCTCTCGTCAGTTTTTCGGTAACTGATATCTGTTATATCTCTCGACAGTTTTTCGGTAGCTGATATCTGTTATATCTCTCGTCAGCTTTTCAGTACCTGATATCTGTTATATCTCTCATCAGCTTTTCAGTACCTGATATCTGTTACATCTCTCGTCAGTTTTTTCGGTAGCTGATATCTGTTATATCTCTCGTCAGTTTTTCGGTAACTGATATCTGTTATATCTCTCGTCAGCTTTTCAGTAACTGATATCTGTTATATTTCTCGTCAGCTTTTCGGTAACTGATATCTGTTATATCTCTCGACAGCTTTTCAGTAGCTGATATCTGTTATATCTCTCATCAGCTTTTCAGTACCTGATATCTGTTACATCTCTCGTCAGTTTTTTCGGTAGCTGATATCTGTTATATCTCTCGTCAGTTTTTCGGTAACTGATATCTGTTATATCTCTCGACAGTTTTTCGGTAGCTGATATCTGTTATATCTCTCGTCAGCTTTTCAGTAGCTGATATCTGTTATATCTCTCGTCAGCTTTTCAGTAGCTGATATCTGTTATATCTCTCGTCAGCTTTTCAGTAACTGATATCTGTTATCTCTCGTCAGCTTTTCAGTAACTGATATCTGTTATATCTCTCGTCAGCTTTTCAGTAGCTGATATCTGTTATATCTCTCGTCAGCTTTTCAGTAACTGATATCTGTTATATCTCTCGTCAGCTTTTCAGTAGCTGATATCTGTTATATCTCTCGACAGCTTTTCGGTAACTGATATCTGTTATATCTCTCGTCAGTTTTTCGGTAGCTGATATCTGTTACATCTCTCGTCAGCTTTTCGGTAGCTGATATCTGTTATATCTCTCGACAGTTTTTCGGTAGCTGATATCTGTTATATCTCTCGTCAGTTTTTCGGTAGCTGATATCTGTTACATCTCTCGTCAGCTTTTCAGTACCTCTGTGTCAATACAGAGTTTTCATTGTGTTTGAAAACAAGATAAAGATAATTTTGAGAATTTATGCTAAACAAGGATGTTTTTTTTAGAATTTTTTCATATTACATATAACATACTTCATGTACATACTGTGAGAACCTGTAAGACATGACATTTTAAATATGAACATATATCGCCAGGTGCTGCAGTTTGACCTATGCTGGAAATAATGATTGTTTTATACTTTATTCTCATTCTTGCTATCTTTTTCTCTTTCTATATTTAATCACGTTTCAATATATATGGTTGCATTCAGTGCTGTTTATATGTTACATAAATTGTGTTGTCTATATTATCTCTGTCCCTTTTTTCATCACAGGGATAGTAACTGTCTATGGTTAGGTACAAATGTAAAGAAAAGAAGTAATAATGATTTATATATTAATTGTAATTTTAAATGCTTAACAATACTATCCCTGTTATCTTTTTTTTGCCATTCATTCTACCATGCTTACAGCATAACTTATTGTGATAAGTATCGCATAAATAATATGTTACAAAGTGTACTAAAATTTGATAGATATATTAATGACTTCTATTAAGATCATGACCGTAAACTGTCAGGGACTGGGAGACGCACACAAACGTACAGATTTGTTTTCATATTTGAAATCTAAATGTTACAATATTTATTGTCTGCAAGATACACATTTTACTGAGAAAATGGAACCATACATTCAAGCTCAATGGGGGTACAAGTGTATTTTTAATTCATACAGAGGGAATGCACGAGGCGTTGCAATTATGATAAACAATAATTTCGAGTGTGAAATTCATAAATATAAATGTGACAATAATGGAAACTTAATATTAGCAGATATGACTATAGAAGGGGAAAAATTACTATTGTTAATATATATGGGCCTAATGAGGATAATGCAGAATTCTATCTCGATGTTTTCAAACAATTAGAGGAATTCCAAAATGAGAAATATTTAATTTGCGGAGATTTCAATCTTGTATTAAATCAGAATTTAGATACAAATTATTATTTACATGTTAACAATCCAAAATCGCAGAGTTGTATACTAGACAATTTAGATACATACGATCTAGTAGATCCCTTTAGAGAACTATATCCAAAATTGAAACGATATACATGGAGGAAAAAAAATCCAATTAAACAAGCCAGGTTAGATTTCCATTTAATATCAAAAAATTTAATGCAATTTGTAGAAAAAGTAACAGTTGAAAACAGTTATAGATCTGATCATTCTGGTGTGGTATTAAATTTGAAGTTTAAAAATAGAAAAAGGACCAGGTCTCTGGAAATTTAATAATTCTTTACTAAAAGATTCCAAATATATTGATTGTATTAAAGAGGTAATAAAAAATACTAAATTACAATATGCCGTGCCCATTTATAACATCAATCAGATTAATATTATAGATCCTGAAAATTTACAATTAACTGTAAATGACCAACTTTTTTTAGAAACCTTATTAATGGAAATCCGGGGCAAAACTATATCCTATTCATCTTTCAAGAAAAAAGAACAAAATAAATTAGAACAGTGCTTAAATGAAGATATTAAAACTTTAGAAGAAAACGAAGACAAAAATAATATAGATATTTTAGAAGATAAAAAAAATGAACTTTTGAATTTAAGAAAAGAAAAATTAAAGGGACATTTTATAAGGGCGAAAGCAAAATGGATAGAAGAAGGCGAAAAACCCACAAATTACTTCTGTAATATGGAGTCAAGAAATTACTACAGTAAATTAATTGCAAAAATTGAAAAAGAAAATGGAGAAAATATAACAGACCAAAAAGAAATATAAGGGAAACAAAAAATTTTTATCAGACACTTTATTCAAAACCTAGGAAAATAAATGAGGACTGTATTATAGAAAAATTAAAATACTTAAATTTCAACATACTTTCAGATGATGAAGCAAAACTGATTGAAGGGGAGATAACCTATTCTGAAGCAAAATATTTTTTAAAGAATATGAAAAATGACAAAAGTCCTGGCTCGGATGGTTTTACCACCGAATTTTTTAAATTTTTTTGGATAGACATTGGTTACTTTATAGTAAGATCAATAAATTATAGTTACAACATAAAAGAAATGTCCAATACACAGAAACTAGGCATAATTACTTGTATACCAAAACCGGATAAACAAAAAGACTTAAAAAACTGGAGACCAATAAGTTTATTAAATTGTGTCTACAAAATTGCATCAGGCTGCATAGCAAACAGAATTAAAAAAACACTTGATACACTTATTTCAAAAGACCAGACAGGATTTATAAAAGGTCGCTTTATAGGAGAAAATATTAGGTTAATATATGATATAATGCAATATACTGATATTAACAATATGCCAGGCTTATTATTACTTGTTGATTTTGAAAAAGCATTCGATTCAGTTTCATGGGAATTTATACAAAAAGTTTTATCTATTTTTAATTTCAAGGATTCTATTAAGTGTTGGATTCAAACTCTATATAATAATGCAGAATCTGCAGTTACACAAAACGGTTTCATATCGGAAAGATTTAAATTAGAAAGAGGTTGCAGGCAAGGTGATCCCTTATCACCATATTTTTTTAATTGTGTGCGAGATACTAGCAATTTTGATAAAATCAAATCCTGAAATAAAAGGAATAGAAATTGAAGGGGAAGAATATTTAATATCCCAGTATGCAGACGATACTAGTTTTATGTTAGATGGGTCTCCCAGTTCCCTAGACAATACTCTAAGAGTTTTAGATTACTATGCAGGAGTTTCTGGACTTAAAATTAATTATACAAAAACCAAAGTTATATGGATTGGGAGTAAAAAATTTTCATCCGAAGTTTTTCACCGAGATAAATGGAAACTAGAGTGGGGAGTTACAAACTTTAAATTACTAGGTATAAATTTTTCAGTAAATTTAGATCAGATCACAGATCAAAATTATGACTTAAAAATAAGAGAAATTAAAAGTACTATAAAAAATTGGTCACATAGAAAATTGACGATGTTAGGAAGAAATACTGTATTAAAAACTCTAATAATTCCAAAAATTACCCACTTAATTATTTCCCTACCGAATCCAAATGAGAAACTAGTAAAAGATCTAGAGAAATTATTTTTTAATTTCATTGGGAAAACAAGCCAGAGAAGATAAAAAGAGATATACTTATTCAAGATTATGGTTACGGAGGCATAAAAATGATTAGTTTACCAAAATTCTTTACAGCTTTGAAATGTACATGGATTAGAAGAATTATTAAAAATAGTGAATCAAAATGGGCGAAACTTAGCAAAGTAATAACAAATATAAATCTGGATGAAATTTACAATTGTGGAGATTATTTTATTGATATAAAACAGAGAAAAATCATAAACAACTTTTGGAATGATGTTTTACAAAGTTGGAAAATTCTCCAAAAAAAAGAAATTCCAAAAAATTTTGAAGATATGGCAAGTGTTAATATTTTCTATAACAGTAATATAAGGAAAGATTTTAAACCAATTATTTATACAAAATATATAGAAAAGAATATAACAATGATACATGATCTAATGGATGTTCATGGAAAATTCTTAAAGTATGAAAATTTTATTGCAAGATATGATGTAGACTCTAATTTTCTAGAGTATAATTCTTTAATAAGTAGTGTAAAATCATACCAAAAAAAAGTTTTGGGATTGGATGTCTGCCCATTTCAGAATCTCAATAGACCTAAAATGTCATATAATTTAAAATCCATTCTTAAAGATGAAAAAGGTTGCAAAGAGATTTATGGGGTTCTGAAGCGGACCGATATCCATCCAAAAGCTCAGACTAAATATGCAAATTTAAACTATAACATCTCTGAATTAGAATGGAGAAATTACTATATTCTACCATTCAAAATTACAAAAAATACAACTTCCCAATGGTTTCAGTACAGGATCCTGCATAGAATCTTAGCTACAAACTCATTCTTATATAAAATCAATTATGTTGACTCGGATAAGTGTACATTTTGTAACAATGAAGTTGAAACACTGGAACACCTGTTTTATGACTGTTATAAAGTGTACGAACTATGGGAATCTATCCAAAGATGGATCTTTAACACAAAAAATGAACAAATAGAATTAAGTAAAAAAGTAATTTTATTAGGATATACAGATAAACAAAACAAAGTGCTTAACTGGCTAATACTAAATATTAAACAATATATATATAGAACTAAAATACAAAAGCATCAGTTAAATATTTTTGCTCTTCAAAACATAATAAAAAAGAATTTGGAAATAGAACGTTATATCCTTTTTAAAAACTGTCGTTATGATGAATTTTACACTTTGTGGTTCCCATGGTTCAAGCTTTGTTAGATATAACTGTAATAACAGAATTTAAATTATGAGATTTGTTTTTTCTCTTTTTTTGTTGTCACTCTAAGATTAATGCTGTGAACTGTCCATCTTTTGTGCTTAATATTGATAATGTATACATATAAACAAACACAAAATATATGACAAGTACTTCTTCCTTTCCTCCTTCCTTCCTTAGCCTTTTTTCGCTATTATGCTACACTGTCATTCTTTCTGGTAACCTATCTCTCAATCTCCATTTTATCTATCTTACATATACACACACACACACACATGCATATGCTAACATGAACACACACACACACACACACACACACACACACACACACACACATGCATGCATACCAAAACAAATTTAAAAAACCAGACTGCATGAAATAGCTTTATTTGCCAAATGCTATATAAAATGTAAAGTACCAAATTTGACAATATATTAAGTAGGTATATGTTAAATATACCTAGTATATATACAAACATTATGTAAATTTTTGTTAAAAATATTTTGTGGCTAAAATTTGTAAGTATGATGAACCCAGGGCAGGTTCCAACCCTGGCATCATTCATCCATTAGTTAAGTCTGGCCAATAAAAAATATCAATTACAAAAAAAAAAGCTTTTCAGTACCTAATATCTGTTACATCTCTCGTCAGTTTTTTCGGTAGCTGATATCTGTTAATTCTCTCGTCAGTTTTTCGGTAGCTGATATCTGTTATATCTCTCGACAGCTTTTCGGTAGCTGATATCTGTTATATCTCTCGTCAGCTTTTCAGTAGCTGATATCTGTTATATCTCTCGTCAGCTTTTCAGTAGCTGATATCTGTTATATCTCTCGTCAGCTTTTCAGTAACTGATATCTGTTATATCTCTCGTCAGCTTTTCAGTAACTGATATCTGTTTATCTCTCGTCAGCTTTTCAGTAACTGATATCTGTTATATCTCTCGTCAGCTTTTCAGTAGCTGATATCTGTTATATCTCTCGACAGCTTTTCGGTAACTGATATCTGTTATATCTCTCGTCAGTTTTTCGGTAGCTGATATCTGTTACATCTCTCGTCAGCTTTTCGGTAGCTGATATCTGTTATATCTCTCGACAGTTTTTCGGTAGCTGATATCTGTTATATCTCTCGTCAGTTTTTCGGTAGCTGATATCTGTTACATCTCTCGTCAGCTTTTCAGTACCTAATATCTGTTACATCTCTCGTCAGTTTTTTCGGTAGCTGATATCTGTTAATTCTCTCGTCAGTTTTTCGGTAGCTGATATCTGTTATATCTCTCGACAGCTTTTCGGTAGCTGATATCTGTTATATCTCTCGACAGTTTTTCGGTAGCTGATATCTGTTAATTCTCTCGTCAGTTTTTCGGTAGCTGATATCTGTTATATCTCTCGCCAGTTTTTCGGTAGCTGATATCTGTTACATCTCTCGTCAGTTTTTCGGTAGCTGATATCTGTTATATCTCTCGACAGGTTTTCGGTAGCTGATATCTGTTATATCTCTCGACAGCTTTTCGGTAGCTGATATCTGTTACATCTCTCGTCAGTTTTTTCGGTAGCTGATATCTGTTAATTCTCTCGACAGTTTTTCGGTAGCTGATATCTGTTATATCTCTCGACAGGTTTTCGGTAGCTGATATCTGTTATATCTCTCGCCAGTTTTTCAGTACCTAATATCTGTTACATCTCTCGTCAGTTTTTTCGGTAGCTGATATCTGTTAATTCTCTCGTCAGTTTTTTCGGTAGCTGATATCTGTTATATCTCTCGCCAGTTTTTCAGTAACTGATACCTGTTACATCTCTCGCCAGTTTTTTCGGTAGCTGATATCTGTTATATCTCTCGTCAGTTTTTCGGTAACTGATATCTGTTTTATCTCTCGACAGTTTTTCGGTAGCTGATATCTGTTATATCTCTCGTCAGCTTTTCAGTAGCTGATATCTGTTATATCTCTCGTCAGCTTTTCAGTAGCTGATATCTGTTATATCTCTCGTCAGCTTTTCAGTAACTGATATCTGTTATATCTCTCGTCAGCTTTTCAGTAACTGATATCTGTTATATCTCTCATCAGCTTTTCAGTAGCTGATATCTGTTATATCTCTCGTCAGCTTTTCAGTAACTGATATCTGTTATATCTCTCGTCAGCTTTTCAGTAACTGATATCTGTTATATCTCTCGACAGCTTTTCGGTAACTGATATCTGTTATATCTCTCGTCAGTTTTTCGGTAGCTGATATCTGTTACATCTCTCGTCAGCTTTTCGGTAGCTGATATCTGTTATATCTCTCGACAGTTTTTCGGTAGCTGATATCTGTTATATCTCTCGTCAGTTTTTCGGTAGCTGATATCTGTTACATCTCTCGTCAGCTTTTCAGTACCTAATATCTGTTACATCTCTCGTCAGTTTTTTCGGTAGCTGATATCTGTTAATTCTCTCGTCAGTTTTTCGGTAGCTGATATCTGTTATATCTCTCGACAGCTTTTCGGTAGCTGATATCTGTTACATCTCTCGTCAGCTTTTCAGTACCTAATATCTGTTACATCTCTCGTCAGTTTTTTCGGTAGCTGATATCTGTTAATTCTCTCGTCAGTTTTTCGGTAGCTGATATCTGTTATATCTCTCGACAGTTTTTCAGTAGCTGATATCTGTTATATCTCTCGACAGTTTTTCGGTAGCTGATATCTGTTATATCTCTCGACAGTTTTTCGGTAACTGATATCTGTTATATCTCTCGACAGCTTTTCGGTAGCTGATATCTGTTATATCTCTCATCAGCTTTTCAGTACCTGATATCTGTTACATCTCTCGCCAGTTTTTTCGGTAGCTGATATCTGTTATATCTCTCGTCAGCTTTTCAGTAACTGATATCTGTTATATCTCTCGTCAGTTCTGTAGCTGATATCTGTTATATCTCTCGTCAGCTTTTCGGTAGCTGATATCTGTTACATCTCTCGACAGTTTTTCGGTAGCTGATATCTGTTACTTCTTTCGTCAGCTTTTCGGTAGATGATATCTGTTATATCTCTCGACAGTTTTTCGGTAGCTGATATCTGTTATATCTCTCGACAGTTTTTCGGTAGCTGATATCTGTTACTTCTTTCGTCAGCTTTTCGGTAACTGATATCTGTTATATCTCTCGACAGTTTTTCGGTAACTGATATCTGTTATATCTCTCGACAGTTTTTCGGTAGCTGATATCTGTTATATCTCTCGTCAGCCTTTTGTCATAATCTACCCTTATCTCGACCATTAAACAGCCGAGTTTCGATTCCTTTTCGTTAGCTCTGTGTTAAAATTTCGACAGGACTGTGTTGTAGATAAATACAGTTATTTTAATCTATTTTTATTTTTTCAACACAACAGTTTTTATATAAATCACAAAGCTTCTTTGGTGAAATGATTGTAAAAATCCATGGAAACGGATTGATACAATGATTTATATCAGATCGTCTGTCTGCATATTTTCCTTATAATTTAGAATTTCGACAAAATTAGAATGCAGACGCCATACGTTTGATGTTATCAATAAAATGACATCTTTATGAGATTCATGAAAATTTTAATAACACATTGCAAGATTTTATAGAGCCCTTAAGGTGACATATGTACTTCGCGATATAAAGAATAGTATTTTGAATATTCGAAATAACTATTGTGAATATACCAAATAACTTTTGCGAGGTAAATTTTGAAAATGTACAGAATAGTATTTTGAATAGTCGAAATAATATTTCCAAATTACGAAAAAAAAACTTTTTTACACAAAAAATAAATTTATGTTAAGGAAAATTAAGTCATAAGGAATGATTAAGAAACTCGCGGTTAGCTAAAACGTTTCTGACCTGCTTACCTGCTCAGAACAGCTCAGATACATTATTTTTAATTCGTTTGATTTAACCACCTTTAACATGTTGTTTTTCTTACTTAAACCTTTCATGTAACCTGGTCATCTAGTTGCTTTTCATGACATGCATATATATATTTGCAAAATCGGAGATTTTCAAAAATTAATAACTATGGTTCTAAGTCCGATCCATCAAACAATCATCCAAACTTACTTTTAATTTCCAAAATCAATATTTTTTCCTTTCAGAAAGTAAGTGGCAAGGATGCCAGTGAGCATGCGTCTGGCACAGAAAACATGATGAAGATATTTCTGGCAGCCTTTAGCACCGCCTACAACGTCGTTCTTTACGTCGTGTTCAACGCTAATTTTCGCCGTGGCTTAAAAGAGATTTTGTGCTGCAGCTCCAAAACACAGTTTAGACCAGAAAAGCCAAATAAAAATAAAGAATTGTCAGTTGTACCAAGTGTTAGTAAAAAGACAACAAAATCCGTGATGAAAACCACAGAATAAGCGAGTTGTGCCGTGGAATCGAATTTGTTCAAAAGCCTTACTTAGAGCAACGAATTGAATTTAAACACGCCCATGGGAGTGATTGCTAGAACATGTTTGAAACGGAACGGTACAAGTTTTTGAAATTCGAAAAGTCAGAAGATGATGATGGGAACTGCCCTTTATATATTGAATGAATTAAAGAATTTAAACAATTTCTTAAAAATGTCATAATCATGATTGTGACCAATCGACAAATAACTTTACTAACATGTTGGTTTTCTGGGTTTGAATTTGATATGAGGCTCAAGATCGTCAATGTCCCTATTTTAGTCATTTTGTATCCAACAAATGCACATTAAGATGAACACGGTCAAAGTAGTCATTAGTTTCATAGAATAAATTACTTGCACAAGACGGAGTCCGGAATTGTATTTGTGAAATCACAAGACGGGTTCTGGAGATTGTATCCTTAGATCACAACAACACAATCCAATACCTAGTCGCCGAAAAAATAATAAGAGATAGATAGCACTTGTGAAAGCGCTATAGAGAAATTGCTATTGATGGACCTAGATGAACTGCCAATTCGGCACTAATTCGTTAGTTTTGTGTTAAACTTTCGACAGGCCTGCATGTTCTGTAAGCAAACGAATCTTTATTTGGGCGTAAAATACTTGTATTATAATAAATGTGCCTGGTAATAAAGGATATTATCAACAGGAATCAAATTAAAGTGTCTCAATGACAATACAAAATAAAGTCTAGACATAACAGTGATGGAGAGTGTATTTCATGAATAGTCTCCCTTTGACATTTCATGACTTTTGTTGGAATGAGCTATGTCGGATTGAAAACGTTGGCGCTACCTCCGTAATGTACACTTGTACACTATAATAATTACCTCTGTTCCTGTTTCTGACAATTAAGATAATGCCATGTTGTTATTCAGGTTGTACTTGTCATATATACCACTTGTTCGAGTTTTATCATTCAATATGGCAATAAATGTATTTATGGCGCGCGTTATTCAGTTTGCTTTGCACGGCAATGGAAGTTATATCATTATAAACGCCATTTCTAGACAGTTCAATGGTTACATTTACATTTTGCAATTTTTGAAAATCTTATTTTTTGTTTTTGAATCCTGAAATAAATTTAAAACACTGTAGTGTACGACATGCAATTCCAATTGCTAGAACAGCCAATCAATGACGCCACGGGTATAGGCGTAAGCAAGAAATGAGTGACGTCACATTAGCAAATGAAATTATAGTCCTATAACTTCATTTTGTCTCAAACAGAGTTTAATAAAATCAAGCATCATATTTTTAAATATTGAATGATAAAATTCAAAAAGTAGTACATAACAAACTTAGTGAACACAGTGATGGTCAGGTGTAGTAGCCACACAAACACGTTTTGGCTAACAAATCCAGTAATTTACACTTTTTGTAATATAAACGACAACGAAATCATTAAATATATTAAAATATAACAAAACAACATTGATCTGGCTGTTGGACCTTTAATTTAAATAGTTTTTTGGACGAGTACATTAATGTATAGGGAACACAAATGTTTATTTTGTCTACATTATGTAAAACATGCATTGTTCATGCACTGGTGTATCACCGTAAAAACATACAGTAAAACCTCGATTCATTGTCACGATTTGTTCAGTCAAATTTTGGCACAATAAAGGGGTTTGGCGATAAATTTGGGGAGGGTGGTAAAGAAAAACATAAACAAAATGGATTTGGGGATTTCAAATAGTGTGGCAATAAGTGAGGTGGCAAAGTTATCGAGGGGCATTATAACGAGGTTTTACTGTATTTCTAATAAAAGGTCAAGGGGACAAGTCAATATTGTTTGCTTATACCATGTATACAAACTATGTTGATGTGTATGTATAAGATCTGACAATCGCCTAAAAATGAACAGATCAGACCCCAGTTTCACAGTCATTCCTTAACTAATATTTCCCTTAGCTTAAATCTAGTAAAAATAAAAATCTTAATAATTTGGTTAATATTTAATGTATTTAGAAAACGAAGGTGTCATTTTGAAGATGACTTCAAGCTTATAACATTTATAATTAGTTTGGACAAAATATGATTTGTAGTATTTGTACTTCCTAAAACGATTGCCAAAATTTGGTAGATTTAAGTTAAGGAACATCTCAGTTAGGAAACAATTATGAAACTGAGGCTTGAAGTAGAAAAATAACAATTGGCCGTATTCGACTGGTATATATTCCGTTGAAGAGGAGGCTCTTTCATTGACCGATATGTTCCCACCTTAATTTTGACCAATCGGATTAGATAATGTATTTTTCTAATATTCGACCAGTAAAGTGCTCAACAAAATTGATGCCCATTAAAAGACAGTTGGTCACAAAAGGACGCATTGAGAACAGTTTGCTAGTCAATCAAATACGAACGTACCAATCGATGCCCTTATCACAATCCCACAGCAAAGCAAAAGTTTTGAAAACTCGCAAATTAGGTAAAACCGCGGACTTCCACCTCGAAAAAAGGCCGTATGTTCCAAAAAGGTAAGTACCTCCAGTTTAGCTTCCTACACTACACCAGTCAAATAAAAATATAAAAATAAGTTTATGTTTGCGATCTGATTGGTCAAAAATAAAAAGTTAGGATATATGATTAATGGAAGAGCTTAAACTGAATATGTCCAATGTTTTAAGTCAACGAGTACAGTAAAAGACGAATATAACGAACACGCTTACAACGAATACATGGATAGTACAAAGTCAACTAATGAGCTCGGTCGCTACTCTATTTACGTTTATATATAACAATATAACGAAATTGCTTTATAACGAAGTTCAAACTAAATAGAGTCCCCAAGGCTTCGTTATTAACGTTTTTTACTGTATATTGATATTTGTAATATATATGTACCTAGGTGCCTTTTCATTTTTTATTATCACATTTTATCATGAAAATGGCCAGGCTCTAGTTTAACAATTATACCTTTACTAAGATTGTATTAATCTCGCAAATTTTGACAATCTTTTATTGTAATACAAATTTGGAGTCTAAATACAATTTAAATATAAATGTAATTCACTTAAGACTGATCTTATTCTATTTGAATTTGTCAGATTTAAATAAAGGGAAGTCTAAGTTTAAGAAATAGCTGTGAAACTGGAGCCAGTGCTGTGTGCACATGAATAATACTAAAATATATGTATAGTTAAACGTGTTTATCTGATTGGTCCTTTATTATATTATTGTTGTATTAAAATGTGATCCAATTTGATTTCTTTCATTTGATTATTGTGATATATGTAATTTTAAACTCAACTGTGTCAATTGGTCAGTCTGTTTCAATCGCTTCTAGTTGCAACTTGAGTCGTTTTCTGTAGCGACAACGGGCGACCTACAATCGTCTGAATTTCAGATTGATTGATTGGTTGAGGTTTAACGTCCTAGTCAATAATATTTCTCTTACATTGAGACGTCACCAGCTATAGATGAAGTGACAAAATATTTCAACTCTGCAGTGCACCCAAGGCAGTGTTAGCGTGTCACGCCTACTTTCCGTGACACGGGGTTTTAAATTTTAAGGTCTCTTCTGAGGCACACCTTGGCTTTCGAAATGCTGAGTGCTTGACGAAAGACGAGTTACTACTTTTTCAATTCTTGATCCGACCCAACTTGGGCTGAAACCCTGACCTCCCACATACGGAACGAGCACTATACATAACAACAAGCCCCGGTTTCACAATTATTCCTTAGCTAAGATTTTCCTTAACTTAAATCTTGCAAAATTTCAAAACTTTATAGTTTTGTTAATTATGAAGATATTCAGGATTTTTAGGTGTCAATCTTAAGATATTTTTAGATTAAAACATTTGCATTTAGTTTTGAAAAAAATAACCATCTGTAGTTCCAAAAAATAATTACAAAAATTTGCTAAATTTAAGTTAAGGAAAATCTTAGCTAAGGAATGATTGTGAAACCGGGGCCTGAGCCCGAAAATAATAAAGTATAACTTGTAACTGAAAATATATACTTTGAGAAGACCCAATGTAACCAATATCATCGCACAACAAACAAGCAAAGCTAGTAATAAAACAAGACAAGGTTAACCATCGTTCTATTGGAAAGTGGAAAACAGTCAATGGCTTGTTAATTAGTGGTGATCGCCCTTCCAGGTAAAGTAGTTTTCATCTCACAGAAAATGTCACAGCCTTGCACCTACGAGTTTCCATAGAAACGCTTATTACTGATGATCATACTTAATCAAAGCCTCTGCCTCTTTCAAAATCAATTTTAAAAATAGATGCAATTTCTTCTACATGAATATAAATAATTGAACAAAGCAATTGCATTTTTACATAATTACAGCTTTGCGTTATACCGGTAAAATAGATAAATTATTACATCATTCATTGATGCAAAGAGTGACACTATAATAATAGATCTAATTTAAAATCAAAAGGATTGATTCGATAATTAAAACTTCAGATCTAGACGTCAAGCACTTTTATCAAAAATATGACAATAATAAATATCAAATTAGTTTTTTTTTCATTATTCAGTCCAGGGATGGTGGAGGAAACCGAAGTGAACGGAGGCAAAACTTGTAGAATCTATCAGAGTGAGATTCCAACAGGCGATAAGAGGCGCTGTGACCCAACCTATTGTAAAGAATAAAATATTAAGACAAAACAGTATGTGCTTGGAAGCAGCCGGAACCTCCAAAACATGTCAAAATCGTTAAAAAAAACACAATCCTTTTTTCGTTTTGAGTCCATATTCTTTATAACTTCCGGCTCTTGGTGGACAACTTCCTGCTAGTGCTTATTTTAACGTCTGCTCGCGGTCGGGTTTTGGGTCACGATTTCTCTTGAAATTTGGGCCAGCATGTGCTGACAAAATGGTCTTGATTCAATATATCCTACACGTGCATGTTTTTGATAGGTAAATCCTACTATATGATGCTTTTGTATTGTAATTCTTTATTCATACTATTTGCTTTTTAAATAATACGGCGGTGTGATTGTAAATAGTTACTTTGCAATTGCAACGCGACGCTATTGATGTTTACACCCTAGTAGCAATAATAATTGACATAGATCACTTAACTAAAAAACAGATACTAAATAATTTGTCACGGTTCAGGAAATACAAATTCTTCTTTGCCTGTGCCGTGTTCTTATATCACGAATGAAATTCAATGACATATCTTCTTTTTAAGAGTAATAAAGACTTTACGTCCTCAAGATAAAAGTATTTTACATGTACAAATATCAGGTAGAGCTGATTGCAATTTCGTAATTTTGTAATTTTGTACAGTTTTACATTTGTACTGTCAAAATCAAAATTGGCGGATTTGGAATGACTTGAAGTGGATTTTAGCATATATCTAAAACATGCAGACGAAACAAAGTTTAATAAATAGATCAAGGGTCTAAAAAAGTTTTATGGCCGTCATCACAGTATTGTTGATAAGTTTGATGTCTCTGTGTCCAGGATTGCCCTGGATATATTTGACGTCTCATAGTTCCATGTTCCTTTCACAGAATTTTGATTACACACGTGGCGGGTGTAGCTAGCTAAACAGGAGGTGCTTGCCCTTCCGGAGCACCCGGCCTCACTTCCCTGGTGGAAGTTCACGTGTCTAACCGAACTTGTCAGTTCCAAAGTTTTTACTTTGCTTCTGGGTTATGATTCGGACATGGATTAGTATGTTTGTTTTTGATAGTAAGAAACTTGCTAAACAACAGCATCTGTCCATCATCGACTTATTACACGATTCTCCGTTATTTAACCAAACGCCGGTTACATAATAAGTAAATAATAGTGTAGTGGAGTAATTTGTTTTACGCCCAAGTCAAACCTTTTCCATACAAAGGTGGTCAATTTTTATATGGTGGAACGGAAAATGAAACTCCCGTCCTTAGGAAAGCGAACTTTCTAATAAACTCGGATGGAGAAATTCATATCGAGCCAGTGACATCTGAACTGTTTGGAGAAACCAAAGTGACCGCAGAAAACTAGACATCCGGCAAGCAAACTGACTATTTTTATAAAACTAAGACCTGCTCCAGTTGAATTCGAGCCTCGGCAATGAGAGACGCATTGAACCGGAAGGACACGATATATAGACCACTCAAAAATTAACCATTTTAAATAACAATTATAAATATAGATGGATAATTTACAGACATTAATTTTGACTGATATAGTTACCAATGGTTCAGGGTTAACACAGCGTACAAATTTTCACAAAAGAACTGGTTAAAGTCTTACACAATATCATATTACTAAGCAACTAGTCAAAGCAGTGGCGGATTCAGTGGGGGCGTAAGGGGCGTACGCCCCGCCCCTTTATGTCGCTAATAATACATATTGTTCATTTTGATTCCTCTTTGATGCAGCTGATATTGCACCAGAATGCAGGATTTTTGCGCCAATTTTTTCAAAATTTTCAGGGGAAGCATGCTCCCGGACCCCCCTAGAGGGTTCGAGCCTCGTCCCCTTTTTAAAATTCTGGATCCGCCTCTGCAAAGTTTAACACAAGAAAATGTTTTCATATATCGATTGGTGAAGAGTTGAATAAGCTAACAAAACATCTCCATATTTAACAATTTTAGTAATTTAAACTTCAATTTCAGATTTAGTAGTTATAGTCCTTTCTGTCAAACATGTCAACTTCTAAGAAATGTCACCTGCGACGTCCTGCTACGATTTGCCACCGTGTATTCTTAATATAATTAAGTACATCCCGGATCCCTGTATGGACACGTCCGTCATTTGAAAAATGTGATGCGAAATAAATAAATAAATAAATAAATAAATAAATAAATAAATAAAAAATAAATAATAAATCGACCACTAATGCTGATTGCTATTAAACAACCAATTAATCAATTAAAAAAATAAATAAACAAAATAACAAAATCCATCTATTTTAATAATGAAATATCAAGCATTTTTTGTGTTGGATTTGACTAAAGTCATTACTGTAAATCCCCTCATGTTGCTGGATAGGTGGTAGTTCGAACATCGAAAAATGAAACCGTTATCCTTTTGCAATCAGTGTATTATTGTAACAACAAACATAAAAAGTTACTAAAAAGAGAGATAAATTACCCCCTCCCTCCCTTAACATCGGTATAGACGACAAAACTGCCTCAATAAGCCAATTATCAGTCCAGATCAGACCCTGTTACTCTTACTGAACATACATGTGTCTGTGGTTCTTGTGTGCATTGCCTTTGGTTGGTTGGTTGAATGTTGCTTAACGTCGGATCAGGAATTTTTCAGCTATTCGCGACGAGAACTATTTTATTAATCTCTATGGATTAATCTATGAACAATTTCGTGTATGCATGTGAAGTGCGAGTGTGTTGTATGGTCTCCCTTGTACTAGCGCACTCAGAGCGACTTTAACGTGCTAGCTCACAGAGTCAGTACGCCGCACGCAAGCGTACCACACACCCAATCCATTATACTGATACCAGGTGAATCAGTAAAGGCCAACGGCAAGGAATAGTCGCTTTCCAACATGTGGTCTGAGCGGTACTCGAACACAAAGCGGTGAGAGACCCTGGATTTGACGACTGACGTCTTATCCATTAGGCCACTGCGGCCTCTCCTTTATAACCAGTTTGATATAATAGTATAACTTTCGTTTGAAGTAGTATAATCACCGTTTACATAGTCTCTCTGATTTTAGTAATTTGCATTCTAGTGGTTCGCACTTTTCATCGTATCTTTAAAATAATTAGATACATAATATACACCGGTAATTGTTGCCTTTTCATATCAAACGGTTGTCTAGAAAACATGTATGTAAGAGTAATCTGACAGTGGTTTTTTAAATATCTTCTAGAATGTAAAAAGTTGTTTGCTGTCTAGTTTTTATCACAGATTAAATATACGACAAATCCAGATTAAAATGCAAAGGATTCCTCTTAAATTTAAATAATTAATAAGAACATAAAACCCTTATTTGAAAATCAATATTACTTCTATAGGTTTTTAAATCCGATAATAGTTGTTATTTGATATAACTAATTAAAATCGATCAAAACCGAAAAAAATATACAAAGAATTAAAACTTGGTTATGTTGTAAACAGATAAGAGCACGAACAGTCGAAAAAAAACTAGAGCAGTTTCGCGAGAGACAAATGCCCCGTCCCAACATTGCGAGTTTGTTTTTGTTTTAGGATTTTGCATTGTGACCTTGGCTCTTAACCTATGTACATAAATTTGGTACCCGACACATTGTCTAATTTTGGTTAAAATTTGTTTCAGTAGTTAAATAAGTATCTCTTGGCACTCCTGTAACTGAGCACCGGACTGTGACACAGTTTTCTCGCCGCAAAGATTCGAATCCAAATCGGGTAGATTTTAATTCTAGTTTGAAGCTCGCCAAGTTAAGGAGTATTGACCAAGGCAACAATCCGCATAGAAAAAGAAAACAAACGATGGTGGTGCATTATAATCTTTGTTTATATTCATACTTAAATAATAGCTTGTCTATAATTTTAAACAGTTCATTTATTAAAAATCATATGAGTATAATTAGCCTATTATCACAATCCTAGATTATACTACGTTACTCTTACTTAAAACATCTGCTGTTCTTGCCTGCATTGCCGAAATTACTGAATGTTTTGAATTTCTTCAATGCATGCTGGAAGAACGCCATGTTGTCGCTTCACAAAGTAAGCTAGATACTGAGTTTCACTAGGCAAAGCCGTGCATTTTTCTCTGTCCATAACTTTATAACAAGAACAGTTACCGAGGGGATTGCAAGTGTTCATCTGCATCTTTGAAAGTACAACTTTTATATTTTCCATCTCGTTGGTAACACATCCGGGTAGTGAAAATTCTTGATTTGTTTCGGTTCTATGTCCATTATTAGTATACCGCGGTGACGCCAAGCAATGCATATGTTCAGTATCGTTCATGTTGTTGCAATTATTAGTATAATTGTGTTTTATCCCTGTCTTATTCGACGTACCTTGTACTGTCCAACATTCTCTGGCATAAGCTGGTTTCTGTCTATGGAAGTTGAATACACAGCTAGCTATAATTATCCAATGTTTCCTCCACGCCTTTTCGATTGCAGTTTCATTTCTCTGACAGATTTCCAATTCATTCGACTCTATTTCATCCTGCCTGTTATAATCTTTTAGAATACAGCTTTGTCCAAGCTCAGAATCGACAGTGCATGAAGATCATCGACTGTCGCTGCCAGTGCCTTGCTGATAGTATTCTTGAGCCAGGTTTATTAATGCCGATGCTGCATTCTCGGAATTTTCAACATACATTAACTGTTGTACATAATTCTTTTTCTCTGCGCTCTGTACCTTTTTTTCAGCCTCCTTCACACGAATCACTTTAAAATGTCTGCTTTACTTTAATTTCTTCGATTGTGTATAAATACAACACAATTCAGATAATGACTATGTCACGAGCAAGGAAAAACTATAATACCGTTGTCAACTACCGTGATGCATTTGGATGGTATTGAGACGTCATAGTAAAAACATGCAGCGCCAATAACAGTAACTTTATGACGATTTCAATAAGAACTTTGACTAACAGTAAAAATTGAGGTAACTACAAAAAAATAAACAAAGAAATAAATATTTTTGTGTGGTCTCATTTATTTTAACTAACGGTACATCGTGTTTTATTGGAAAAAGTTTCTGAAGTACATTTAAGAGCGAAAGGAGTTATAACTTGATGATAATGGAATCAGAATTGGTTGGACAAAAAAAAATCGGAATTATTCAATTCATCATTTGAATCGAGAATCGGACAATTTCAATTGCTTGTAACAGGAAGCACAGAATCAGAATTGTTTAAAGCGGGAATTTAAAAAAAAACCAGAATCGTTTAGGGCGGGAAACACGATATCAGAATTGTCCGGAGCGGGGAGTAAAACAAACAGAATTATTTTTGGAAGGGCAACACTTCATTTGAATTGTTTTGAGTGAACCACAGATCATAAGTTGTTTGGAAGGGAAAGCATAGAATTATTTGGAGTGGGAATTCAAGAATCGGGATTATTGGGAGAAGGAATACATAATTCGTATCGTTTTGGTTTTAGAAATCAGAACAATTTGAATCAGGAATAGCAGAATTTGAATTGTTTTTGAGCGGAAATCACAGAATTAGAAATGTTTTGAATTAGAATCAATGAAATTTGAACTGTTTTGACCCGGAAGCACAAAATAAATAGTTTGGAGCATGTATCGCAGTCAGAATTGTTTGGCGCGGAAATTAAAAATCATTTTTTTTGGAGCGGGAATCACTAAATTAGAATTGCTTTGAACGGGAAGCACTAAATTAGAACTGCTTTGAACGGGAAGCACTAAATCAAAACTATTTGTAGCGGGAAGCACTAAATCGGAATTGTTTTGAGCGGGAAGCACTAAATCGGAATTGTTTTGAGCGGGAATAATTTTTTTTTTTTGGAGCGAGAAGCACTAAATCAGAATTGTTTTGAGCGTGAATAAAAAATTTGAAAAATATGGAGCGGGAAGCACTAAATCAGAATTCTTTTGAGCGTGAATAAAAAATTTGAAAAATATGGAGCGGGAAGCACTAAATCAGAATTGTTTTGAGCGTGAATAAAAAAATTGAAAAATATCGAGCGGGAAGCACTAAATGAGAATTTTTATTATCGGGAATAAAAATTTGAAAAATATGGAGCGGGAACCACTAAATCAGAATTGTTTTGAGCGGGAATAAAAAATCTTTTTTTTTTGGAGCGGGAAGCACTAAATTGGTATTGTTTTGTGCGGGAATAAAATAATTTTTTGGATCGGGAAGCACTAAATCGGTATTGTTTTGTGCGGGAATAAAAAATCTTTTTTTGGAGCGGGAAGCACTAAATCAATATTGTTTTGTGCGGGAATAAAAAAATCTTTTTTTTTTGGAGCGGGAAGCACTAAATCGGTATTGTTTTGTGCGGGAATAAAATAATTTTTGGGATCGGGAAGCACTAAATCGGTATTGTTTTGTGCGGGAATAAAAATTTTTTTTTGGAGCGGGAAGCAGTAAATCGGTATTGTTTTGTGCGGGAATAAAAATTTGAAAAATATGGAGCGGGAAGCACTAAATCAGAATTTTTTGAGCGGGAATAAAAAATCTTTTTTTGGAGCGGGAAGCAGTAAATCGGTATTGTTTTGTGCGGGAATAAAAATTTGAAAAATCTTGAGCGGGAAGCACTAAATCAGAAGTGTTTTGAGCGTGAATAAAAAATTTGAAAAATATGGAGCGGGAAGCACTAAATCGGTATTGTTTTAAGCGGGAATAAAAATTTGAAAAATATGGAGCGGGAAGCACTAAATCAGAATTTTTTGAGCGGGAATAAAAAATCTTTTTTTGGAGCGGGAAGCAGTAAATCGGTATTGTTTTGTGCGGGAATAAAAATTTGAAAAATCTCGAGCGGGAAGCACTAAATCAGAATTGTTTGAGCGGGAATAAAAAATCTTTTTTTGGAGCGGGAAGCAGTAAATCGGTATTATTTTGTGCGGGAATGAAAATTTGAAAAATCTCGAGCGGGAAGCACTAAATCAGAATTTTTTGAGCGGGAATAAAAAATCTTTTTTGGGAGCGGGAAGCACTAAATCAGTATTGTTTTCTGCAGGACTAAAAATTTGAAAAATATGGAGCGGGAAGCACTAAATCAGAATTTTTATTAGCGGGAATAAAAATTTGAAAAAAAAGCGGGAAGCACTAAATCAGTATTATTTTGAGCGGGAATAAACATTTTAAAAATATCGAGCGGGATGCACTAAATCAGAATTGTTTTGTGTGGGAATAAAAATTAAAAAAAAATGGAGCGGGAAGCACTAAATTGGTATTGTTTTGTGCGGGAATAAAAAATCTTTTTTTGGATCAGGAAGCACTAAATCGGTATTGTTTTGTGCGGGAATAAAATAATTTTTTGGATCGGGAAGCACTAAATCGGTATTGTTTTGTGCGGGAATAAAAAATCTTTTTTGGATCGGGAAGCACTAAATCGGTATTGTTTTGTGCGGGAATAAAAAATCTTTTAGCGGAGAGCGCATAGTCATAAATGTTTGCAGCCAGATAAACAGAATTGTTTGGAGCGAAAATCATTGAACTTGAACTGTTTTGAGAAGAAATCACGAAATGTAAATTGTTTGCAGAGGGAAGCACTAAAATCAGAGTTGTTTTGAGCGGGATTAAAAAATTAGAACTGTTTGGAGCACATGCCGGTAGTCATAATTGTTTAGAGTGAGGGGGGGATAGCCTTATCAGAATTGTTTTGAAATCCATTTCAGCTATCAGATTGAAGTCCAAACTACTTTAAAAGGTTTAATGCAATAAATGTTATTTTTTATAAATTTTCTATCTCTTAAAAAGTGTGTTTTTATTCTTAATTTAGCAAATTGCTATCCGTGTCATAACCGATATAATTTTCAATAAATCAAATGTTTGTACATGTATATATTTGCTGTTTTTAAATCCTCTAATATATACACATATTCAATAACTTATCATGAATCAAATACAGTACCTTTCGTTCACATTGGAATAATTAGTAGTATCTATGGTCAAATCCATCATAGTCGTATACAATATCAATTAACATTATATAATAAGAATCCAGAGTGCAATACTAGTAACAAAAATAGACTATGATAGATTACGAAATAGGGTCACATGAAAAAATCAAATTACGTGATAACACATTTCAAATATGTAATAACGCATTTGAAAGAATTGTATTGCGCACTTCCAATACGTGATTCTAGTAACGCATTATAGATGTTAAAACAGATTTCAAACATGGACCTTTTTGCTATATATTGCCTTGTGCCGAAATAATAAGCACTTGACAAATTGTATTGCGTGACATTTAATTTAGATTTATTCCATTAGTTCGTTTCACGAATATTACCAGTTCATGCTAAAATTTCAGTAACTTTCTGTTTTCCTTCACAGTTGTTCCATTGTGTCAAATATTGCATTTGTTAGTAACAGTGGTGTACCATCTATAGGTATAAAGAAATAAAACAAACATATTATCCATGTCCAAATCACAATCCAGAAGCAAAGTAAAAACATTGAAATTGACAAGTTAGGAAGAAACATGAACTTCCACCAGAGAAGTGAGACTTGGTGCTCGTGTAAGCACCTCCTGTTTAGCTAGTACACCCGCCAAGTGTATAATCAAAATTGTGTGAAAGGAACATGAAAATATTAGAAATTCAATGAGAAATATTTATAAATTTATAGTTGACAAACATCGTTATAAATTAGAGCATCCCCTCGAGAAACAAATACCCCGTCTCCAATGGTCAGACGTTGGTACACATTTGTGTCAAGTTTGATCAAAATCCATATACAGACATGGAAATTATAAGAGTGGACCGGGTTTTGGAACGGGCGGACAGGGTATTCCTATATACATACACCTAGACCTTCGTTTGTGGGGTATATAACTATGTTTAAGGGACTTTTAAATCCTCTAAAAATGTAAACTATGCATACACTGCGGCGCATAACTATAGTTCAAAAATCTAAGTTCAATTCTCATTATATCGGGGAATTAAATATATATATATATATGAATGTAAATATAAGAAACTTTAACAAAAAACATATTTTGGATTTTTTAAACAACCTTAGTAAGAGCAAAAGCGATTTAGATGACATTCTTCCGACAATATTTGTAATTAAACAATTAATTTTCTTTTGTGGGAGTCGTTATTTATTATTATAATTTTATTTATTTATTTATTTATTAACATGCATTTTTATCTTAATTTTTTTAATCGGTTTCATAAACGCAATATAAATACTGTTTATTGTTGAAATTCGCTTAGAATCAAGACTTCCTGTGTTGGCACCGTACATGTATAAAAAATATACTTAAAGCAACAAGAACTTCTTGAGTCTTATATATTATCAAATGATCATACATGTATATTATCGGCCAAGATTTTTCGATTGGGTTTTGAACCGAGGTGATGCTATGTGATCAACAAGCGAATACAAATGTCTGCCTAGTCTACGCACGTTGCAATCCGATATTTCAGCGTTCAGAATTACGTGCGTGGGATGTTTACCTCTATATATAGAAAACTATATTGAACCTATTTTAATTTATACAGACAGCGGATGAAATTTTAACGATCAAATTAACGGATGTATTTACCTAAATCACTAAATTTAAATATAAATAATAATCGAATCGGGGAATTTTCCCGGATATAAATTTTGAAGAAAACAATTAGAAGATTAAAAGTGTCAAAATTTTAAATTGTTGGTTCCGTCTAATTTTTGTATAAAAAGTCCAAACTTTTACTTGTTTCTCATTCTTAGTCTCTTATCCAGATCAAGATGAAGGGTGTAATGAAGATATTTCTGAAATATATTGCAAAACACAATAGAAAAACAATAACTCATTAATTTTTCGTTTATTTAATGAGATCATGTGTCCTGGAAGAACAGACGTTAAAACATCTCGTAAAATAACCCTAAAGAAAGACGTATCTTTGTTGTTAAGGACCTTGGTGGCTGAGTGGTGTAAAACGCACGCTAACGGATCACAGTGCCCCTCAACACCTTGGTTTGAATTCCACCCGGGTAGATCTTCGAGTCAGAAAATTGTCAGTTTGCTTGTAGTAGTTAAATAAGCGCCTCTTTGCACTCCTGTAATTGAGTGCCAGACTGTGACGTAGTTTTTACTCGCCGACAAGATTCGGGTCCAAATCGGAGAAATTTTAACCTTAGTTTTGAAAAGCTCGTCAACTCGACAAATAACTACCTCTTGATATAAGTGAAGGAATATTGACCGAAGCAATCCTCCGCACAGAAAAAGAAGACAAACGATGGTGGTGCATTATAATTCTTTGTTTATATTCATAATGAAATAAATTGCATATTAAAGCTTTAAACAGTTCATTAAAATCGATTTTTAATAAATTAAAAATTATTTAATTCAGTAAGTCTATTAAACAGTCCTAGATTATACTACGTTACTCTTATTGAACACATCTGCAGTTCTTGCCTGCATTGCCGAAATTACTGATTTGATGTTTTGAATTTCTTCTATGCATCCTGGAAGACCGCTATGTTGTCCCTTCACAAAATTGACCAGGCACTAAGTTCCACTAGGCAAAGCCGTGCATTTTTTCTCTGTTTTGGTCCATAAATTTATAACAAGAACAGTTACTTCAGGGGTTACAAGTGTTCATCTGCATCCTTGAAAGTACAGATTTTATAGTTTCCATCTCCTTGGTAACACAACCGGGTAGTGAAAAGTCTTGATGTGTTTCGGTTCTATGTCCATTTCTAGTATACCGCTGTGACATCCAGCAATGTTCATTATTGTTCATGGTGTCGCAAGCACATAATTTTATTTTACTCCTGTCTTCTTCGAGGTGCCTTGTACAGTACAACATTCTCCGACATAGCTATTTGCTGTCTTTGGAAGTTGGAACACACAGATAAGGTTATCAAATGTTTCGTCCACGCCTTTTCCATTGTAGTTTTCAGATTTGTCACAGTTTTCAAAATCATCCGGCTCTACTAGTATTTCATCCTGACTGTCATAATCTTCTAGAATGCAGCTTTTTCCAAGCTCAGAATCGACAGTGCATGAAGGGGAATGACTGTCATTGCCAATGCCTTGTTAATAGAACACTTTAGCCAGGTTAACTAATGCCGATGCTGCATCCTCAGAATTTTCAACAGACAATAACTGTTGTTCATTATTCTTTCTCTCTGCGCTCCGTACATTCTTTTTCAACTTCCTTCACACGAATCACTTTAAATTTCTGCTTTGTTTTGATTTCCTCAATTTTGTATATATATACAACCCATTTTAGATAATGACTATGTCCCAAGCAGGAATAAACTATAATACCGTTGTCAATTACCGTGGTGCATTTGGATGGTATTGAGATGCAGCGCCAATAACAGCAATGTTATATATGACGATTTCAATTAGAACTTTGACTTTTGCAATTAAAATCGAAGCGTCTACGAAAAAAATTTTTTTTTTTGGTAAGGTGTCATTCATTTTAACTAAAGTTGCTTCGTGTTAAATTTTCTGAAGTACATTTTAGAGCAGTATAAGCTGTAGAATTGAATCTCATTGAAAGGAGCTATACCCTGGGGATAATGGAATCAGAATTGGTTGGACCTGAAATTAAAAAATATCGAAATTAATTATCATTTGACAATCAGACAAATTTCCGGAAGGGTAAGCACCTCCTGTTTAGCTACCTACACCTGCCACGTGTGTAATCAAAATTGTGGAAATATAATAAATTCAGTGAGAAAATATTTAAAAATTTAACGTTGTCAAATCTCTTGATAAATTAGACCAGTCTTTTGGGAGATTAATAACCCGTCTCCAATGGTTAGACGTTTGTATACAGTTGTGTCAAGTTTGATCAAAATCCATAAATAGACAAGGCAGTTATAGCGTGGATAGCGTGGACCGTATATTGGGACGGGCGACCATACGGACAGGGTGATTCTTATATATAATCCCTAAACTTCGTTTGCGGTGTATATGACTATATTTATTAAGGGACTTTTAAATCCTTTAAAGGTTGTAAGTGTCCAAGCTTTGAGTGTAAACCGTGCATACACTGCGGCGCATAACCATGGTTAAAAAATCCAAGTTTAATGCTCTTGTCAAATATAATAATATTTAAACTTATAATATATAAACAAAAGAAAGATATGAGTGTAAATTTAGGAAACTTTAGATGATTTTTTTTTATTTTTAATTGACTTTAGTATGATCAAAAGCGTGTTCAAAGTCAATTTTTAGAAGACATTCTCCCTACAATATTTTTAAACAATTCATTTTCTTTCTGGGAGCCGCTATTTATATTATTATAATTTTATTTATTAATTTGTTTATCTGTTTAAATCGGTTTCATAAACAAAATATAAATACTGTTTATTGTTGAGATTCGCTTAGAATCAAGACTTCCTGTGTTGGCACCGTACATTATAAGTTATACAGGGCTTTGGCAAGTTACACGGCCCCATGTACCCCGTCAAAGATGCGGCTCAGGGTACATTCATCTTTGACGGGGTACATGGGGCCGTGTAATATAGCCTGCCAAAGCCTTTTATAACGTTTTTGTGACCCTTTTTTAACTCCAACTTCGTGTTTTGTGCGACTATCGTATGTTGTCGCCATGTTTGTTTACCGTTACTGGACATCCACGATGTACGAATTACTTCCCTTTTACCTCTAAACGTCGCGTGCGTTCATGTACCCCGGCAATGTAACCAATCAGCATGCGGGACATTTCTTCGAAGGGCGACAAATACACATGTACGGTGCCAACACAGGAAGTCTTGATTCTAAGCGAATCTCAACAATAAAATAGTTACGGTAAACACACATGACGACAACATACAATAGTCACACAAAAAAGGAAGTGAAAGTTAAAAAAGGGTTACAAAAATGTTATACAAGGCTTTGGCAGGGTACACGGCCCTATGTACCCCGTCAAAGATGAATGTACCCTTCGCCTGCAGCTCAGGGTACATAATCTTTGACGGTGTACATGGGGCTGTGTAACTTGCCAAAGCCCTGTATAACTTATAATGTATATAAAAAATTAATTTACGGCAACAAAAACTTCTGAAGTCATATATTGTCAAATGATCATGTATTATTTTTGCCCATGTCTTTCGATTGGGTTTTAAACCTAGGGTAGGCTATGTTATCAACAAGCGAATACAATTGTTTGCCTAATCTACGTACATTGCAATCCTATATCTCAACGTTCAGAATTGTGTACGTGCGTGGGATAATTCCTTAAAAAACTATAATACAATGTATTCCTATTTTTTTGCTTATAAAGACAGCTAATCAGCGGGTGAAATTTTAATTATCAAATAAACGGATGTATCTACCTAAATCACTAAAATTAAATTTTAATAATAATCGCTTATAACCGAATCTGCGAAGTTTCCCGGATATAAAATTTGAAGAAAACAATTAGAAGATTAAAAGTGTCAAAAGTTTAAATTATTGGTTCCGTCTTATTTTTGTATAAAAAGCCCCAACATTTACTCGTTTCTCATTCTAAGTCTCTGATCCAGATCAAGATGAAGGGTGTAATGAAGATATTTCTGCTTTTTGCAGTATTCGTGGCAGTTACAGTTTCAATGGCGACAGAAAATGAATCAAGTAAGTTTAGATATGAATTTATTGTAATTATTTTTATCATTTATAGTGTCTTTTGATATTTTCGGGTCTGTTTAAATAACAACAGTAAAACATCGTAATATAATGTCATTTTAAAACTTTGCCACCTCGCTTATAGTCACTTATAGTTCTATTGTCCTAAAATCCTGCTCTGTAATGTTTTTCCTTTTAAGCAAACCTCGATTTATATTCAAACTCCTTTATAACGTCAACATCTGGCAGAACAAACTGTAGCGATGAATCGATGTATTTACTTTGTCGTCGTATAATAAAAAAAACCAAGAAAACTAACTGTAGTTAGACATTTATTGTTTTTATCGATAGAAAAAGTAACAGTTTATCTGAAGTGCATAATTTATAGTAAGCAACAAATTGAGCATTATTGTAACAAACTCTCCGCGATCGTTACTACAACTGAAGGGTTTTAACAAGCCTGAACAGCAAAAGAGAATAACAGTCTTTGACACACTAGTAAATAGTTCCCAACTTGAACAACAAGTTTGAACAATGAGCTTTGACACACTGGTGAATTGTTCAGTCTCATTGCATCAACGATATGCGGCATCAGAAACAAGTAATTCTATTGTTTATGGTGTGACTTTAGGTGTAATGACAAAAATGTGAAATTAATTGTTCTGGTAAGTCGTAATTGTAATTTCTATAATATAATGAGTAAAGGGAAATGAACGTGTATTGTCTGCATGTTATCAAGTACCCATCCCAAGTAGGGAGCTTAACATTTATTATCACAATCAGTGGTTCAATGTTTGGCTTTATCTTTGGCCTTGTTTATTCATGTCATAATCGAAATCAAAGATACCAATCCATGTCTAAATACAACCCCAAAGCAAACTAAAAACTTTGAAAACTGGAAAAGTGGAGTTAAACATGTGAATTTCCACCAGGCAATGAGGTCGTCTACTTCGAGTGGTAGGCACCTTTTGTTTAACTGGCTAGTTTATTGTATCAGACTTTGATTGCATTGGCTAATGTCAAACATCTATTATTTTTAGAATCACATTGCTTTATTTGGTATAACAATTCAGTGTCGCTTTAACAGCGGCATAAATATAAGTACATACATAAACTCAGGGATCTGTAGGATCCCGTTTTATTGCAGCCATAGTTTTCTAAATTTGTATAGCATTAGTAATGTATACTAATCCAAAATGTGTTTATGTTGTATGTTGGAAAACTACTAAAATCTCCATACCATCATGGCTAACATCCATATCTTATCAAGAACTGGTGTAAAACGCGTTTCCTCATATAATATGTTTTATAAAATATATTAAGGTAATGATCGAGCTATTGGTGAGGAAGATCTGTCTATGAATGAAGTCAGAGCTGCTGCCCTCCCTGATGATGACGACGATGATTTAACTGAACAAGAGGCGAACGAAATACTGAATACACTGGCAACAAAGTAAATATGAGCTCTCTCTCTCTCTCTCTCTCTCTCTCTCTCTCTCTCTCTCTCTCTCTAGCTCTCTCTCTCTCATTATATTAAAAACAAACACATTTAGGTATAAGCAGACAACATTAGTGAGGTCAGTTGTCATAATCAAAAATAAAAATACCAATTCATGTCCAAATTATAATCCCAAAGCAAACTATTTTTTAACGGGCAAATTAACTTAAACACGTAAACTTCCACCAGGGTAGTGAGACCGTCTGCTCCGGAAGGATAAGCACCTCCTGATGCCCACCACACGTGAAAACAAAACTTAGAAAGGAAGGAACATTGAACTATGTGACTGTGATCTATATCCAGAATCATATACCAAACTAGTGTTTGGCGCCTTTAAAACATCAGGGAATTACAAGATACAATTTTAAAGCTTTGTAGATAATGAATGTCATTCATTTGTTCGGTGCAAACGTAAATCCATACCGTCATGAAATATTCAAGACTTCATTAAAAAATATGCAAACTTAAGCCTTGATATCCGCTCGCATTCTTAACTGAGAATTCCTTTAACTTGGACCTGTATATTTGCCAGCTTTCACGAAATTTACCAATTTAGTTCAAATTAGGCTTATGCCAACTTAGTCAGTGAGATTTTCCGATTAACTCAGGTTTTCACACTGGACCTTAGTTTGTTTAAAGCGAATTAACTTTTTGGGAAAATATCGCGCGCATATTACATATGTTGTATACAGAAATCTGTTTATCCTACACAACTACATATGGTCATCTAGATTTGTCAACCTTCAGAAAGGCTGTTACTCAAGGGCATCGCGATGTTTGATATGTCCCGTTGGATTTTCCTCCCATGCATTGGAATGTGGCAGGGTGGCAATAGTATTATCAAATGGCTGTTTCAATGATGGGAGATGTTGTCACACGCTGACCGAAATTTTGTGGGAAATGGCTCATTTGTTACATGTCGTGTGATTGGACAACGTGCAATAAAATGTGTTTTATATATAGAGGTATAATAAAAATTAATGAACTTTTGATATAAAAACAATTAATTTTCTTGTGAACTTTTACAGACGTGAAGCAGACGATGACGGCGAAGTAAATACAGTTAAGCGTGGATGGAGAAGACGACTTCGCAGAGTTTGGCGAAGACACAAGACCACAATCATCTATCATGGAGCTAAAGCACTCCTGGGAAAGAAACGTTAACTCTGAAATTTCATTAATAAGTGTCGGATAAAATGGAAGATTGATTATATATTAATATATGTTTTCATTAAAAAAGATGCATGCATTAAGCAATTCTGAGTAATTATTTTAGAACCGATATATCTTAAACAAACATACCAATCCATTACCAAACCACAATCCAAAAGCAAAGTAAAAAAATAAATTCAAAAGCTGGCAAATTAAGTTAAACACGTGAACTTCCACCGGGCAAGTGAGACCGGGTGCTCCAGAAGGGTATACGCCGTCTGTTTAGCTAGCTACATCCGACACTTCGAAAAAAAATTCTCACTGAGAATGAAATTAAGTGGAAATATATCCAGGGTAATTTCAGACACATTAACATCATACTTATCAACAATATACTGATAAACAACGGAATGCCATTTTGTTATTTTATCCAAATATGGCGATAAGAAATCGATCCCAATTTGTTAATTATGTAAATACATACAAAAATGTAATAGACACGTTAAAATGTATAGATAAACTAAGTATTTAAAGTTATGTCCATGTGGCTGAATGCAACATATAACATTTAGTGCATTACACAACTATCAATCTTCAATCTATGATATTAAGGAGTTTCGGCGGTCGAATGTTCTAAACTTCGCGCCTCTTGCCGCCTAGATTAGAATCCAAATGAAACATATTATTGTTTTAAAAAGCTAGCCAGTTCGCTCTTTGTAGGTCATCGGTTTTCTCGATACTCCCACTTTTTCTACTATCTCAGAACTGACCACCTCGATATAATTATAAGTGAATATATAAATCTTGACCGTGTAGTAAAACACCATTATCCACTTGCCAAGTAAGAACACGTTTTTGGCGATACATGACTGTGTCTTTTTCACAGCCCAGATTGATTGATTGATTGATTGTCAATGAAAAATGAAGCTTGGGAGAAACTAAAAGTTTGTTTCAAGAATTCAAGATAATTCTTATAAAACAATACCCATTAACAATTTACAACAAAGTGTAGATTTTTATGATAAGAAAACTCATATCATTGATGCAATTGTTTCAACGCCAGACAAGAGGTTTGGATCTTTTGAAAAAGATGATTGGATCTATGGAAAACGATCCCATTTTGAAAGCATCATCATTACCTGATTACTACTTGATTTTTCAGGAAACCTAAATGCTAGAAAAAGAAAAGAGTTGGCACTATTCGGTATATACTTGTTACACGTTTCCAACCCCTGCTATTGAATGCTGATTGTGAGATAGAGTTCAGTATGCAACTAGTTAGGGAAGAGTTTCCGAGCTTTTACGTCTAACGTTGTCAACCACAGGAAGGTCCCGGTGACTCGGTGAACACTTCTTCATTGTCAGCTGAGTGTTGATCGGCTTCGTAACTTATATCAAAACTTCTTGCTTTTCGTCGAAATGTTTGTATTTCTTCAGCTGCATGTGAAAGCGGCTTTTCGTCTATGAATAGAATAAAATTAATCTGGATCCATATATGCTACGAATGCTAATGTTTATTTAGCAGCGCTACTCATCGGATGAAGGACCTAGTTAAAGGGCTTCAACCCTGTTCCGGTAATAAACAGATGGTAAAGGACGGGTAGGACAAAACGCCCTGGATTTAATCCTAATGATTTGAACATGTTTGAATCAAGTTTTCTCTTGAAACTGGTTTGGAGGAGTTCGATTTAAGTGTGTTAGAAGCAGTTTTCTTTCTTTTTTTGCTGTGTACGTCAGTCGAAGCTATATTTTCAAGGCTTGGTCAGACCAGACAAGGATTTGAGCAACTGAGCTCTCGGTAAAATATTTCGGCCAAAATATTTTCAGAAATATGTTTTAACGAAATGGCTGTGCAAGCCTGGTACCAAAAATACCACAGGCGGCTATAGACGCGTCCACTAGTGGATACCTGAAGTACGTAACTTATTCAACATTGCAGCGTTCAACATTGAATAAGTAAACAGTTAGTTATTCATCATTCGCAAAAATTTTCGTTTCATTTATAAAACATCAAATAAAACAAATTTTATCAAACTTCACGATTATGTGTCACTACCAAGTATGGTTATCCCAAATGCCTCGGAACACATTGGCTTAAAGCTTCAATGTAACCCCATACAATTACACAGTGTATTTTAAATAGACGGAAAGTAAAGTGCCTAAGCAAAGTAAAGCTTCCACTTTGCTCGAAATTTCGAAATATCATTTTGTACTACTATGCTTAGGCAATGTCACTACCAAGTATGGTCACCCCCAGTGCCTCGGAACACATTGGTTTAAAGCTTCAATGTAAGCCCATATCATTATACAGTGTATTTCATATAGACGGAAAGTAAAGAGCCTGAGCAAAGTGAAGCTTTCACTGTGCTCGGAATTTCGAAATATCATTTTGTACTACTATGCTTAGGCAATGGCACTACTAAGTATTGTTACCACCAGTGCCTCGGAACACACTGGTTTAAAGCATCAATGTAAGCCCATACCATTATACAGTGTATTTCATATAGACGGAAAGTAAAGAGCCTGAGCAAAGTGAAGCTTTCACTGTGCTCGGAATTTCGAAAAATCATTTTGTACTACTATGCTTAGGCAATGTCACTACCAAGTAAGGTTACCACCAGTGCCTCGGAACACATTGGTTTAAAGCTTCAATGTAAGCCCATACTATTATACAGTGTATTTCATATAGACGGAAAGTAAAGAGCCTGAGCAATGTTAAGCTTTCACTGTGCTCGGAATTTCGAAACATCATTTCGTACTACTATGCTTAGGCAATGTCACTACCAAGTATGGTTACCCTCAGTGCCTCGGAACACATTGGTTTAAAGCTTCAATGTAAGCCGATACAATTATACAGTGTATTTCATATAGACTGAAAGTAAAGACCCTGAGCAAAGTGAAGCTTTCACTGTGCTCGGAATTTCGAAATATCATTTTGTACTACTATGCTTAGGCAATGTCACTACCAAGTAAGGTTACCACCAGTGCCTCGGAACACATTGGTTTAAAGCTTCAATGTAAGCCGATACCATTATACAGTGTATTTCATATAGACGGAAAGTAAAGAGCCTGAGCAAAGTGAAGCTTTCACTGTGCTCGGAATTTCGAAATATCATTTGTACTACTATGCTTAGGCAATGTCACTACCAAGTATGGTTACCACCAGTGTCTCGGAACACATTGGTTTAAAGCTTCAATGTAAGCCGATACCATTATACAGTGTATTTCATATAGACGGAAAGTAAAGAGCCTGAAAAAAGTGAAGCTTTCACTGTGCTCGGATTTTTGAAATATCATTTTGTACTACTATGCTTAGGCAATGTCACTACCAAGTATAGTTACCCCCAGTGCCTCGAAACACATTGGCTTAAAGCTTCAATGTAAGCCCATACCATTATACAGTGTATTTCATATAGACGGCAAGTAAAGAGCCTGAGCAAAGTGAAGCTTTCACTGTGCTCGGAATTTCGAAATAGCATTTTGTAATGCTGTGGATAGGCAATGTCACTACCAAGTATGGTAACCCTCCGTGCCTCGGAACATATTGGCTTAAAGCTTTAATATCAGCAAATACCATTACGCAGTGCATATCTGATGTACGTTACTTATTCAACATTGAAGCGTTCAACATTGAATAAGTAAACAGTTACTTATTCGACATTCGCAAATATTTTCGTTTCATTCATAAAACATCAAATAAAACAAATTTTATCACATTCCACGATTAAATGTCACTACCAAGTATTGTTACCCCCAGTGACTCGGAACACATTGGTTTAAAGCTTCAATGTAAGTCCATACCATTATACAGTGTATTTCATATAGACGGAAAGTAAAGAACCTGAGCAAAGTGAAGCTTTCACTGTGCTCGGAATTTTGAAATATGCCTCGGAACACATTGGCTTAAAGCTTCAATGTAACCCCATACAATTACACAGTGTATTTCAAATAGACGGAAAGTAAAGTGCCTAAGCAAAGTGAAGCTTCCACTTTGCTCGGAATTTCGAAATATCATTTAGTAATGCTATGGATAGGCAATGTCACTACCAAGTATGGTAACCCTCAGTGCCTCGGAACATATTGGCTTAAAGCTTTAATATCAGCAAATACCATTATGCAGTGTATTTCATATAGACGGAAAGTAAAGAGCCTGAGCAAAGTGAAGCTTTCACTGTGCTCGGAATTTCGAAATATCATTTTGTACTACTATGCTTAGGCAATGTCACTACCAAGTATGGTTTCCCTCAGTGCCTCGGAACACATTGGCTTAATGCTTCAATGTAAGCCCATAGCATTATACAGTGCATTTCATATAGACGGCAAGTAAAGAGCCCGAGACAAGTGAAGCTTTCACTGTGCTCGAAATTTCGAAATATCATTTTGTACTACTATGCTTAGGCAATATCACTACCAAGTATAGTTTCCCTCAGTGCCTCGGAACACATTGGCTTAAGTCTTTAATATAAGCCCAAAACATTATACAGTATATTTCATATAGACAGAAAGTAGTGCCTCAGCAAAGTGCGGCTTTCGCTGTGCTGGGAATTCGCAATATCATTTTGTACTACTATGCTTAGGCAATGTCACTACCAAGTAAGGTTACCACCAGTGCCTCGGAACACATTGGTTCAAAGCTTCAATGTAAGCCCATACCATTATACAGTGTATTTCATATAGACGGAAAGTAAAGAGCCTTAGCAAAGTGAAGCTTTCACTGTGCTCGGAATTTCGAAATATCATTTTGTACTACTGTGCTTAGGCAATGTCACTACCAAGTATGGTTACCACCAGTGTTTCGGAACACATTGGTTTAAAGCTTCAATGTAAGCCGATACCATTATACAGTGTATTTCATATAGACGGAAAGTAAAGAGCCTGAGCAAAGTGAAGCTTTCACTGTGCTCGGAATTTCGAAATATCATTTGTACTACTATGCTTAGGCAATGTCACTACCAAGTATGGTTACCACCAGTGCCTCGGACCACATTGGTTCAAAGCTTCAATGTAAGCCCATACCATTATACAGTGTATTTCATATAGACGGAAAGTAAAGAGCCTGAGCAAAGTTAAGCTTTCACTGTGCTCAAAATTTCGAAATATCATTTTGTACTACTATGCTTAGGCAATGTCACTACCAAGTATGGTTACCACCAGTGTCTCGGAACACATTGGTTTAAAGCTTCAATGTAAGCCGATACCATTATACAGTGTATTTCATATAGACGGAAAGTAAAGAGCCTGAGCAAAGTTAAGCTTTCACTGTGCTCGGATTTTTGAAATATCATTTTGTACTACTATGCTTAGGCAATGTCACTATCAAGTATAGTTACCCCCAGTGCCTCGGAACACATTGGCTTAAAGCTTCAATGTAAGCCCATACCATTATACAGTGTATTTCATATAGACGGCAAGTAAAGAGCCTGAGCAAAGTGAAGCTTTCACTGTGCTCGGAATTTCGAAATAGCATTTTGTAATGCTGTGGATAGGCAATGTCACTACCAAGTATGGTAACCCTCCGTGCCTCGGAACATATTGGCTTAAAGCTTTAATATCAGCAAATACCATTACGCAGTGCATATCTGATGTACGTTACTTATTCAACATTGAAGCGTTCAACATTGAATAAGTAAACAGTTACTTATTCGACATTCGCAAATATTTTCGTTTCATTCATAAAACATCAAATAAAACAAATTTTATCACATTCCACGATTAAATGTCACTACCAAGTATTGTTACCCCCAGTGACTAGGAACACATTGGTTTAAAGCTTCAATGTAAGTCCATACCATTATACAGTGTATTTCATATAGACGGAAAGTAAAGAACCTGAGCAAAGTGAAGCTTTCACTGTGCTCGGAATTTTGAAATATGCCTCGGAACACATTGGCTTAAAGCTTCAATGTAACCCCATACAATTACACAGTGTATTTCAAATAGACGGAAAGTAAAGTGCCTAAGCAAAGTGAAGCTTCGACTTTGCTCGGAATTTCGAAATATCATTTAGTAATGCTATGGATAGGCAATGTCACTACCAAGTATGGTAACCCTCAGTGCCTCGGAACATATTGGCTTAAAGCTTTAATATCAGCAAATACCATTATGCAGTGTATTTCATATAGACGGAAAGTAAAGAGCCTGAGCAAAGTGAAGCTTTCACTGTGCTCGGAATTTCGAATATCATTTTGTACTACTATGCTTAGGCAATGTCACTACCAAGTATGGTTTCCCTCAGTGCCTCGGAACACATTGGCTTAATGCTTCAATGTAAGCCCATAGCATTATACAGTGCATTTCATATAGACGGCAAGTAAAGAGCCCGAGACAAGTGAAGCTTTCACTGTGCTCGAAATTTCGAAATATCATTTTGTACTACTATGCTTAGGCAATATCACTACCAAGTATAGTTTCCCTCAGTGCCTCGGAACACATTGGCTTAAGTCTTTAATATAAGCCCAAAACATTATACAGTATATTTCATATAGACAGAAAGTAGTGCCTCAGCAAAGTGCGGCTTTCGCTGTGCTGGGAATTCGCAATATCATTTTGTACTACTATGCTTTGGCAATGTCACTACCATGTATGGTTACCCCCAGTGCCTCGGAACACACTGGTATAAAGCATCAATGTAAGCCCATACCATTATACAGTGTATTTCATATAGACGGAAAGTAAAGAGCCTGAGCAAAGTGAAGCTTTCACTGTGCTCGGAATTTCGAAATATCATTTTGTACTACTATGCTTAGGCAATGTCAATACCAAGTATGGTTACTCCAGTGCCTCGAAACACATTGGCTTAAAGCTTCAATGTAAGCCCATACCATTATACAGTGTATTTCATATAGACGGAAAGTAAAGAGCCTGAGCAAAGTGAAGCTTTCACTGTGCTCGGAATTTCGAAATATCATTTGTACTACTATGCTTAGGCAATGTCACTACCAAGTATGGTTACCACCAGTGCCTCGGACCACATTGGTTCAAAGCTTCAATGTAAGCCCATACCATTATACAGTGTATTTCATATAGACGGAAAGTAAAGAGCCTGAGCAAAGTTAAGCTTTCACTGTGCTCAAAATTTCGAAATATCATTTTGTACTACTATGCTTAGGCAATGTCACTACCAAGTATGGTTACCACCAGTGTCTCGGAACACATTGGTTTAAAGCTTCAATGTAAGCCGATACCATTATACAGTGTATTTCATATAGACGGAAAGTAAAGAGCCTGAGCAAAGTTAAGCTTTCACTGTGCTCGGATTTTTGAAATATCATTTTGTACTACTATGCTTAGGCAATGTCACTACCAAGTATAGTTACCCCCAGTGCCTCGGAACACATTGGCTTAAAGCTTCAATGTAAGCCCATAGCATTATACAGTGTATTTCATATAGACGGCAAGTAAAGAGCCTGAGCAAAGTGAAGCTTTCACTGTGCTCGGAATTTCGAAATAGCATTTTGTAATGCTGTGGATAGGCAATGTCACTACCAAGTATGGTAACCCTCCGTGCCTCGGAACATATTGGCTTAAAGCTTTAATATCAGCAAATACCATTACGCAGTGCATATCTGATGTACGTTACTTATTCAACATTGAAGCGTTCAACATTGAATAAGTAAACAGTTACTTATTCGACATTCGCAAATATTTTCGTTTCATTCATAAAACATCAAATAAAACAAATTTTATCACATTCCACGATTAAATGTCACTACCAAGTATTGTTACCCCCAGTGACTAGGAACACATTGGTTTAAAGCTTCAATGTAAGTCCATACCATTATACAGTGTATTTCATATAGACGGAAAGTAAAGAACCTGAGCAAAGTGAAGCTTTCACTGTGCTCGGAATTTTGAAATATGCTTCGGAACACATTGGCTTAAAGCTTCAATGTAACCCCATACAATTACACAGTGTATTTCAAATAGACGGAAAGTAAAGTGCCTAAGCAAAGTGAAGCTTCCACTTTGCTCGGAATTTCGAAATATCATTTAGTAATGCTATGGATAGGCAATGTCACTACCAAGTATGGTAACCCTCAGTGCCTCGGAACATATTGGCTTAAAGCTTTAATATCAGCAAATACCATTATGCAGTGTATTTCATATAGACGGAAAGTAAGAGCCTGAGCAAAGTGAAGCTTTCACTGTGCTCGGAATTTCGAAATATCATTTTGTACTACTATGCTTAGGCAATGTCACTACCAAGTATGGTTTCCCTCAGTGCCTCGGAACACATTGGCTTAATGCTTCAATGTAAGCCCATAGCATTATACAGTGCATTTCATATAGACGGCAAGTAAAGAGCCCGAGACAAGTGAAGCTTTCACTGTGCTCGAAATTTCGAAATATCATTTTGTACTACTATGCTTAGGCAATATCACTACCAAGTATAGTTTCCCTCAGTGCCTCGGAACACATTGGCTTAAGTCTTTAATATAAGCCCAAAACATTATACAGTATATTTCATATAGACAGAAAGTAGTGCCTCAGCAAAGTGCGGCTTTCGCTGTGCTGGGAATTCGCAATATCATTTGTACTACTATGCTTTGGCAATGTCACTACCAAGTATGGTTACCCCCAGTGCCTCGGAACACACTGGTATAAAGCATCAATGTAAGCCCATACCATTATACAGTGTATTTCATATAGACGGAAAGTAAAGAGCCTGAGCAAAGTGAAGCTTTCACTGTGCTCGGAATTTCGAAATATCATTTTGTACTACTATGCTTAGGCAATGTCAATACCAAGTATGGTTACTCCAGTGCCTCGAAACACATTGGCTTAAAGCTTAAATGTAAGCCCATACCATTATATACAGTATTTCATAAAGACGGAAAGTAGTGCCTCAGGAATGTGAGGCTTTCGCTGTGCTGGGAATTTGCAATATCATTTTGTACTACTATGCTTTAGCAATGTCACTACCAAGTATGGTTACCCTCAGTACTTCGAAACATATTGACTTAAAGCTTCAATGTAAGCCCATATCGTTATACAGTATATTTCATATAGACGGAAAGTAAAGTGTCCGAGCAAAGTGAAGCTTTCACTGTGCTCGGAATTTCGAATATCATTTTGTACTACTATGCATAGACAATTTCACTACCAAGTATGATTATCCTCAGTGCCTTGGAACACATTGGCTTAAAGCCTAAAGTTTAGCCCATATCATTATACAGTGTATTTCATATAGACAGAAAATAAAGTGCCTGAGCAAAGTGAAGCTTTCACTGTGCTGGGAATTTCACAATACCATAATAAACTGCTATGAATAGGCAATGTCACTACCAAGCATGGTTACCCTCAGTGCCTAGGAACACATTGGTTTAAAGCTTCAATGTAAGTCCATATCGTTATACATTATATTTCATATAGACAGAAAGTAAAGTGCCTGAGCAAAGTGAAGCTTTCACTGTGCTCGGAATTTCGAAATATCATTTTGTACTACTATGCTTAGGCAATGTCAATACCAAGTATGGTTACCCCCAGTGCCTCGGAACACACTGGTATAAAGCATCAATGTAAGCCCATACCATTATACAGTGTATTTCATATAGACGGAAAGTAAAGAGCCTGAGCAAAGTGAAGCTTTCACTGTGCTCGGAATTTTGAAATATCATTTTGTACTACTATGCTTAGGCAATGTTACTACCAAGTATGGTTACCCTCAGTGCCTCGGAACACATTGGCTTAAAGCTTCAATGTAACCCCATACAATTACACAGTGTATTTCAAATAGACGGAAAGTAAAGTGCCTAAGCAAAGTGAAGCTTCCACTTTGCTCGGAATTTCGAAATATCATTTAGTAATGCTATGGATAGGCAATGTCACTACCAAGTATGGTAACCCTCAGTGCCTCGGAACATATTGGCTTAAAGCTTTAATATCAGCAAATACCATTATGCAGTGTATTTCATATAGACGGAAAGTAAAGAGCCTGAGCAAAGTGAAACTTTCACTGTGCTCGGAATTTCGAAATATCATTTGGTACTACTATGCTTAGGCAATGTCACTACCAAGTATGGTTTCCCTCAGTGCCTCGGAACACATTGGGTTAATGCTTCAATGTAAGCCCATAGCATTATACAGTGCATTTCATATAGACGGCAAGTAAAGAGCCCGAGACAAGTGAAGCTTTCACTGTGCTCGAAATTTCGAAATATCATTTTGTACTACTATGCTTAGGCAATGTCACTACCAAGTATAGTTTCCCTCAGTGCCTCGGAACACATTGGCTTAAGTCTTTAATGTAAGCCCAAAACATTATACAGTATATTTCATATAGACAGAAAGTAGTGCCTCAGCAAAGTGCGGCTTTCGCTGTGCTGGGAATTCGCAATATCATTTTGTACTACTATGCTTTGGCAATGTCACTACCAAGTATGGTTACCCCCAGTGCCTCGGAACACACTGGTATAAAGCATCAATGTAAGCCCATACCATTATACAGTGTATTTCATATAGACGGAAAGTAAAGAGCCTGAGCAAAGTGAAGCTTTCACTGTGCTCGGAATTTCGAAATATCATTTTGTACTACTATGCTTAGGCAATGTCACTACCAAGTATGGTTACCCCAGTGCCTCGAAACACATTGGCTTAAAGCTTAAATGTAAGCCCATACCATTATATACAGTATTTTATAAAGACGGAAAGTAGTGCCTTAGGAAAGTGAGGCTTTCGCTGTGCTGGGAATTTGCAATATCATTTTGTACTACTATGCTTTAGCAATGTCACTACCAAGTATGGTTACCCTCAGTACTTCGAAACATATTGACTTAAAGCTTCAATGTAAGCCCATATCGTTATACAGTATATTTCATATAGACGGAAAGTAAAGTGTCCGAGCAAAGTGAAGCTTTCACTGTGCTCGGAATTTCGAAATATCATTTTGTACTACTATGCATAGACAATTTCACTACCAAGTATGATTATCCTCAGTGCCTTGGAACACATTGGCTTAAAGCCTAAAGTTTAGCCCATATCATTATACAGTATATTTCATATAGACAGAAAATAAAGTGCTTGAGCAAAGTGAGGCTTTCACTGTGCTGGGAATTTCACAATACCATAATAAACTGCTATGAATAGGCAATGTCACTACCAAGCATGGTTACCCTCAGTGCCTAGGAACACATTGGTTTAAAGCTTCAATGTAAGTCCATATCGTTATACATTATATTTCATATAGACAGAAAGTAAAGTGCCTGAGCAAAGTGAAGCTTTCACTGTGCTCGGAATTTCGAAATATCATTTTGTACTACTATGCTTAGGCAATGTCAATACCAAGTATGGTTACCCCCAGTGCCTCGAAACACATTGGCTTAATGCTTCAATGTAAGCCCATAGCATTATACAGTGCATTTCATATAGACGGCAAGTAAAGAGCCTGAGACAAGTGAAGCTTTCACTGTGCTGGGAATTTCGCAATACCATTTTGTACTACTACCCATGTACCCCATCACAGATGAATGTACCCTTCGCCTGCGGCTCAGGATACATAAATCTTTGACGGTGTACATGGGGCTGTGTAACTTGCCAAAGCCTTGTATAACTTATAATGTATATTAAAAATTAATTTACCGCAACAAAAACTTCTGGAGTCATATATTGTCAAATGATCATGTATTATTTGCCCATGTCTTTCGATTGGGTTTTAAACCTAGGGTAGGCTATGTTATCAACAAGCGAATACAAATGTTTGCCTAATCTACGTACATTGCAATCCTATATTTCAGCGTTCAGAATTGTGTACGCGCGTGGGATAATCCCTTAAAAACTATAATACATGTATAATGAATACCTATTTTTTGCTTATAATAATCAGCGGGCGAAATTTTAATGATTAAATTTACGGATGTATCTACCTAAATCACTAAAATTAAATTTTAATAATAATCGCTAATAACCGAATCTGCGAAGTTTCCCGGATATAAATTTTGAAGAAAACAATTAGAAGATTAAAAGTGTCAAAAGTTTAAATCATTGGTTCCGTCTTATTTTTGTATAAAAAGCCCCAACTTTTACTCGTTTCTCATTCTAAGTCTCTGATCCAGATCAAGATGAAGGGTGTAATGAAGATATTTCTGCTTTTTGCAGCATTCGTAGCAGTTACAGTTTCAATGGCAACAGAAAATGAATCAAGTAAGTTTAGATATGAATTTATTGTAATTATTTTATCATTTATAGTGTCATTTGATATTTTCAAGTCTGTTTAAATAACAACAGTAAAACATCGTAATATAATGTCATTTTAAAACTTTGCCACCTCGCTTATCGTCACTCAGTTCTATTGTCCTAAAATCCTGCTCTTTAATGTTTTTCCTTTTAAGCAAACCTCGATTTATATCCAAACTCCTTTATAACGTCACCATCTGGCAGAACAAACTGTAGCGATTAATCGATGTATTTACTTTGTCGTCGTATAATAAAAACAACTAAGCGCATACTACATATATTTACAAAATACATTATCTGCCCAAAATTCGCCACGATGCCGACTAGGACACATAAAATATACGGAAGTTTCATCAAAACGTTCCAACATAAATAAATAGAAGTAGAGTAGAAAACTAACTCTAGTTAGACATTTATCGTTATTATCGATAGAAAATGTAACAGTTTATCTGAAGTGCATAATTTATAGTAAGCAACAATTTGAGCATTATTGTAACAAACTCTCCGTGATCGTTACTACAACTGAAGGGTTTTAACAAGCCTGAACAGCAAAAGAGAATAACAGTCTTTGACACACTAGTAAATAGTTCTCAACTTGAACAACAAGTTTGAACAATGAGCTTTTACACACTGGTGAATTGTTCAGTCCCATTGCATCAACGATATGCGGCATCAGAAACAAGTAATTCTATTGTTTATAGTGTGGCTTTTGGTGTAATGACAATAATGTGAAAGTAATTGTTCTGGCAAATCGTAATTGTAATTTCCATAATATAATGAGTAAAGGAAAATGAACGTGTATTGTCTGCAAGTTATCATACCCGTCCAAAGTAGGAAGCTTAAAATTTATTATCACAATCAGTGGTTCAATGTTTGGTTTTATCTTTGACCTTGTTTATTTATGTCATAATCGAAATCAAACATTCCAATCCATGTCTAAATACAACCCCAAAGCAAAATTAAAACTTTAAAAACTGAAAAATGAGAGTTAAACATGTGAATTTCCACCAGGTAATGAGCTCATCTGCTTCGAGTGGTAGGCACCTTTTGTTTTACTGGCTAGTTAATTGTATCAGACTTTGATTGCATTGGCTAATGTCAAACATCTATTATTTTTAGTATCACATTGCTTTATTTTGTATAACAATTCAGTGTCGCTTTAACAGCGGCATAAATATAAGTACATACATAAACTCAGGGATCTGTAGGATCCCGTTTTATTGCAGCCATAGTTTTCTAAATTTGTATAGCATTAGTAATGTATACTAATCCAAAATGTGTTTATGTTGTATGCTGGAAAACTACTAAAATGTCCATACCATCATGGCTAACATCCATATCTTATCAAGAACTGGTGTAAGACGCGTTTTCTCATATCATCTGTTTTATAAATTATATTCAGGTAATGATCGAGCTATTGGTGAGGAAGATCTGTCTATGAATGAAGTCAGAGCTGCTGCCCTCCCTGATGATGACGATGATGATTTAACTGAACAAGAGGCGAACGAAATACTGAATGCATTGGCAACAAAGTAAATATGCTCTCTCTCTCTCTCTCTCTTCTCTCTCTCTCTCTCTCTCTCTCTTAAAAACAGACACATTTAGGTATAGGCAAACAACTTTAGTGAGGTCAGTTGTCATAATCAAAAATAAATATACCAATTCATGTCCAAATTATAATCCCAAAGCAAACTATTTAAACTGGCAAATTAAGTTAAACACGTGAACTTTTACCAGGGTAGTGAGATCGTCTGCTCCGGAAGGGTAAGCACCTCCTGTTGCCCACCATGTGTGGGATCAATACTTAGAAAGGAAGGAACATTGAACTATAGGACTGTGATCTATATCCAGAATCATATGATTTAGCTTATACCAAACTAGTGTTTGGCAGTAGTATATATAACACACTGTGAGGTCATAAACTGGAGCAGGAGCAAACAATTGTGCCCTTGATGACCCTTGACCTACATAGGAGATTGAAAATAACCTTGACCTACATAAGTACTTCACAATACCCTTGACCTACATCAGGGATTGACCTTCGGTCTACCTGTTTAGCCTTGACCTACATAAATTTAAACATAAATGACTTTGATTAAGTTAAAGATAACCTTGACCTAGATGTGAAGATATATAAGAGGTTGGGACGTCAATCTTAATCAATTCCATGTACTTACTGATCTACACTGCTTCTCAAGGTAAGTTGAAATATGACAATAAGTGTATAAATTAAAATTTAAAAAACCACAATAAAGGTTAAAAGCTACTAGTCACAACAATGATGATACTAACCTAAGCAAACAGTAGAGATTTCTATCACTGATAATTCTAAAACATATATGATACTTACAGCTTGACCGATACCCTTTCTTCTAATTTCTTCAATTCCATGTCTTTTCAAGGCAAGTTGAAATATGACAAAACAATCTTCCCCCGAAAGAAACGAGAGTTCAGCATTCAGATGTAAACTGAATCTCAAGTTTGAGGGTAAATATTTTTTTGTCTTTTTTTTCTCATTTTTTTATTTCTTTATTAAACATAAATATATACATATATATAAAATCCACAACCCTTCCCGCATAGAAAAAAAGACACCCACCCCTCTAAATCCCCCAACAAAGAAAAAAAACCACCCCTTCCTCCCTCCCTCCAAACAAAAGTACCCAGACCCACCACTAACAAACTAAGAATGTCAGTCCTGCAGCAGGCCAAGTTTACGGGCTTATCAGGCCGCGCCAGTGACTCGTGACCTTACGGTTTTTCAAGACACGCCAGGGGATCACGTCCTGTTCTGCAGGCCTCGTTTTCTTTTAAACAACCACCCCCCACCCCCATTTTTTTAATTAAAAGTTTTTTCAAGGAGGCGGATTTCCGCCTCCACGATTTTTTCCCTCTCCAACATCTCCCTCCTTGACTTTAGTTCTGTCAGTTTGGAGCTGAAATTAGAATAAGTAGATTATATTAAAATAACAGGCTTGAACATTGAACATATTTTGACCTAACATAATAAACACTTAACTCGCAACAGTTTCTCGTCATAATAATATGAAAGTATTAACCAATTAACAAACAGTATTCCTTTAAATATTACTATAAAATATTTTGTAAATAGAAATAAATACTTACGGTTTCACTGTCATCCTCTCCTCCAGCTTTACGTTTTTGGCTGGAGGACTGAAAAAAAAATTTGAGTAATTATATATCCAAGTCAAATATCGAGGTAGTCAGTTGTGGAGAATAGTGGGAGTATCCAACTTTCCCGGACATACCTACAGTGCGAACCTAGACAGTGAGATTTACTCTGTACGCGCGTTTAAGTTTTCTCGGTCACCGAGTCCTGTAAATTTTGATAATAACATCATTGCAGTAAATTTTCACGTGCGTTCTAAAAGTTGACTTATTTTTCCTTATCATCATTAAAACAATGAAAATAACACACACACACACACACACACACACACACACACCACACACACACACACATTTCAGTCAAATACTTACATTTCAAAGTTTGCTTTGGGCCCCTCCGGCCTGGGACCTAAAACAACCCTTTTTTGGGTGGAGAGGAATATTTTCTGAAAAACGAAAAAAAAATTAAAATAAGCTACAAAACACAAATTTATTTAAAATACCAATTATGTAAAAGAGAGATCCAGAATATATACAGTTAATTATCGATACCCAAACATGCATACTATGTAAAAAATCAAATTGATATGCAATACAGATCCAGAATGCAAAATGTACACACACAAGCAATGTATAAATAACAAAATTGTCTAAAACACAGATTCAGAATGTAAACTTTTCTTATCAATGCATACGCATAGAATGTATCGCACACACACATGTAAAATTATTGAACGTACCTTTTCCCTCCCAAGAGGGATTTGAGTATAGGCCCCTGCAAGGGGCCTCCCTGACCCGCCGTAGACATCTCTTGTGACCTGGAGGGCCCTCCCTGAGCCGCCGTAGGCAGCTCTTGTGGTCTGGAGGGCCCTCCCTGAGCCGCCGTAGGCAGCTCTTGTGGTCTGGAGGGGCCTGGGAGTACTTCCCAGGCCTCATTAGCCATATCTTGGAAATAGTCAAGAGATCTACAAATAAATGAATACTAATTAGGAGTTTTTAACATGATAAAGATTATTTCATGTCCTCACCAACTATTCTAAAACCAAATATTTCTCAAGATACAATTCATTGCACAAGATACAATTCTTAAAAGTTTAGCAGTAACAGTATGAGGTATTTAAAAACATAACCATCAGCTATACTTACAGCTACTTTAAATTCAAATACTTATAGGTTAAAGCAATTGTTATTAGATTGATTGTTTTGGAAAAAGTTAAAATTCAGATACATTAAAAACAAAAAAAATATTTTCAAAAATCGTAAAAAATGTTCAGTATTAAAAACTATTAGCAATTTAACCCCCCTCCCTTCCTCAAAAAATAAATTATTAATAAATAAATATAGGTAAAATATACTTACAGATCGGAGGCAAATTCGTCATCCATGTTAAATGTGAATTTTCCACTGTGACCAGAAAGCTTTTATACCATGTTTCAATGAGCGCGAGAAAACTGCCTGAAGACATATATCTAAATTAGATCATAAGAACGCATCTACAAAGCTCGTGAAAGGTTTCAAGGTTATAATCCTATTACATATCGTTAAAATTCTAGGAGAGGTCAACAAATTCAACGTTGTAAAATCATATGTAAACCATGCTGTTTTGCATATTTTACCGCTGTCCGGAGAAGGTAAACCGAAGATGACGTAATAACTGCGATTCTTAATTTAAAGGAATTATTTCGTTTTTGTAACCGTTTGTTATTTATGAAATCTTTGAAATAAATAAATTTAATAAATAATTAAATGAATCAAGGTGAGTTCTTCTTTTAAGTTGTCACTTATAACAGAATAGCCGTAGGCAAAACAGTAAATACTATGTCACCTGTATCTAATATTAACTTTAAATCAAGACAGCCGTAGGCAAAGAAGTAAATATCTTGTCACCTGTATATTACATTCCCCATAACACTTTGTTTGTGTGCAATGATTGTTTAATGATTGAAGAAATGCCCGTTCCCGTATTCATTGCTGAAATCGTAATCAATGTTTATCATCGTTGTTATTGCTTAAAACTAAGGTCTTTTCCCTCATGTAAATATTTCCTCAGCTAAATTTGGTAAAATATATTTTAGTCCTTTGATAACCTTTTCAACATCTTGAAAATAATTTTGTTTCTTAATTTCGGTCCAAGCACAAGTGATGAAGCATTGTATTCCGAAACGACCGTCTAATTCTGTAAAATTAATACTGGTATAATATGTGATTATCTAGCATTGATTTCATCAATAGATATTAAATAATTATGCTATAATGACTATTCAGTAACTGCCAAATGTTTTAATTATCAAAGAGAGATAACTCAAACCAACTCTAGAATTAAAAGACGATTTGAATAACGTCTCTTTTATCCTAATTTTCTGTTCACCTCTTGCCATAACCAATGATTGAAATATTTTAGCAATACATTATTATCATTATTATATAGTGGAAGGTTTTGGATTCCAACCTGTAGTTTTCATATTAAATAATAATGCTATAATGACTATTCACTAACTGACACATGTTTTAATTATCCAAGAGAGATAACTCAAACCAACTCTAGAATTACAAGACGATTTAAATTACGTCTCTTTTATCCTTATTTTCTGTTTACCTCTTGCTATATTCAATGATTGAAATGTTTTAGCAATACATTATTATTATTATTATTACAGAATGGGAGGTTTTGGGTCCCAATCTGTATTTTTTCTCACACTTATATGCTCACAACTCCAGGTTATGAAGTGAGCGAGTTCAAATATAACTTTAATTTGAATACATATCCTTACAATTTCGTTTAAGATGATATTTTCTTGCGAATGGTGCGGGTTTGAAGTCGTTGACTATCGGGAATATATACAACATCGTGAAATGCATCAGGATCTTAATACATTTGGTGGATTAGTAAGTTATATTAAAACTTATTTTTATAAAAAGTCAATGACTATCACATAGTAAAATGCATTGGAATCTTTTGATGGATTGGAAAAAAGTTCTTTGATATCAAAAATGTAAACTGTTTACAACTGTGAGGAAATAAATTTTTCACAAAGGGAAATTTAGTTTGAGTTTGGCTCAGATTATATAAATGTATTTTTAAATTATACATAAACCCGTTGTATCTTGGATTTGTAGACAAAAGATCATGGAAAACGATATGATGTAACCAAGTGTTCTATCTGCGGAAGCATCTTTAAAACTTCTATGACGAATCATCACAAACAGCTACATGGGAGTATTGACCATCAGGTAATTTAAAAAAGTAGTGTAGTATGATCACTAGCAAGTAATTTAAGTAGTTAAGTATGTTCGTTGTCTAACCACTTTGTGGAATGTTTCTGTATTCTTTATTGTTAAAAAGTGTGTAAACTTTCAAAACATAGAAGTTTAGTAGATAGAAGTTTTACCTTATTTTAATGCATTAACAACAACATTTAATGTATTGAGATTACTACTTCTTGTAAATCGGTTGATGTCGAAAAAGTAGTATAGGGGAATGCGTTACACTTCACAATATTCATGCATTGTTTTTTAAATTTCAGCAAAAAGAAGCTGACATGTTTGAACAGAGGAATTTGCAACATACACTTCATCGCTTCAGATGTAAACACTGTGGTAAATTCTATAGAACAAAATTCAATCTTAACAGGCATGTCCAGTCGGCTCACATGGGACTGAGTTTTCCTTGCAGTCAGTGTAATAAAGTCTTCACAAGACTATCACACAGAGATCAACACCAACGAAATTGTCAAGGGGACGAATTCATATGTGGAACAGGTGGTAAAAAATGTTCTTCAGCTGGTGGATTGAAATTACATGCAATAACACATGAAACTCCATATATAAGGATATACCAGCATAATGATAGCATAGACCCACCTACACATGAAACGACTGCAAATCGTCAGATGAACCATCAAAATGACAGTTTACACGCGCCTGCAATAACACATGAAACTCAGTCTAATGCATCTCAACAAATAGAAAGCCATTCGACTGCTACTCATTCGTCCAATGTACGAACACGTACGTTCAGGTGCCACAAATGTAGCAGCTCATTCCCAAACCGACGTCAGCTATATTTACATGAACGTCAAGAGCACAATCAAGTTGGAGAAGGTTTGAGATCGCATCCTTGGGGACAAAATTCAGCGCCTTGGGAAAGACAAGATGGTTCTATCGATGAAGAACTGAAAACCGTATACAATGCCAATTCATCCTTAATCTTAGCACAGCACGATATCGGACCTGTGCGCTCAATATACAATTTTCCAATTGACAATACCGTCAATTTAAATCGTCTCATCCGCTTTGCTGGTGAAATTTATGATCGGGAACACAGGAGTTTTCGTTTGAACATGTCTTTTGGTATGATTCTGCAAAATAGAAGGACGGGAGAATATCGTTATTACATACCTTATGTCAACAGTAACGTGTTCGAGTCGCCAGTGTTTATCTCCAAAAGATCAGATTTAAGAAGACTTTATTTACAATTGAGAAAATGGGACATATTGACGGAACTATTGCGTAACCGCCCGAATACGGAATGGATTCCAGTTCTCATGACCAATGTTCATTTACCATTACAAGTACCAACTATGTCTTAGGACGGGGATGTTTACCAAACTACATTCTAAAGAAGACGTCTGTAATAGCCTTAGATAATCACCGTGGAAAGCCATACAATGACAATTTGTGTTTGTTTCGTTGTTTGGCACTACACAGGGGATATGACCCTAAAAGCTTAGAAACTCCGTCTAAGGACTATTACCAACAATGGAAACGAAAAAAGAGAGGACAGAACCTTTTCCAGGCGTGAGGTTGAGTGAAATACCAGAATTCGAGTCTCTATTTTAAGTGAATGTTGAAATATTTAGCTTATCGGAAGATGAAATCGTTACTCCCATTTACAAGTCACGTGGGCGGTATGCAACATCGTTGTATGTAAATTTGTATGAAAACCATTTATCTTACATCAAAGATTTCAAACAATATGCCAAGAAATTTCAATGCAACTTATGTCAACGTCACTTTTGTCATTATGGGACTTTTAAGCGTCATCAAAAAACATGTGATAACAAGACCAAATACATCTATCCAGGGAAATTTTATAGGATGCCACTGACATTATTTGAGAAATTAGAACAATTTAACATACACGTTCCAGAGGAGGATAGAGTATTCCCTTGGTTTATTTGTTATAATTTTGAATCCATGTTTGAAACAGTCGATGATCATCCGACGGATTCATTAGAGTGGGTTCATAAGCACGTCGCAATCAGTGTTTCCATACGTAGCAACGTACCGGATTATCAAGAATGTAAATGTATTATAGAGCCTGATCAAGACAAATTAGTGAAAGATATGTTACAATACATGTTAACCATTGCCGAAAAAGTCGAAGAACTAGCAGAAGAGAAATGGGGAAGGGTAATTAAAGCTATTAAAAAAAAGCTTAAAAGAGATGATTTTGGATCGAATGCATACTTATCAACTGTCTCAGACGAGGAGGACGAAGAGGAGGAAGACGAAGAAGAGGAGGAGGAAAATGTGAAAGAAGACGGTCCTCGCAAACAGCTGAAAAGTTTATATGGTCAAGTGAAAGGATACCTCCAACAAGTTCCAGTTATAGGATTTAATTCCGCGAAATACGATCTCAATTTAATCAAACAAAGGATAGCAAAACATCTGAATTTACATCAGACAGAAGACAAAGACGGGAAATTTGTAGTTAAGAAAAATAATTCTTATGCCTGCATATCGACAGCCATTTTGAAATTCCTGGATATTTCTCAATTTTTGAGTCCAGGTTCGTCATATGCATCATTTCTCAAAGCATATGGTGTTGAATGGTTGGATGACGTCACTAAACTGGATTCTACGGAACTTCCACCTCACGATGCATTCTATAGCAAACTGTAACAAAATATAAGCAAAGAAGAATATAATTTCTGTCAACAGATATGGTGCGACAACAACATGAAAACGTTTAAAGACTTTCTGGAATGGTACAATAATTTAGATGTTGGACCCTTTGTGGTTGCGGTAGAGCGACTACAAAAATTTTATTTTGACGAAACCATCGATCTGTTTAAAACTGCAATATCGGTTCCAGGTATTGCTCGACAATTGCTGTTTAGAAGCGCTAGAGCCGAACGTGTGAATTTTGCACTGTTTGACCGCAATAATGCAGATTTATACCAAACAGTGAAGCAAAATTTGGTTGGAGGAGCAAGTGTAATATTCTGTCGTCACCATAAACGAAACGAGACAAAGATTCGTAGAAACAAATTATGTTCTCAAATTGAAGGATACGATGCGAATGCACTCTACTTATGGGCCATCGATCAAGACATGCCAGTTGGCCATATGTGAGACGGTTTGCACACACAGGTTTTAAACCTGAGCTGAGAGATAAATATATGTCGGCTATTTATTGGATGGAGTGGATCATGTATAAAGAGGGAATAACTATCTTTCACGAACATAACAGTGGCTCAGAAGTTCGCGTTGGAAGATATCCCGTCGATGGATTCCGAATGAATAAAACGGATAAAACAAGAGAGCCCGTGTGCTATCAATTTCATGGATGTTATTTCCATGGACACGAATGCGAAGTAACACGACATGTGACTGATAAAAAGTGGCACGACAATAAAAAATCAAAATTTAAAAAAACACAAGAGATTACTACATATTTAAAGAACAAAGGGTGTATAGTAATCGAAATGTGGGAATGCAAGTTTAGAGAATACTGTAAAAAACATCCAGAAATATATCAATTTATTAATTCTAGAAGACCTGGTTTTTTCAGCACACATCGTGGAAAAGTCACAGAAAACCATATTTTAAAAGCCGTGAGAGATAATGAACTATTCGGTATGATTGAGGTCGACATCGAGGTTCCTCAGAACTGGACAAATTCCTTTACACATTCTACAATGTCGCCCTATGAATACTTTCAAGAAATGTCTCCTCTGTTTTGCAATACAGAAATCCCGTTTGAGGCTATAGGATCACACATGCAAGACCATGTGCTAAAACACGGATTGTCTAAAGCGCCTAGACGTTTACTGGTTGGTGGAATGAAAGCCAAACAAATATTACTGGCTACACCTTTATTACATTGGTACATTAACCACGGAATGGCCGTGACAAAGATATATCAAGTGGTTGAATTTCAACAAAAGCGTTGCTTTTCAAAGTTTGTACAAAAGGTCAGTAATGCCAGAAGAGAAGGTGATAGAAATTCAGAAACTGCAATCATTGCCGATACAATGAAGATCATTGGAAACTCGGCATATGGTTCTATGATAATGGACAAACACAAACACCGGGACATCATTTACGTTGAAGGAGAAAACGAAACCTGTCTAAAAGTGAACGAGCCTCGTTTTAGAAAATTGGAATGTTTGGACATGGAAGAACAATACTATGAAATCGAAATGGCAAAACGAAAGATCAGATTAGATTTACCCATTCAATTGGGATTCTTTATTTTACAATATGCCAAGCTTAGAATGTTGCAATTTTACTATGATTTCATGGACGTATACGTCGATAGATCCGATTTCGAGTATTGCGAAATGGACACAGACAGCGCTTATATGGCTATTTCCGGTTCATGTCTTGACGATATCATCAAACCAGAGATGAAAGAGAAGTATTTGAATGGTTTGAACGGTTTTTGTACTGATACCATTCCAGTGGAGGCCGACGACAAGTTCCATTGGTTTCCTAGAAGGTGTTGTGCTAAACATGCAAAATTTGATAAAAGGACGCCCGGATTATTTAAGCTAGAATATCGAGTACGAGACTGATGGCTTACAAATTACTGAGGAAAGCAAAGCGATTGAAACCAAGACAACTGACAATTAAACCGAGAATCAAAAATGAGTACAAATTTAGTTCCAAAGGGGTTTCCAAGAGACACGTGAAAACACCCATGTGACATTTAAACGAGTCTTAGAAACGGGACTTTCTAAATCTTCCACGAACAGAGGTTTCAGGGCAAGAAATAATACCATTTATACTTATACACAAAATCGACGTGGTTTTGGATATTTTTATTGCAAAAGAGTTGTGGGAGATGATGGATGTACGACCTCGCCATTAGATATCACCCTCTGTCCAATACCACCAGATAAAGAGGACGACGACGACATTAATGATTTCAATGTGCTAGATATATGCTAGGAATGTTAAACGATTTCCAGTAAAATCACAGATGGGACCGGCGGGAGGGTAATGCAGCCTGATAAAAAATATCAGCCGGTCACAAGCCCGGAAAAAAATGCAGAGTGTCCTCTTGGTGAGTATAAATATAACATACCATTTTAGTTTTCTTCTTCATTGCATGTATCCTTTTCCAGATGTACGTCAATTTCCTTTGTTTTTCTGGGGCAACTTGTTCCGGCAAATCGAGTGGGTTTTTTCGTTTACTAAAACATAAAGACGAAATGTTTAAAGACCCCAAAGAAGTATTATACTGTTACGGTGCCTATCAACCGTTATATGATCAGATGGAAAGAGAAATGCCTTTTATTATGTTTCATCAGGGTTCACTCCCATCGGAATCCGATTTAGATGGGCTTTCCTCTCCGGAAATTGTAACATAGTCGTTTGGGATGATCTCATGAATGCGGTAACTTCATCCCTAGAGATGGAAAATTTATTTGTTAAGGGCATGCATCATCGTCATCTGACATTGATTTATTTAAATTAAAATCTTTACTGCAAAGGTAAACATTCTCGAAGCATAAATTTGAACACGCACGTTTTAGTTATGATGAAAAATCCAAGAGAATTATCACAGTTACAGTGTTTAGCTAGACAAGCATTTCTAGGAAAAGCTCGATTTATCATGGATGCTTTTAAAGATGCAACATCAAAGCCCTACGGATATTTAATATTGGATTTATCACCGATGGCGGAAGAGACACATAGAGTGAAAACGGATGTTTTTCCTTTTGAGGATACGATTATTTATCAAAGTTTATAAATAATCTCGAAAATATACACCATCTTCATAATGATTAGAGTTGTACCTTACCTTACGACAGATACATGCGTTTGCTGAATGATGCAAAAAGTGATAAAGACAAAACAAATGAGGAAACAAGACATCAAGTCTCTAATACCGATGAAATAGTAAACATGTTACCATTATCATTGCAAACCAGAGCTACAAAATTGTTGGAATATTTATTGAAACACTCGGATTTACGTTGGAATCATCGAAATGAAATTGAAATCAAGGGAAATACTACTGTAAACCGCTTTATATTGGCGCATACTTATTTTAGCGATTGATGACTGGTAAACATATTAGCGCAGTTTAATTTTAGCGAATCCATTCCAGACTGAGACATATAATACGTCTTTATATTACCGCAACTTTTAGCCAAACCCCCCCCCCCCCAAAAAAAAAAAAAATTTAAGAAGGGGGTGCCAGTATTCGGCAAGTTACAAGAAAAAAATAAAAATAACTATGTAATAAATGGTGTTTTAATTTGTTTGAATTTTACTGAGAGAATATCTCGGTAAGTCACAAGACAGACAGTTGTCTGCAGGACACTTGCATCATAATTTTCCGCTCTCGTCGATTACTCATTTTACTGAAAACATATTTAAATCTACAATTACCTATTTTTCATTTAAATACCAACTGTTTGTATTTCAAATACAAATGTTTCGACACATTGTCGATGTAACCCAAATAAAAGCTGCTTATATCATTAGAGGTCAACAATGAGGACTTACAGGATGTCGCCGACATCACAGAAAAAAAAACAATTCCCGAGCAATGGGTCTAATTGTTGATATTCATTATTAAGATTTTAATTATTGAAGTCAATTACTGTTAGGTGAACTGATCAATTAAACTTAATTACCTGACAATAAGACTTGTCACAATGTAAGCATCACAATGACAACAATTAACATCCCCTATTTTATCCGTTAATCCGCTTGTCGGTGGTCAGTTTACTTGGTCATTAATCCCTAATTACTTATCATACGTGAGTATATTGATGGAAGCCATACCACTATTTTTACACCTGTGACATCCTATTATTTGAAATTAATTATGTAACCATTCAACGTACGTTTATACCCGTTCTAAGCGCTGTACAGTACCTATTTAGTTTGAAATTTTAGCGACAGTTTTATTTTAGCGCCGTCACTCTTATCGACAATTGCGCTAAAATAAAACTGCCGCTAAAAAAACACGGTTTACAGTATTTTAGGGTCTAATATCATAGACTTGATTAAATCACTTTTAATAGACTATAAAGACTTCCACCAAACAGGAATCGATCATTTTTCCCAATTGTCGCAAGAGACTAACGTTCCAAAGAGTTTGTTGATATCGCCTAAAGGTCAAACTGGTGGTGCTATAAAACTACCACCACCACCCGGTATACCGACATCCAGTCAAAAGAAGCATAAACCGACCCCCGGTAAAAGGACAACGAAATCTCCCCAAAAGAGGATTATAACAACTCCCGGTAAAACGAAATCGAAATCTATCCAAAAGAGGATTAAGTGGTTGAAATTATGAAATACGAAGATTATTTATCTAAAATTTATTATGATCCATCACATCCTGCAGCTTATGCTGGACTTGATAAATTATATAAAACAGTGCGAAAAGAGGGAAAATTTGTATTAGGACGACACAGAATAAAAAACTGGTTATTGAAGCAAGAGGATTATGCTGTACACAAAGAGGAGAGAACGAAATTTAAACGTCGAAAGGTGATTGCTCCTTTTGTTGATTATCAATGGGACGTGGATACTGCAAATATGGAATTTTATACCAAACAAAATGACGGATATAAGCATTTTCTGTTGGCAATTGACATTATGTCGAAATATGTATGGACTGTGGCTTTAAAAACCAGGACGGGAAAAGAGATGGTGAAAGCTTTTCAAATTATATTTGAAAGCGGGAGGACACCGACACGTATTAGAAGTGATAAAGGGAGTGAATTTGCGAACAAAGATGTGAAAAAATACCTCAGAGATAATGACATTGGATTTTTCGTAACGCAAAATGTAGTCAAGGCATCGTATGCCGAAAGAGCCGTGAAAACAATTAAATCTAGGATTCAACGTTACATGACCCGTAATCAGTCCCACCGATGGGTAGACGTTTTGGATAAGATTACCGATAGTTATAACCACACCTATCACCGCACCATCAAAAGAAGTCCTGCAAGAGTAAGTCCAAAAGATTCCGTTACTTTATGGAAAGGCATATACGACACTAACGTTCGACCAACGAAGGATAAACCGAAAGAAAAATTAAAGTCCACACGAAAACCTTATAGGAAAATTTACAAGTTCAAAGTAGGCGATCTGGTACGAATCTCTTTTTTGAAAAGATCGTTCCAAAAAGAATATGATGAGCGTTGGAGCAGGGAGCTGTTTGTGGTGACGAAACGATTCCTAAGAGAAGATATTCCTCAATATAAATTGAAAGATTATGCGGGTGACATGATTGAAGGCACGTTTTATCAAAACCAATTAAACAAAGCCTACGAGCAAGATGTGTATCTGATAGACAAGGTGATCAAAACACGTGGTAAAGGCAGAAACAAACAATATTTGATTCGTTGGAAAGGATGGGTCCGAAATACGATTCGTGGCTCGGAGAAGAGGCATTCAGGGGTATAAATACGGGAACCAATACATCCAAAACTTCATAATTCGTCAAAATGACCATTCGACTAGTTCTGCGATCGACAGACAGTTCACAACTTTATCCTGACAACAAAGCCTATTGTTTCAGAGTACATCTACCTCGACCCCTACAGTGTTTAGGATATTGGAGTATTAGTTTATTAGAATTTACCTACAAGGGAGATATAACTGAACCTGAATTGTTTATATGTTCAAACCTATGTGACGATACCGTAGTCGGTGAAAGGGAAGTACCACTACTTCGTAGGGTGTATATGGAAAAACAAGGAAATCAGATTTATTCGTTGCCTTATAAAGTACCGTTAAGGATAGGCGGTTTTCAAGACGTCCACGTGTATATAAAGGATCATTCACATCAATACGCTTCATTCCTTGACGGAGTTTCGACTGTAACACTCCTGATACAAAGAGATCCGTTTCAGTAATGGTGGGAAGCATGTATGTATCCAATCCAGAGGTGTGGAGGAATTTTTTCAAAGACTTATTGGACGGTAAAATCAATCATAAACATTATCGTGGGAGACAGTATGGTGGTGCAGGCATAGCGGGAATGTATGCAAAAAAATCATACATGATACCGGTACCGTCGAATGTACAACAACCCGAAAAGATCGTAGTCGGTGAGCAAGTGGCACCAGTGGAGGCGGCATTGGATCGAGCCAAGTCCAAATTGAAAGATGCCATTCGAGAAGATCGACCGCACGTGCCTATAAAAAGAAAGAAACAACAGAAAATAACAGTTTTCAAGGAACGTCCAAAGAGGTAACATCGAAACGCAAGCGTAAAGACGAACAAGGCAACGTATTCCAGAACAAAAGAAAATAATGGCTTTTCTTAACGATAAAATGACAGATATTGCATTACCTAATGAATTAACTATATTTTCACTACCGTCAAATCAAGTTGCCGTGGAAAAAATTTATTTTAACGAATGTCGACCCGTTTCTTCGTATAGTGCAGACGATGCTCCTATTGAAATTAGCGTACCGAGTCAGGGAAACGAATACTTAGATTTACGAAGAAGTCGATTGTATATGAAATGCAAAATCACGAAAGCTGATGGGACAGATTTGACAGATCAGGAGAAAATCGGAATCATTAATCTACCTTTACAAACAATTTGGAGTCAGATTGACACATACATGAACGGAAAATTGGTTTCACTGAACACCAGCCATTACCCCTGGAAAGCCTATCTGAAACAGATTTTGTCCAATGGAACTGATGTGTCGAAATCCCAATTACAGTCACAGCTCTATTATCAAGACACGGCAGACATGGATGACGGAAACCCCGTCAGCGGTACGAATACCGGACTACAATACCGTTACGGTTATACCAAGCTGAGTAGACCATTTGATTTGGAAGGACCTTTGTATGAAGACATTTTCCGCTTAGAGAAATATCTGATCAACGGTGTGAACTTGACATTGAAATTTTTCAGAAATAAAGCACCATTCATTTTCATGAGTGCCGAACAGTCTGCAGATTACAAGTTACATATCTTGGACATATCTTTCAAAGCGTGCATGATCAAAGTTGATAGCGGGATTTTAATCAATCATGCCGACATGCTGAAGGACCAGACGGCTAAATATCCGTTGACCCGAACAGAAGTCAAAATGAACACGTGTCCAACGGGATCGGGATCGTTTATTTGGCAAAATGTATGGTCGAATAATTTGCCAAACAAAGTGTATTTTGCATTTGTTTCACAGGACGGTGTCAATGGTAGTTATACCAAATATCCTTTCAAATTCCAGAATCTAAGCGAAGAAGTCATGTTATGTCTTAATGGCGAAAGCATTCCCGTAAGACCTATGAAAATAGATGTAAGCGTGAACAGAAATTACGTCACGCCATTCATCAATTTATTCGAAGTAGCCGAAAAATGGAATAAAGATCTGTTTACAAATCACGAGAGAGGATTTCGCTAAGGGATTCGCGATTTATGCTTTTAATTTGACTCCAAACGACCTGGGTGAAGAATATTTAAACTTGGTACGACAGGGAAACATCAGATTTGAAGTCAAATTTGCTACTGCTACCACGGAAACTCTGAACTGTATAGCTTATGCCGAATTCCCTGCTCTAATAGAAATCGATCAGTCCAGAGACGTGAAATACACCCAAGTATGAATTCGGATCAACTGCAATGCGTCATTAAAGAAAGTAAATGTTTATCGGACTTTGTGAAGGGCATATTTTCACCAGATACGTTACCAAGAAAAGTAACATCGTTTCCAACGGCTTATATCTGCAATACGGAAGACTCTTACCTACCAGGGCAACACTGGGTCGTCTTCTGGTTCCGAAGTCCATTTTATGGGGAATTTTTCGATAGTTTGGGTCAAAACCCAGAAGCTTATAATTCCCTGTTTGTACGCTTCTTGGATAAAAATGTTACTTCATGGATGTTTAACGATCGACCTATACAAAAAAGTTCTGCAACGACGTGTGGACATCACGTATTATTTTATTTATTGAGCAAATGTAAAAATACATCATTGATGACATGGTTGACTTTTTGTATCACTTAGAAGAACCGGATCGATACGTATACCATTACATCAGAGGATACTTTCTGTGTTTATAAAACAACGTGTTTTATATCACTTTTCATCATTCAACATGACGCGTTCCGTGAAGATACACAGTTCTTTCTTAAAATTATTGTATTCTACGTCTTCACCACAGAAACGAGCTTTGCTGGAAACCATCACAGATGATCAATTAGACGTCTTAACTGAAATTATTTACAACGTCTATAAAGGCACACTTCCACTGTCCCGTTACTATATTAAGAAGTTGTATCCGTTCAAAGACGATATAGAAATTATCATTGACAAAAATATTAAAAGAAAAAACAAAGTTAAACTGCTTATCAGGAAAGAAATCATGTTATCTTGGTTAATTAAACCTGTATTGAATATGTTAAATGAAAATTATTGATAAATGATTATGTATTTGTACAGACACGCGTGTGGATGGCTCTCCGACCCACGCCTGTCTTATGTGACGGAGATAATAAAATACTTGCAAAATAAGTGTCTGTGTATTATTCATGCACCCCAGGTGAAAACATTCATTCTACAATTACTCAGTCATGGAACACGGACGTATGTTAAAAGAAGATAGCGGAATGACGGAAAGTTTAAAAAGTTTACGTGAATGGGATTATCGCTTTGGAAAACACATGACTGTAGTAAAGAGTATAGGTGTTGTTGTTCTACTTTCCATTGTATCTACTATTATAGGCATTATCATGAATGCGCATCATTGTCCATCTACAGACTGTAAAAAAGTCGTTTCCAGGTGCGAGCCGGACAACATCACTTTATCTAAATCATATAATTTAACCGATATTAACGATACTTCTTGCAAGTACATACGCATATTTCCCATTCCAGATGATTATGGAATTGGCATTTTTAAATGTCATGATGTCGTGTATTTGGAACTTAGACAGTATATATCCGGAAAACTTACAGAGAAAGGAATGAGACTCAGTTTCCGACAATGGGATTATTTAGGTCATATTGCTACATGGATCAGAAATACTATCAATGAAGCTCGACGTTCGAATCAAAACAACACATTCGTGTATTTACATAAGACGATTCATAAATTTAAATGAAGGTTTCTTCATGAATTGGTTATTGTACAATTGGATTCAAGGAACATGGACATCATACCTCCGTCGCCATACGACAGATTGAAACCGCTACGTGACGATGTGGAACGACGACTCAAAACGTATGAGAAATGGACCAGTGACGTGAATCCATCTAAACTGTGTTTGGCTGGATTTTATTACACGGGATTAGACGATAAAGTGCAATGTTGCCACTGTGGAGGGATTTTATCTGATTGGCAAAAGGGAGATAATCCAAAAGATGTTCACGACAGCCATTTTCCCGAATGTTCCAACTCTAAGAAGGATTTCAAGAAATTAACTAACAGACTTACAAGTTTTAAAAACTGGCCAAAACAGAATGTAATCGATTCCTTGTCATTGGCTAAAGCAGGATTTTATTACTTGGGAGAAAGCGACAGAGTTCAATGTTTCTGGTGCCGTTGCATTGTCCATGAATGGGAAATTACAGATAACGCCTTGTATGAACATTTACGTTGGTCACCAGACTGTGACTTTCTTAAAATGATTACCACGTAAACTCTATGTTGTTGTTGCAAATAATTCACAGCATTGTATTGAAATGGAATAAATATTAAAATATATGTATATTTAAATATGACTTCTGTACTTTTTTTGTATTAAATGTATTTTACTGTGGAAAATAATATCATCACACTGTGAAAAACAATTTGCATATGCAAATGAAGAAATTTTTAAATGGTAAACAAACGTTTTTAAATGTAAAAATTGATTTTTTAAATGTAAAAATTGATTTTGTAAATGTAAAAATTTTTTTTTCAAATGTAAAAATCGATTTTCTAAATGTAAAATAATTTTTACTGGTGTGATGGAGTGTTGTTTTCGTGAGTACAATTCATTTCAGGTATATAATTTTATACAAAAAAAATCAATAAAAACAAGACTATAATATAATGTTCTTTATTACTACCCCGCTCGCATGGGCATGTCTGATAAGGATTAGGGTCGTCCCTTATCGACATTTACATTGGTTTGGACCATAATACGTTTTAACAACATTTCATTTAATATAAATCCTACAGTATGTATCCTTCGTGTAAAATGTGCTCTATTTACTGCACTTTGCATCCAGTCACTTTTCCTGTCTTCGTAAGGAACTATGTAAATCTTAACTGTTTCATTAAATCTCACTGTCCTAGTCACTGAAGCATCCTTCTCCATTTGGATTACACTCGGTACAGTAAATGAATCCTAATTGGTTTAGATGATCGTCTCCCATCCAACAGGGGAGACAATCTCTCAATTCTGGGATGAAATCCGGTAAAACTTTGGACGCGTCCTTTAATTTTGGAATTGTCCGAAATTTAAACACACGCCTTTTCTTGTTGGTTTAACAACATCACAATCGTTGGGTTTCCAGAACTGACGAATATTCACAAATGGATAATTTTTGTTGATACTGACATAGACGTTTCCTCCTAAATGTGAGGCGTATTGTGCGTCTCCTCCCTTTTGTAGTTCGCCGAAGGTACTATCAATTTCTTCAAAAGTCAGTTCAAGGGCTTTCCATCGACAGAGAGGGAACGCCAGACTTTGATTGTTTTGTCCATATTTACATAAAATAATTTGATTGGTTTCGCCTTTTTCCACATATCTGTCACCTCCCAGCTCTATTTTGAAATTGTCTGAAGCGATCCCGTCTTTTGTTTCCTCTTTAAACTGCAAAAATTCTGAAAGTTCTTTAGCTATTTTGGACCATTCAGCCGAGTTTTTTTCCATCTGAAAATACATAAATGATATGTCATATTAAACACTTTCTTTTAAAATCAACTAGTGATATTAAAAACTGTTTTCAAAAAAATTACTTTTTTATGCTAAATGATTTTCACTTACCTTGTCTGCTGTTTTTAGAGGAATGAATGAAAAAGTAACAAAACCTAGAACTTATATATCCTTTCAAGTAGGTCGTCTCATGACCTTGACCTATTTTCAAATAATATGCGTCCTTGACCTACATTTAAATATAAACAATGCTCTTTACCTTTTACAATTGAAGGTTTTCCAGCATGGCGCATATACCGTCTATATCCTCTTCTAGTTCCATCCATTCTCGTACATCGTAAAATCCTTCATCGATATCCATTAATTGGTCAATCTGTAACAAATCTACCTCTTCTGGTACATCGTAAAATCCTTCATCAAAATCCATCAACTCGTCAACCTCCAACACATCTACCTCCATTATAACATCCATGGTGTACTGACATACAGTGGATCATCAGGGTTTTATAGTCTATTCTATCTAGGTCAATGTCAATATACACTGGTGATAAATAGGTCAAGGGTCAATAGGTAGACCGAAGGTCAATCCCTGGTGTAGGTCAAGGTTATTGCCAATCCCTAATCTAGGTCAACGGTATATAGCTAGGTCAAGGGTCATCAAGGGCACAATTGTTTGCTCCTGCTCCAGTCTATGACCTCACAGTGTGTTATATATACTACTTTTGGCGCCTTTAAAACATCAGGGAATTACAAGATACAATTACACAGATTTGTAGATAATGAATGTCATTCATTTGTTCGGTGCAAACGTAAATCCATACCGTCATGAAATATTCAAGACTTCATTAAAAAATATGCAAACTTAAGCATTGGTATTCGCTCGTATCCTTAACTTAGAATTCCTTTAACTTAGACCTGTCATTTGATATCTGCATATTTGTCAGTTTTCACGAAATTTACCAATTTAGTTCAAATTAGGCTTATGACAACTTAGTTGAGATTTTCAGATAAACTCAGGTTTTCACACTGGCCCTTGGTTTGTTCAAAGAGAATTAACTTTTTGGGAAAATATCATGCGCTTATTATGATATATGTTGTATACAGAAATCCGTTAATCCTACAAAACTACATATGGACATCCAGATTTGTCAACCTAAGGGCATCGCAATGCTTCATATGTCCCATTGGATTTCCCTCCCATGCATTGATGGTGGGAGAGATTGTCACACATTGACCGTAATTTTGTGGGAAATTCCCTACGTTGAAAAGTCAAATGTTCCATTAATAAACTTTTGATATAAAACAAGTGATTTTCCCATGAACTTTTACAGACGTGAAGCAGACGATGACGGCGAAGTAAATACAGTTAAGCGTGGATGGAGAAGACGGCTTCGCAGAGTTTGGCGAAGACACAAGACCACAATCATCTATCATGGAGCTAAAGCACTCCTGGGAAAGAAACGTTAACTCTGAAATTTCATTGATGAGTGTCGGATAAAATGGAAGATTGATTATATATTAATATATGTTTTCAATAAAAAAGATGCATGCATTAAGCAATTCTGATTCATTTTTTTAGAACCGGTATATCTTAATCAAACATACCAATCCATTACCAAACCACAATCCAAAAGCAAAGTAAAAAAAAATAAATTTAAAACCTGGCAAATTAAGTTTAACATGTGAACTTCCACAAGGTAAGTGAGACCGGGTGCTCCAGAAGGGTATACGCCGTCTGTTTAGCTACCTACATCCGACACTTCGAAAAAAATTCTCACTGAGAATGAAATTAAGTGGAAATATATCCAGGGTAATTTCGGACACATTAACATCATACTTATCAACAATATAGTGATAAACAACGGAATGCCATATTGTTATTTTATCCAAATATGGCGATAAGAAATCGACCCTAATTTGTTAATTATGTAAATACATACAAGAATGTAACAGACACGTTAAAATGTATAGATGAAGTAAGTATTTAAAGTTATGTACATAAGTCCACCATGTGGCTGAATGCAACATATAACATTTAGTGCATTACACAACTATCAATCTTCAATCTATGATATTAAGGAGTTTCGGCGGTCGAGTGGTCTAAATTCCGCGCCTCTTGCCGCCTAGATTAGAATCCAAATGAAACAGATTATTGTTTTAAAAAGCTAGCCAGTTCGCTCTTTGAATGTCATCGGTTTTCTCACCACTGCGGTAGCTCAGTTGGTTGAGTGCTCGCTCCGTAAGTGGAAGGTCATGGGTTCGAACCCCGGCCGGGTCTGACCCAAGACTTGAAAGTGGGTAATGACTGTTCTTTCGCCAAGCACTCGGCATTACGAAGTGAAAGTCACTGTTCTTTCGGATGGGAACTTAAAATAAACGAGGTCCCGTGTCACGGTGGGCTTGGCACGCTAAAGAACCCTGTTGTATAATGCCATCAGCGCAACGCACAGGCAAAATTTCTGCACCTTCGCCTATAGCTGGCGACGTCTCGATATAAGTGAAATATTCTTGACTGGGACGTTAAACACCATTACTCATCGGTTTTCTCGATACTCGCGCTTCTTCTACTATCTCAGAACTGACCACCTCGATATAAGTGAATATATAAATCTTGACCGGGTCGTAAAACACCTTTATCCACTTGCCAAGTAAGACCACGTTTTTGACGATACATGTAAGTGTCTTTTTCACAACCCAGATTGATTGATTGATTGATTGATTGATTGATTGATTGTCAATGAAAAATGAAGCCGGGGAGGAACTAAAATGTTTGTTTCGAGAATTCAAGATAATGCTTATAAAACAATACAACTTAAAAATTCACAACAAGGTGTAGATTTCTCTGATAAGAAAACTCATATCATTGATGCACTTGTTTCAACGCCAGAAAAGAGGTTTGGATCTTTTGAAAAAGATGATTGGATCTATGGAAAACGATCATATTTTGAAAGCATCATCATTACCTGATTACTACTTGATTTTTCAGGAAACCTAAATGCTAGAAATAGAAATGAGTTGGCCCTATTCGGTATAATACTTGTTACACGTTTCCAACCCCTGCTATTGAATGCTGATTGTGAGATACAGTTCAGTATGTAACTTGTTAGGAAAGAGTTGGAGTTTTATGTCTAACGTTGTAACCACAGGAAGGTCCCGGTGACTCGGTAAACACTTCTTCATTGTCAGCTGAGTGTTGATCGGCTTCGTAACTTATATCAAAACTTCTTGCTTTTGGTCGAAATGTTTGTATTTCTTCAGCTGCATGTGAACGTGGCTTTTCGTCTATGAAAAGAATAAAATCAGTCTGGATCCATATATGCTACGAATGCTACTGTTCATTTAGCAGCGTTACTCATCGGATGAAGGACCTAGTTAAAGGGCTTCAACCCTGTTCCGGTAATAAACAGATGGCGAAGGACGGGTAGGGCAAAACGCCAGGGTTTAATCCTAATGATTTGAACGTGTTTGAATCAAGTTCTCTTGAAAATGGTTTGGATGAGTTCGATTTTAGTATGTTAGAAGCAGTCTTCTTCTTTTTTGCTGTGTACGTCAATCGAAGCTATTTTCAAGTCTTGGTCAGACCAGACAAGGATTTGAGCAACTGAGCTACCGGTAAAATATTTCGGCCAAAATATTTTCGGAAATATGTTTTAACGAAATGGCTGTGCAAGCCTGGTACCAAAAGCACCACAGGCGGCTGCAGACGCGTCCACACTGGGGATCAGGGGACATGCTCCCCCGGAAAAGTTTGGAAAAAAGAGCAATTTAGTGCATTTTTCTGTATTCTAAAACAATTTTTTGTGTGTTAGTGACTTGTCACAGGGTAGTGATATGCGTCTAGTGTGGAAGGGATCAAACGTCTCTAGATCTGCTGCCGCTGGCTAGCTTCGGCGAAAAGAGAGAGTCGAGTGTGTAAATCTTTCTCTGCCAGTACATAGCCTCTACACTACCAAGACTCCTGCAGTGCCTCCTCGTGGCAATGCACGGTAACTGAAGTTTAGCGACTTCAGGCTAAACTGTGGGAGATCTCGGAGTAGCAAGGACCCTAGAGTGTAGAGTGCAGGCCCATCGGCGTGTGGACACGCCCTGGCTCTCACCAACCTTGCCCCAGCTATGGGTTAAATAGTATCACTGCCTTGTGATTAGACTATTGAGTCAAAGGCTATGGAAGATAATCCAGAAAGAAAATCCGGGCAGATGCAGCTCGTAAGCAGTGGGAACTGCAATCATCTATGGGAAGGTCACACCCAGAGTAAAAACCCGGCCCTACAGAGTGGAGGTTAGGCGTAGTGTTAACTACTCTACCCTGTAAAAGAAACCCAGTTACGGAAACTGCAAATCAGAGAAATATAATTCAACATCCGGACAATACTGATGATCACCATCTTAACAATGGAAGTATGACTGCTGCCAACAGCATGAATAGACCATCATTATTGCAGCCGAAACATGCCCAATACATTGGAGCATGGAATGTGCGGACAATGTATGAGGCAGGAAAAACAGCTCAGGTAGAGCGAGAAATGAGACGATACAAGCTAGATATTTTAGGAGTAAGTGAATGTAGATGGACAGGAAGTGGAGCAGTAACAACAAGCTCAAACAACACCATCATTTACTCAGGAAGAGATGATAACCAACACAGAGAAGGTGTAGCCATCATTATGACACCCATGGTAAAGAAAACATTGATAGAGTGGAAACCAGTATCTGCACGAATCATGACTGCTCGTTTTAATGGAAGACATACAAAAACCACCATCATCACATGCTATGCACCTACTAATGAAGCTGAAGATGAAATGAAAGACAACTTTTACGACCAACTGCAGAAAGAAATTGACAATACTCCAGCACATGATCTGCTACTAATAATTGGAGACCTAAATGCAAAAGTTGGAAAATGCAATGAAGGCCGAGACCAAAGCATGGGCAAACATGGATGTGGTGAAATAAACGAAAACGGAGAACTTTTGGCTGACTTGTGTGGATTGAACAACCTTGTGATTGGGGTACCATCTTCTCCCACAAAGACATCCACAAGAAAACATGGGTATCACCAAACGGAAGGGATCAAAATCAAATAGATCACATCATTATAAATGGACGATGGAGGCATTCCCTCGAAAATGTTGTTGTTAAACGAGGTGCTGATGTTGGCAGCGATCACCACCTATTGATTGCTAAAGTCAGACTTCATCTAAGGAAATCCAAGAAAACATCAGAACAAAATCAACTGAGGTACAACACATGTAGGCTTAAAGATCCAGTTGTTAACAAGAAATTCACCACATCAGTAAAGAACAAATTTCAAGTACTTGGAGATATAGGCCAAGGACTGGAAGAAGATACATGTGAGGGAATCTGGAAAAACATCAAAGAAGTTTATACCGAGGTCAGCAGCACAGTATTAGGCACTAGAAAGAGACAGGATAAAAACTGGATAAAGGCAGACACCTGGACCCTAATTGACAAAAGAAGACAGCTGAAAGAAAAAAAGGGAAATGCTAGATCAGAGCGGCTACTTGATAAATACAACAATGGATACTCAGAAGCCAACAAAGAAACAAAACGAAAATTGAGACAAGATAAAAGATCATACATAGAAGATAGAGCTAAGGAGGCAGAGACAGCAGCCCAGAGAGGTGAACTAAGTGAAGTCTATAAAATCACTAGAGAACTTACTGGATCCTCAAGGAAAACCAATGGACCAGTGAAAGACAAAGACGGTCAAAAAATTACAGTCGATAATCTAAAACTAAAAAGATGGGCTGAACATTTTCAGCTTGTATTAAACCGCCCAGACCCTGTTGAGAAACCAACCATAAATGAGTATTTTGGAGACCCAATGGATATAAATCTAGAACCACCAACAAAAGATGAAATAAAGAAAGCCATTAGTAAATTGAAAAACAACAAAGCTCCAGGAATTGACAACCTAAACAGTGAATTATTTAAAGCTGATGTAATAACAGCAACAGATCAGCTACATATCTTATTCTCAAAGATATGGGAGCTTGAAATCTTGCCTACTGATTGGTGTAAAGGACTCATAGTCAAACTTCCAAAGAAGGGTGACCGAATGGACTGCTGTAACTGGCGTGGTATAACACTTCTCTCTGTTCCCAGTAAAGTTTTCTGCAAGATCATCTGTATGAGACTCAATGATGCTATTGACAAGAAAATTAGAAAACAGCAGGCTGGGTTCAGATCAGGTACTGGTTGCATTGACCACATCTTCACACTACGAAACATCATGGAGCAATGTATAGAATGGAACAGCAAACTGCATATGAATTTCATTGACTTCGAAAAAGCATTTGATAGTGTTCATCGTGAGAGTCTCTGGAAAATTCTTACAGCATATGGGTGTCCAGACAAATTCATCAACATCCTGAAAGCCTTCTATGACAACTTCACATGCAGCGTGATAGATGACAACAAACTCAGTGACTGGTTCAACATCACCAGCGGGTCAGACAAGGATGCATTATGTCACCAATGCTATTCCTTGTAGCAATAGACTGGGTTATGAGGAAGACCATAGGCAACAAGCAAAGAGGAATAAGATGGACTATGACCTCAATGCTAGAAGATCTTGAATTTGCGGATGATATTGCTTTACTATCAAGCAATTCATACAACCTCCAAAAGAAAACTGAAGAACTATCCAAATATGCCAAGCAGGTTGGGCTTAAAATAAACAAAAAGAAGACTAAAACTATGCAACTGGTCCCATCACCACCAATTATAACACTGGAAAATGAAGGTCTTGAAGAAGTAGATGACTTCACTTACTTAGGGAGCACAATCAGTAAAAACAATGCAACATCCAAAGACATCAGCAATAGATTGCAGAAAGCAAATATATCTTTCCACCACCTGAATAAAATATGGAAGAGCAGCAACATCAGCCTAAAAACAAAGATCAAGATATATAATAGCAATGTTTTATCTATTCTTCTCTATGGAGCTGAATGCTGGAGAACAACACAGAAAGACAACCAGAGACTCTCAGGATTCCACACTAAGAGCCTGAGAAAAATATGTAGAATATACTGGCCGAGAAAAGTTTCAAACGAGGTACTTTACCAAACAACTGGCCAGACTATCATCACAGACCTTATTCGGCAAAGAAGACTTCGTTGGTTCGGGCACATGTCACGAAGGGACCCGAACAACATTGCAAGAGTCTCCTCAAAATGGACACCATCGGATGGCAAAAGGAATCGAGGAAGACCAAAGGAGACCTGGCGAAGAACTATCACCAGTGAGTTTAAGAGCTTTGGAAAGACCTGGGGTGAAATGGAAAAGATTGCCAAGGACCGAGTTGAATGGAGATCTCTGGTTACAGCCTTATGCGCCTCCAGGCGCGAAGAGGATAAGTAAGTAAAACAATGTTTATATTCGTAAAAAGAGAATTAAAATTTGTTTTTCTGCCCATTTTATTCAAAGCCACAGCTAGAAAACCAATACACTTTCTTTCATTCTATTTTATTCTGAATGGTTTAACTCAACCAAGCGGGAAACTGAAAGTGTTAACCCAAGCTGAAGATGCTATTGAAAGTCGCATCTAATTCCTTCATCCCTGATACCTTCAATACTTATTTAAGCTGAATCTTGGAGTTATATACATTTTTTTTAAAAATTTAATCATAAAATACATTACTGGTATATGACATTGGTATCTGAACTGATATGTATTCAACTTTGGAAAATCCGAGTTATATTTACACGAACAAATTGGTTTATTACTACTCATGAGACTGAGAGCGAGATTTTTTTAAAAAAAATATTTTAATTGTAAACAATCGTGAATTTGAAACGTAAAGATTTATATTTGTGTTTACAGAATGGTTCCCGTTATTGACTTTGCGAATGATTTATTTATTTATTTATTTTCTAAATGATTACATGTAATTTAATAATCCATTGTTTGTAACATTTGCAATATAATTATTTTTTTATTTGTACACAATGATGGATTGAATTATTTTCATTTTTTTATCAAAAAATTATTTGCAAGCACATGATTATTGGCTTATACACACACTACTACGTTACTTCCCGATTCTCCAAACAGTTCCGGAAATTTTCCATGCTGTTTGTTAAATCGAATTTACATCGCCTTAGTAACTTCCGTTTTTGAAAGGGGGCATAACCGAGAATAATTTTAATGGAATGGCAGCTGTAGTTGAATCACGAATTTGTGAAACCAGTGGTTGTAGTAATGATGCTAAACTGCAGTGTCCAACTTGTATCAAATTAGGTATCCCTGGATCTTTTTTCTGTAACCAGGTAAAGTGTTCTAAAGTTGCATGATTCAGTTGATGTTCACACGTGCTGTCACAGCGCTGTTGTACATGGATAGGGTTAATTTTAGATTTGCTTAGTCAAACTGTCAATGGTTGTCCGAGCAGCGAGTAGTTTTAAATTGTTTTAAAGTCCATTTCATTTTTGCTTCTTCCTTATACAACATAACGGATCGTGATCAGATAATTTATATATCCTTATCCACATGATCCAGTAACCATGAGGTCTTAAGTGTTAAGTTTTGGTTGTATCATTACTACTGTCAGAACCGGTCTGTTTGTGACAGTGAATAACACTTTGTTTCTGTAGAAAACCAAATAAATCTGGATAAAAATTGATAATATTCACTTCTACCTAGTTATAACAGGAAATTTGTATGCATGTGCATCCACAATTAGCCTAGAATATTTCTGCACAGAGCAGAAATATTGAAACATGTTGAAAAACCAGGCAAATAATGGAACTGTTGTGTATATGATGTAAAACATCACCAAGGACATCACTTTCGGTGTAAACATGGTCAATTTTACCATGTAAAATCCTCATAGTGCCAACATGTTCCTTTCGGAGTAGTTATTTACACATATTTCAAATATGTGTATATAACCAATTGCTAGCTGTGGTTATTTGTACATATGATTTGAACAAAAGGTACTGATAAAGAACTGAAAAAAATATGTGTAAATAGCCAGAGTCAGGGGGCTTTCTCATTCGAACATATTTTTCTATAGAAATGCTGACCGTAATGTTTTTACAACAATTGCGTTTGCCTGATATTCCAAGTGCATAACATTACCTATTTTTGACAATTTTGTCCAATTGAAAATGCCTAGGCATTGTTTTTCGTTTCACCCCAAGTTTTCTTGTTGATCAACATTTGATGACAAAAAAATTGAAGTGTTCTCGTCATAACTGTATGAATGATGTAATCTATAAAAAACAGATATGTAATTTGATGCTTCTTTTTAATTTAAAGATGGAAATAAAATTAAGAAATAATTAACATCTACCTGTGGTATATGGTAGAATAATACCATGGTTGTCAGTCTTTATTGTTTTGTTTCCTTTGAACCAAAATACAGATCATGTTAGAATATTCATTATTTCAATATTTGCAACCTGGAATTTATCATTTGTATTCATACTCTGAAATATTTTTTTTATTTTGCAGGATTGTTTTAAAGGATTTTGGAATGAACACAAAAAGTTGCATAAGAAGGCTAGTAAGTGATATATTGTATATGAGTGAATGTACAAGTTGGCCTATTGCAGTGCTGTGCTGCTCTGTTGATGTCTTAAATTAAAACTTCTTCTCCAGTACTGGAAAAACAAGTGACAATGGAATTGCTGACCACCTAAGCCCTTTCAATGTCACAGTGTCCTTAAATAACAAAACTTTTATACATCACTTTGTAATTAACTGAAAAGTGTAGAATCCTCAAACCACACAATATAGATTATAGTAGTTGATTTTCAGCTGAATGGAATATGAATCAATTGCTTCTTTTTAGTAAGTGAAAAATTTTCCCATTTTACTTTGTAGAGAAACACTCTTATACTTTTAATTGTTATATATATATATATATATATATATATCAGTTTTTAAATTTGTGTACAGAATATATATAAATCAATAAAAAAGTCCATACGACCAGTTAATCTAAGGAATCACATTGTATATTCACTAGCGCTTTCATGCCTGCTGGCAATCATCAGGTGAATGATTAACTAAAATTGTTCACCTGAATATTGCCAGCAGGCATGAAAGCGCTAGTGAATATTTAATAATGTATACTATATAATATACGTGTACATATATATATATATATATATATATATATATATATATATATATATATATATTTGAACCCTGTTTTACACCCCAGTCAAATTTTTTCATTTATATCAATGCTGATATTTCTGGAATGGTGAAGGAAAACCATATGACATAATGGGATTTGTCCTGAGTGGGAATCAAACCTAGGTGATGAGAGCCCCTGTGCTCCCTAAGTGTGTGCTTTAGACCACTCACAGCCACTGAGACTTCAGTAATGCTCTTAACTACACTATGAATTATTTTCAAAAAGTTTTTATATGTATAGTTTCCTAAATTACTTGTTTCAACACACTTATTGTAAGTCTACACATATTTTGTTTGTTTTTGTATTGATGTAGCATAACCCTATTAACCCAAATCAAGGATGTTTTTCTTATAAAACTTGCTATAGTTTAATATATTATCTGTTTTAGAAGAAGATGATAAAGTCAAAGATCCAAATGCTTTTAACCCTTGGCCAGGATTTAAATTTACAGGTCTACTTAGACCATTTCAAGTGGTAAGTATTTGTTAATGTTGGGAATACAAAAAAAAAAAACCCAAAAATGTAAGTGAAAAAACATACTTTGCATTAGCAGACACAACCAAGAATGTAAAACAATAAACATTCACGGAAAAAACAAGAATTTGGATATGACTGGTTAAAACTGGTTATATAAACTGTCAATCAGGGTCAGAAACTTTGTCAGTGGTCAATACCAAATCAAATGATTAATTCACCAATATTTCTTGTAATATTATCTAGAAAAGAAATGAAATTAGGTCTTTTGGTTTGATTGTTATCATTATACTTGACCAATGAAGTTTGAATGAATTACTTTTATGTGGAGAAAACTATAATGGGTTAATGACACATCTGAAGATATTTATGATTTGTGTTGACCAATACACTGTGTCGTGGAATAGATAATAACCTTGATTAATATTGGATATTGTACTTTTTAAATGGCAAAAGTCACATGATGATTTGTATCCACAACATTTTCTTTTGTATTACAGACACCGAAAAGAAATGTACCAGATCACATACCTAGGCCAGATTACGCTCAACATCCAGAAGGTAATGAGACTGTATATTAAAGATAGTGGTGACACTGAAACTTTCTTAACTTTAATCTGGGATAACAAGAATTCCACAACCTACAAACAGGAATAGGCTTGTATATTTCCAATATGATTTAAATTTTACTGAAATGAATGGTTACCAGAGGAAACTTTCTTAACTTTAATCTTTGATAACAGAAGAATTCCACAACTTAACAGAAGAATTTCACAACTTACAAACATGCATAGTCTTGTATATTTCCAATATGATTTGAATTTTACTGAAATGAATGGTTACCAGAGGAAACATGTATTTAGACACCCAATATGATAGCTAAGTAAGTAGAGTGCTCACTTTGTATGTAAGGAGGTTGGGGTTAGAACCCTTGTCAGGAACTTACCAAGAATTTAAATTATGAAGTGGCTGTTCTTTCACCAAGCATTTGTCACTGAAAATTACAAGTTCCTTTGGAAGAGTCCTAGAACACAAGGTGAAAATTTCCTCAACTTCACCTTTAGCTGGTGACAGCTTGATGTAAAGAATATCAATCTTTGTTCAAGTTTATTGGATTTTCTATGGAAATAAAGCATAATTCACTGTCTTAGAAATATTGATTCGGAAAGTACATACAATTTCTCTATCATTTGTTTAATTTCTGTTTTTATCTTTTATTACTCAGGTGTACCATTAAGTGAGAGACAGATGAGAGGTTCCACAAATATAAAGATACTTGATGATGAAGAACAAGAAGCAATGAGAGTCGCTTGTAAAGTGAGTGATAGAACCAGTCATGTGACCATTTGTGATAGATGTCTGATCATGTGACTGGCATAATCTTTTTATAAAGTCAGTTATTAGGCCATTGTCAAGTCCATATTTGGTCATATCCAACATTACATGAATGCAAAAATAATGATGTTTTAGCGTTTTATAGGAAAGTTTTTTAAAAGTAATCCTTTTTTCAATTTGAAAAGTTGATAACATTCTCATAAAACTAAAGTGGTCTACAATATCAAAGTTTGGCTGTAATCATAAGTTTTAATTGTTTTCCTTTTTTCAGTTAGGTAGAGAGGTTTTAGATGTTGGTGCTGCTGCTATACAAGTTGGTGTAACTACAGATGAAATAGATAGACTAATACATGAAGTAAGGAATGTACCCTAGTGAAACACTGGAAACAGCATAAAAATTGATAAAATTAAAATATACACATGTACATGCACCTGTACATGGTATTTTAAAATTATTTTTATTGTATACCGTAAATCGGGAAATTTTGGCGTCGGGATAATTTGGCGGTTTTCTCCAAAAATGTGGATGTTTAATTTTGGTGTGTTTAAATTTGGCACTTCACTAAATAAGGAGTTTTATTTTTGGTACTTCACTGAATAAGATGTTCACAAACAGCCACAAGACGAACGGATTATGCTGATTGAAAACCGGAAGTGTTGTAATTTATAAATTAGAACATAAAATGGAATGCACTATTAAGCGTTTTGGGTTTCATAAAATAACGATAATACAAATTGAAATACCGATATATCGGTATATACTATATATGCAAGTTAAAGACAAAAGTACTGTATACGGGGACAGTTCATTAATAATGAAACAATTACGAAGCGCGTAGTAGTTAATTTTCAACACCCCGCGTGGAACCTCTGTAAAAACAAACCTCACCCTTGACCGACACTCGTTATGGCTTCCGTAGTCAACACATTTTACAATTAAACAAACACACATTTAAAGAAAGTTATGATGATTCTGACTGGGAAACAAAAGAAATAGACACGCGACTACTTAAGTCCATATGTATTCACTGATTAATAAACAATCACCTGATTAGATGACAGGTAATCATGCTGTAAGGACAATTACTTAGTGAAGTCTTTTTTCAGAATATGTATTATTTTGGTGTGTTTAATTTTGGCAGTTTTAAGTTGGGTGCCAAATAAACCAAAATTAAACTATAGCCAAAATTTCCCGATTTACGGTACCCCTTCCCCCCATTCACACAATAAACCCATTTATTAAAAATCATAAAACATGTGTAATATGTTTCCATAGTAAATGATGTCAAAGGATTGTTGTAACATATTATAACATCATGTTTTAGCTGGCATGACTTGTGGTTTTGCAGCCATTTTGACTGTTCTGTTGTAGTCGAGAAACAAATTACAGATAAAAAAATCCAGTTTTCTTATACATTGTATTACACAATAAACAGAATGTAATCTTACATTCCTGTCACCAGTATGTTATATTGAGTTTATCAAACTTATGAAATAATTTTTTTTGCAACTCATGCAGGAATCATTGCATAAAACAATATTACATAAACACTCATGCAAGATCCTCTACTTATTAACTTGATAATTTATTTCAGTAATTTGATGTTTATTTTTATTTACCTGCTTCTCCTGCTTGTGGTGTATTTTTTTCACAATAAATACACTATGGTAGAGCTTGTTCCCACTACGGGAACTTCAACAAACCAATCTGCTTACAAATAAATTATTGACACAAGAATATTGCAGGTCTAGGCTTATCAAGTCCTTCAAAAGTGTTTTGACCGTCATCACTGTATTGCTAGGTATGATATGTCTGTACCCAAAATTACCCTAGATATATTTGATGTCCAATAGTTCCATGTTCCTTTCATTCCCATTATTGATTACACACATGGGTGGGGGTGGGTGTAGCTAGCTGAACAGGAGGTGCTTTGTAATTTTTTTGAAATTTTATTTCTCAAATTTGACTTTTACAGGCCACTATAGATAGGGAGTGTTATCCTTCACCGTTAAATTATTATCAGTTTCCAAAGTCGTGTTGTACGTAAGTATTGTCTTTGTAACTTTATAGTAAGTACTTCGTATTTTTTTTATTGATTGATTGGTTGAATGGTGTTTTATTATCCAGTCAAGAATATTTTACTTATTTTGAGACATCACCAGTTATATAGGTGAAGTGGCAGAAATTTTGACCTTTGCATTGCACTCAGTGCAATGTGCAGGGATGGTTCATTAACGTGTCATGCGTACCATGACATGGGGCATTCAGGTATCTTCAGGAGACCTGTGACTTTTATTAAACCCCTGCAAACAAAGTTCAGGGGAGTATATAGGAATTGTTCTATCTGTCCGTCCATCTGTCTGTGCAGATTTGTGTCCAAGTCATGATTTCTTTGTTAGTTGACCTAAACATACCACATTTTGTACATTTGGTATCACCACAAGATGATATGTCATGTACATTCATGACCTAGATAGGAATTCCAAGATGCTGCCATTACTATAAATAATAAAAATGTGAAAGTCGACACATGCATTACAAATAATAAAAATGTGAAAGTTGACACATGCATTATAAATAATAAAAATGTGAAAGTTGACACATGCATTATAAATAATAAAAATGTGAAAGTTGACACATGCATTCAGTATTCAACGATTTTGTTCAAATTTGAAATATGTAAAGTTTTACTCATAGAATTTCTAGTTTTTAAATGCCAAGTGCTTGCTGAAAGAACAGTCCAAACAGACAATGCAAAAGAGAGAGAATTTTTACTGGACATTCGGTCTTGTAAACCAATACCTTTTACCAGACCGAATGACATTTTACCAGAACGAATTTTTCAACAAGTTTTAATAGCTATACTTTGTTTAGTTGTTGTATTAATAAAACAAAACTGACTAATTTGACGTTTGACCTAGATAGGAATTCCAAGATGCTCCCATTACTATAAATAATAAAAATGTGAAAGTCGACACATGCATTACAAATAATAAAAATGTGAAAGTTGACACATGCATTATAAATAATAAAAATGTGAAAGTTGACACATGCATTATAAATAATAAAAATGTGAAAGTTGACACATGCATTATAAATAATAAAAATGTGAAAGTTGACACATGCATTCAGTATTCAACGATTTGTTCAAATTTGAAATATGTAAAGTTTTACTCATAGAATTTCTAGTTTTTAAATGCCAAGTGCTTGCTGAAAGAACAGTCCAAACAGACAATGCAAAAGAGAGAGAATTTTTACTGGACATTCGGTCTTGTAAACCAATACCTTTTACCAGACCGAATGACATTTTACCAGAACGAATTTTTCAACAAGTTTTAATAGCTATACTTTGTTTAGTTGTTGTATTAATAAAACAAAACTGACTAATTTGACGTTTTAAAGGCTTTCCTGGAATTGCTCTAGGCACATATTGTAGATGAAACATGCCTCTGATCTCTTTTCAGATCGTTTATCCGAAAATGATAAAAGTGTAGTAATAGTCGAACCGTAGACAGATAATACCAGACATTCGGTCCTGATCGCGCATATTTTTTAGCGAACCAACGTCAATTTTACCGGACATGTCCGTCGGACCAGTGCTTTTCGCATTGTCTGTCCTAGCCTTTTTTTAAATCTTGGTCAGACCCAGACAGGGTTGAACCCATGACCTCCCACATATGAAGCAAGCACTCTACCAACTGAGCTGCCGTAGCACTTGTTTATGGTGTAACATCAATGTCAAATTAGAGGCTATCAATAGAATGTCTTAGTACTATATATGGAGATGGAGTCATATTAGTTCATGTATTTCTGGGTAAAAAAGAAATTGATTTTTTCGAGTAGTTCACGACAGAAAAATTTTCCTAAACCCCAGCACAAATGCCAAATGGTGTTGATCATGTGGTACAGCGGCGAACTCCATTACTTACTGATTTCAACTTCTGAGGAAGACTCATGTTTAAGTTCCTAATCTTCTGCTAACAGAGTTTAATATAACATTTGTTTTGGGTTTTCTTCTTTCCAGGTCTGTTAATGAAGTTATATGTCATGGTATACCTGATAAAAGACAATTAGAAGATGGTGATATTGTGAACAGTAAGTAGGATTGAACGGTCGGAAAGTTTTTAAGTTGATCATCAAAAAGTAATAGGTGTACTAAAACTGTTAAATCATCGATTAATCAAAATTTGGGATTTTAGCAAAATATTTTTTTTTAATCATAGATTATATTTCAATCATAATATGGCTTATATTTGCTATTTTGAGTTGTTGGTAACACCTGATGGTAGGATACAGGTGTCATCATTTTGTGTGATTGCTGTCTGTAGTACTTTTGTATTGTTTTTCTTCTACAACAGGGGTTAAGATTAGCACAGGCACAGTAGCCTATGGCTCCTTAAGGTAAATCTGTGTCTTAAGCTTTTTCAATACTATTACAACTTCTTTTTTGAAGGGAGTTTGGCCTCATCTTAATATAGCTGAGCTTCATCATTGTACTACAGACACACTGTTTTGGCAGAACACCCTTTTTTTTTGCTGATAATCAACTGTAACATTGTGCTGCTTTTAGCAATAATCTTTCAATTGTTGTCAATAATAGTTAGCTAAACAGGAGGTGCTTACCCTTCCGGAGCACCCGACCTCACTTCCCTGGTGGAAGTTCACATGTCTAACCTAACTTGTCAGTTCCAAATTTTTTACTTTGCTTCTGGATTGTGATTCGGACATGGATTAGTATGTTTGTTTTTGATTAATCACTAACAGTAGCTAAGCCATTTATCATACTAACGCTTTGAAGAAGAGGGAGTATACAGGGTTACCTCTGTTCATCTAAAACAAAAATTTCCATAACAGTTTTCTCAACAACTATTAAACACAGCTACTTGAAATTTTATATGCGAGTTCAGTATGAGGTTCCATGCCCTAAGTATCGAATTCAAATCTGCCAGACATCTACTTTTCTGTTTACTGACTTAGCTTATTTTTCGACATTTACAGAGTCAATGGTTGAAGTAAAAATCTGGGTACACTAAGTGAACAGTAGCTTACAGATTTCTCATTTTTTTTTATTAATTTATTTATTTTTATTTTTTTCTTTTCTATTCTTGTAGTTGATGTAACAGTTTATCACAAAGGTTATCATGGTGATTTAAATGAGACGTTTTTTGTTGGAAATGTTGATGAAGGAAGTAAAAAATTAGTCAAAACAACTTATGAATGTTTAAAAAATGCAATAGATGAAGGTAGGAATAATAAAAATTATAACTAGCAGAGTTTATAAAGGTCCATGCAAGGTATTGTAGATGTTGCAGTTCTTCTGTAACTGTCAGCATGTTGGTTTATAAGATACTGATGCTGAATTGTGTTTAGACAAAAACACCAAATAATTAATTGCTAGCAGATGTACAGTTGTTGTTTGTCAATTAATCATCTATCTGCAATAATAATAATTATTATATAGCAATATATGCTTCGCATAGAAATTAAACGTTAAATCCCGAGGTGTTAGCGTGCAATATATACCGATATTTGCATGCTAACTTTGTTACAGTCTGATGTTTCCAGAATCAGTTTTTTCATATTGCACGCTTTGTCACATGACGCTGTCGTTTATGATGTCATACGATTGTTGTTGACGTCATCGCTGTGTTGTTTGTCATATTACACTAGTTCTTATATCCATTTACAAGAACTAGCGTAATTTTAATGTATTGTACAACAAAATGGTATTTTGCATGAAATACTTGACGGAAGTAAACAAAATTTATTTTGCTATATAATAAAAGGGTTATTGAACTGATATTGTGAAATATTGTCCCTCGTTGACTGGCAAGCTCGTGCAAATGTTGAGTCAACTCTGGACAATATTTCACAATATCAGTTCAATAACCCTATATAATAGAATAACAATATTTTTAACCAATTTGGGTCCTTGGGGAAAAAGTAAGATAATTCAAGTTAACCTGCTAATATTTTTAATTGCCTTTCAAGGAACAGGGGAGTTATAATAGTGCCTTTGACTTCCACATCCAAAATCTACACATGTATTTGTGTATGGAAATATTATAGGTTTAGAGCAAGCTTCATTTTAACATTTATAATGTTAATAAAAGTTCAACAGAATTTAAATTAATAGTGTAACTGTTCTAGATTCATCCTAAATTTTGAAAATTGCGACCTAGAAGTTGACCCCCAGGTGATAAATTTAGCAATTTGTCATTCTTTGGTGTGAAAATAAAAAATTTGATTTATCAGTGAGTCTTTGGTGTTGGCATTATTTCACTTAATCTCATTGCATTATGAGTAACAGAATCAATTAAAACATGACTTTAAATAACAAACATGGGCAATATCATGTATTTTGTTTATTAATTTGAACATAATCCAGTAACAAATGCTAAATGTTGCATTGCTATAATAGTCATGTTAAAAATTGCAAAGGTTCTAGTTGATTTAGCACCCAAGATTTAAGGCCTGTAAATTCTTATGCACCTACCCCAAAAAAGTTAGCCGTGATCCCTGTTAAAATTGACATTGATCAAATCAACAGCAGTTGTTTGTTTTCTAAATTTTTGGGTCAAAGTAGATTTTGTGGAAAAGTTTGAGATGGTTTAAGTTTTATTTTTTCAGTAAAAATTTAACATTTGTAATCTGCTCACTATAGACATTATTGTCTGAAAATTCAGTGAGGATTGTATTGAATTTCATTTGATCCCCGACTTTCCAATACAGCACCATGGTGGTGCAAGGGGGCTAACTCCAACAGATCTATTTTAGGTGATCACAGCCCCTTTCACCACCTAGGTTAGAATCTCACTCAGTCAGATTCTAGTGTGAGAAATTTTTTTTAGCTCACCTGACCGAAAGGTTTCGGTCAGGTGAGCTTATGACATAGTGCAGCGTGTGTATGTGCGTGCCTGTGTGCGTGCATGCGTGTGTGCGTCGTTAACACCTATTTTCGACATCTCCTCTGAAACTACAGGACAGATTTCAATGAAACTTGGTGAGAAGTATATATGGACTGATGCAATTCAGATTTGTTCGTGGTGTTGCCATGGCTACCATAACTAGGTCAATGTGACCTAGGGGTGCAAAAATCTTCAAAAATCTTCTTCTCCAAAAGTATTGATTGGAGAAAAAATCTGATGTGATATTTGGCTTCTCTAGGGTCTTAAGCCTATAGTTTGTTCATTTTGTGAAATTCGGACAAAAAATAGGTTACACGTTTTTTTAAAAAAAAATCGTAAAATAGCTTCAAATTGTTATAACTTGACTATTTGACCCGATAATGACATGGGGTTTTCAGTTTTGACATCTTCTTGTTAGTATCTTCAAAATGAGGCCAAGGTCAATTGTGAAGGTCATGACCTAATTTTTTTTACCTCTGATTACAATTATTATTTGGAAAACCATAAACTTTTTGTATAGGCATGTATATTAGAATGTTGTAGGTATTGATACAACGGTCATTTTGATGTATAGAAACAGGTCATGGGTTCAAAGGTCAAGGTCACAGATGCAAAACAATACCGAAATGGTTATTTATTTCGAAAACTATTAACTTTTTGTATAGGCATGTATATTAGAATGTTGTAAGTATTGATACAGCGATCATTTTGATGTATAGAGAAAGGTCATGGGTTCAAAGGTCAAGGCCACAGATGCATAACAATACCAAAATGGTTAATTATCTCGAAAACTGTAAACTTTTTGTATAGGCATGTATATTAGAATGTTGTAGGTATTGATACTACGATCATTTTGATGTATAGAAAAAGGTCATGGGTTCAAAAGTCAAGATCACAGATGCAACACAATATCGAAATGGTTAATTATCTCGAAAACTATAAACTTTTTTATAGGCATGTATATTCGAATGTTGTAGGTATTGATACAACGATCATTTTGATGTATAGAAAAAGGTCATGGGTTCAAAGGTCATGGTCACAGATGCAAAACAATACTGAAATGGTTAATTATGTTGAAAACTATCAATTTTTTGTATAGGCATGTATATTAGAATGTTGTAGGTATTGATACAATGGTCATTATGATGTAAAGAAAAAAGTCATTGGGGTTTCAGTAATTATGTTTTCTTTAAATCTATTAGCTAGCCATTAGTTATCAGGTGAGCGTATCAGGCCCATGGGCCTCTTGTTTAGTTTTCTTAAGCTTGCTGAAGGTCGGTGGTTTTCTCTGGGCACTCTAGTTTTCTCCACTATCCCTGAACTGACATCTTCAATTTAAGTAAAAGGATCTTGACTGGGGCCTAGAACACCATTACTCCACTTAACTCAAAATTAACTGAGTTGTGTCTTTATCTAACAACTACTGTTTTATTTTCAGTAAAGCCTGGTGTAAGATATAGAGAGATGGGAAATATTATTCAGAAACATGCACAAGCACATGGTTATTCTGTTGTTAGGAGTTATTGTGGACATGGTATACACTCGTAAGTACATATTTAAGTTGAAGCTGTCTATAAAGGCCACCCAAGGGAACCTTAATGTGCAGGCAACCTTTATATACAAGTTCAAATTACATGAATAAACAGCAATTGGGATAAAATTTTACTAGCTTTTAAAAGCATGTGACCCTTATATAGAGGTGGCCTTTATGGCAGGTTTGACAATACTTAACCATCTTTCCACAGGTTTACAATTACTAGTATACAAATTTTCAAAATTTTTGATTTTTTTTTTTTTTTGAAAATTAAGTCCTTTTTAAAAGTATTTTTTCACAAATTTGCTAAAATAAGTTACTTTTTTGAAGAATTTTTCAGGCTGCCATAAAATGGAATCATAGCTTGAAATATCTACACTGATTTAGATAACTCTTTCTCTTCCATCATACTAGAACTGACTCTCAATTTAAGGGAAAGAATCTTGAATGGGGCATATAATTCCATTACTCCACTGTCCAAAGTTAAAGTTGTTAAAATTGTCCCTCATTGTCTAAACCTGTAATGTGGTTGTCTAAATCATCTGATATAATGAATACAAAAGTGCACATCACAACAACAAATTTCCATTTTTTGTGAAGTATGTTTCCATGGAAATTTGATTTTGAAATTTTATAAATACATTTATGTTAAATTTTAACAGGTTATTTCACACAGCTCCTAGTGTTCCACATTACTCAAGTAAGTTATGTATATGTATACATATTGTCTCTCTCTCTCTCTCTCTCTCTCTCTCTCTCTCTCTCACACACACACACACCTCTTTTTTATTTTACTTAAATTGTTTTATGAATTTTCTACATAACCAAAATAAAAAATGTGTAAAAAAAAAAAAAAAAAAAAATAATAATGAAAAAAAAACATCCAAGGAAATCCTGTGTCTGTTTATTCAATGTATACATCAAATTTCAATAACTGAATCAATTTTGTAAGATTTTTATGGTAACCTTCATTCATTATTTGATCCACTCAGTTTTAATTTATGATTTTTGAATGTAATAATATTATTGCATAGAACAAAATCCAAAATCAGGTCCAGAGTTTTATGGATGTTTAAATTTGTAAATTTGTACATGTAGTAAAATTATTACATGTAACAAAATCCAAAATCAGAGTCAGCGTTCTGTGGACTTTTAAATTTGTAAAAATCTGTACATGCAATAAAATTATTACATAGGACAAAATCCAAAATCAGATTCGGAGTTCTATGGACATTTAAATATTGTAAATATGTACATACAATACAATTATTACATAGGACAAAATCCAAAATGGGAATCAGTGTACTCTGGATTTTTAAATTTGTAAATCTGTACATATAATAGGACAAAATCCAAAATCAGAGTCAAGAGTTCTATGGGTGTTTAAATTTGTAAATCTGTACTACATGCCACTTATTATAACCAAATTAACATTTCAGAAAACAAAGCAATAGGTGTTATGAAACCTGGACACACTTTTACAATAGAGCCAATGATATCAGAAGGTCAGTACATAATACATATTCATTGTCCATAGCATAATTATACCCCTCTGTCCGACTGCCGGTCTGTGTAAATGGTCGTCTGTCCCAATATTGAATTCATTCCATGTCCTCGATGTCTATGGATGGATCTTGATCCAAGCTAAAACTTGAAACAAATGGAAGCAAAAATGGGATGATGTCTTCCATACCAATTTAAAGTGCATAGGCCAAGCTCATAAAGTCAAACCTTAGAAACAACAACTCAATTCAATATGGGGACAGGGAGTATGTTCTTTCTAGAGACTTATCTAGTTTACATGTATGTTACTTTCCTCAGGCTGTTCATTCTACTAGTACCAATGTGGCTGACACTATTTCATATAATGTATTTGCCATTAATTTGAATCTCAGTTTGCTTGCTGAAGGTTGTTGGTTTTCTCTAGATAATGTCCTTTGCCATCCCAGAATTGAACTCACAGCCTGGATATAGGCAAAAAAATCCTGACTTGGGCCTAGAAAATCTGACTTAAGTATATATACCATGTACCATAGTTCTTGCAAACACTGTAAGCATAAAACACTTATCGTTGAAGAACTGAAATGTGTTAGTTTTTAACTATTGGTGTATGAAAAAGAAGTCCTTGAATTTGCTGGTAATTGAGTGAATACATTAATAATGTTTGTGGAAGATATTAGACAGGCACTGTGGGTCATAGAAACTTGTGGGTCACCCATGTTTTCAGCTAGTCACATTTGGGGGCCGGCAGAGATTTGGGAAGTCTGTAAATAGTGTGACTTTTGTATTTAGTTTGATCTTCCTGAAACATCTAAATAAATTGTACATTGTCCTTATCTGCAGTGGAAAAGTTGCCATATCAAAATAAATTGACTAGTCATGCAAGACATCATAACATATTAATGTGTTGTATACCTTTAATGGTGTTTTATAATGGTAGAGTTGTAAGGATATTGTTTTAAGAATTTAGGTCCCATTACTGATTTACATGGCCCTTACATCTTGTGGAGTCATGTAATTTGTTATGTTTAAAATTAAAGTAAAAGGACTAGAGTTCAAATAATATAAAAGGGCTTAAAGTTAAAATACAGTTTCATGTTATACAAATTTGTTTTATTTCAGGAACCTGGCGAGATGAGATGTGGCCTGATAACTGGACAGCGGTTACTCAAGATGGAAAACGTTCAGCTCAGTTTGAACATACATTGTTAGTTACAGACACTGGATGTGAAATTCTTACACGGAGATTAAGTCATGATGGACAGCCACATTTCATGGATCAAATGTGATAGATTATAATGACAATAAATAGTTTTTATGCCGTTGTAACAGACTCTATAGATTTTATGCTGTTGTATTAACAGACTCTTAAAATTTAATTTATATTTTGGATATAAAAAATCTTCTTGTTTTGTATGATTTTAGTTTAAGGAACAGTATTTTAATCTGCAAATTAATCTGAAGTATTTTGTTCATTTTACCAATTTCTCAATTTAGTTTTTCCCTAAAATACACTATTTGACATCTTTCTTCTATTTAGTTTTCCACCCTTTTCTCTTTATTGCCTCGATATAAGCATGATAGGTGAAGGAATCTTGACTTGGGTGTTAAACAGCATTACTCCACTCTACTCTACCCCTTTTCACTTTCATTTCAACATTAAGCTTTTTCACTTTCATTTGAAACATTAACCATTTGTACGTAATTTCAAGTCTTTTAGACAGAATCAAGACAAGGGAGATAACTCAAATTTATTTTAACCAATACAAGGATGTTTTAGTTATGTCAGTTTTCAGTAGCAGAGATGATAAAAGTAAACATGGTTATTTTTTGTGTGAAGAAAATATTTGCTGTTTTTAAATTGGAAAAAAGCATGAAGATTCCCCCCACCCCACCCACCCACCCCTCGCATTAGGATAAGACTGTTTTTATCGACACAAGAATGGGTGAAATCACAAAATTAACCCCCTCCCAAACTACCAACAATATGATTTCACAAAAATTTCCACTTGTGGAGAAAAACCAGGTTTGCAGTATTTTGTTTTTCTTTCTCAAATCAAGTGGCCTAGCTATAACAGAACAGATAATTTGCCCTACATTGTGAAGTAAAGTACTGAAATCCATATTATAACTGGTATTGTATGTTAACTGAGCTTGCCGAGAGGCAGGGTTTCTGTTAGACCCTTGAGACCAGGGCTTTTTCTACCCTTGATTTAGGACGAAATTGGATCTCATTCAAAATTGCAAAAACATTAATTTTTTCCTAATTTTTGAGCTATTTTTCCCCAATTATCTTTAGGTACCTTATTTTTTACAGATTAGCTCACCCAAAGTACACATATAAATTTATATACACAGTATTTACATGATCTTATAATTTACACAATTTTATTTACACTTTGGATTATATAAATATGCATTTCTTTAGACATGTTGAATGATATAAGTTTATTTGAAATTCCCAATTTGCACGGTTGTGCTTATTTCCGATAATTACAGCCCTTTGACTTGGTCCAATACATCGGAGCGTGGGGTATGTAAGCTTGCTCACTAAGGTTGTTACATTTTCAGTTTGCATCATGTAGTATGCCATATTTACATTTATTGACCACTTTGGGCTGTTATTGAAGAAGATCACAAAACAATGTCTTTTTTGGACAGTTTTATGAGTCACCTATGACTTCAACTAGATACTAGTATGGCGACACCTTGAGGGGTTTCGCGGGAAAGAATGGAACAATCTAGAGGATTCACACATGCATGTACAAAAAGTTTATAATTTTCCAGACAATTAACCATTTCAGTATACTTTCGGATCTGTGACCTTGACCTTTCAATCAATGACCTTCACCCTTACAGCAAAATGACCGTTGTATCAATACCTACAATATTCCAATATACATGTCTATATAAAAACTTTAAATTTCCAGATAATGAACAATTTACATATTTTTTGTATCTATGACCTTGACCTATGAACTCATGACCTTCATTTACATCTCAAACTGAACGTTGTACAAATACCTATGACAATCCAATATACATGCCTATATACACATGTATGTATAAAAAATTGATAGTTTTCCAGATAATTAACCATTTCTCGATGACCTTGACCTTTAAACTCATGACTTTCAATTACATATCAAAATGACACATTGTCTACATGGGGTGTCCAGGTTAGGTTGGTACTTGTATCTACAGTACTTGCCTGTCAAAACTGACAAATGTTTAAAACAGACCTGGCGACGTCTTGATATAAGTGAAATATTCTAGACTAGGAAAAACTCATTCAATCGATCGATTAGGGTGTAGGGGATTGTGCTCGAGAGGTGACCAGGTAGCTCAATGGCAAAGCATATTGTTAGTATGGGAAGGGCCCAGATTCAAAGTATAGGTTTTCCATGTGCGTTTGTCTCCGAGTCTCTTTTCTGTTCACAAAGGTATTTACCACTTAGCAACCATTACGCCAGTAAGGCCATGTTGGTTTAATACATCTTAGTGTGAGAAATTTGTTGGTTTGCTTTCCAAAGGTCTGTGGTTTTCTCTTGGCACTCCAGTTTCCTCCATCATTCACAATATAACTGCCTTGATATAAGTGAAAATACTCTTGACTTTAGTCAAGAACTAGAAAAACTGTGAGCCAGAAGCTCACGAAAAATACCCCCTGCTCCCAAAAATCCATCGGATCAAATTTTTAAATAGAAAGTGCACATCTACATTATATCACAAAGATTGTGCGAAAGTTTCATGAAAATCCATTGAAGGGTTTAGGAGGAGTTGCGGAAAAGAGATAGGTACCCTAAGGTGTAACAGAAGCCCTATCACTACCGGTATATTCCCCCCAACTTTTTAAGCGGGGGTATAAAAACAAGTTATATTATACTGGCATGTATCTAGACGATCAGTTCGGGAATGGTGGAATGGATTAAAACTATTTACACCCAAGTCAAGATTCTTTCACTTATATTGAGACGGTCAGTTCTGAGATGATGGGAGTCTAGAAATGGTGTTTTACTTCCCAGACAAGATTTTTTTCACTTATACCAAGAGATGGTGAAGTTAAGTATTGATGCTTCATACCCGTTAAGATTCTATTACTTATCTTGATGGGGTGGAGTAATGGTGTTTACATTTAATTACTTCACAGTCAAGATTCTTCAAGATCCTGTTTCAGGCTATCAAATTGCTGACTCCAATCCAGCTGTATTGATAGGTGGATTTAGTCGATGAATCTTCAAAGCTGCAACAGAAAATTAAACGGACCACAAAGCAACGCATTCTATTCCAGGATAGAAGTTGATTTCGATAAAAAAATTATCAGATTAAATTATAAATCAGGTACATAAAAATATAAAAATTTAGAACGAATAAAAGCACAGTTGAACAATTGAAAAACATGCAGATTTATAATTGTACTCTCTGAAAGAGTGGAACGATATTGATTAAATGGTATTTTACGTCTTAGTCAATAATATTTTTATTAATATCGAGACATCACAGCTATAGGTAAAGTGGCAGAAATTTCTACTTTAATGTGTGCTCAGGGTAGGGTACAGCAAAGTTATTTTATGTGCCATACCTGCTATGACACAGATGATTGCAATCAGTTGAAAGGTCTCTTCTCGGTCTCTTCTCAAGGACCTTCATTTCTAAATGCTGAATACTTGGCGAAAAGAACACTCACAAATTCATTTCACTTATTTTAAAGTATAGATCATACCCAGCTGGGGTTTGAATCCACAACCTCCCATATACTGAGCAGTTGAGCTACCACAGTGTTTGACTACAGATTGTGTAATACTGGCTTGGGATACAATGACCGAATTTCACCTGGAAATGCAGATTATTTGAATTATTGTCCTCAAAAATACAATTACGTAATTGCTCATTAATTCATCTATAATAGCAATTTTCATAAAAATAATTTGTGGAATGAAAATATATCATATTTACACATTCTGACCAAATTTGACCTAATACCCCTGTAAATCGTGAGAAATAATGGGCTCGTAGTGTCGTGTACAGGCGGTCGGAGGAGGTCGGAAATCGGTTTTTAATTATTGAATATATTTGAAAAATCACCCAGGAGGAATATTATGATGAACGCATGTTTTGAATTACATTACACCATGGGTCAATTTGGTTACGGGCCGACTTTGTTATGGGCCATAATGTCATAAGCCGATTTGGAATCGCACGTGTCATGGACAAACTCCCCCCCTCTCCCTTCAAAATTCCTTGATCTGCCTATGAGTTTATCGTCGATTTCGAATCGTAATCAGCTTAGTACTCAGAATAATCAATTGTCTGGTTATTTTACGATGTTTTCATACAAGCAAAATCCTGACTTCGTCTTCAATCAAATCAATCTTCCATAATCAGCTTGATGATCCCGTATATTCCGCCGTTGACTTGGAGAACTAACGTTGCTATATCTTCTAAGCGCACCCTCAACAGACTTTTGCAACCCAGATATTCGTCAGTTTATCGCATATATGTACACTTTCAAGTAGACCGCCGTTTTTGATCTATAAACAAAATGGCTTCTTGTGTAGATATCTCGAGATGCCGAACGCTGATTGTTAAGTGACGCATTGAACTCTGTTGACCTTGTCATTGAAATCGTACGATTTACCACGTGCATTTCGGCGGACTTTGTATATTGAAGACAGGGTTGGATTTAAACATTAATACTGTATTTTTTGCATAAAATAGAAAGAATATAAGAATACCGTTATTTCTTAATACTTTAAAATATATTTTTGACCGACTTTCAAGTTGATAACTAAAGAAATGACTGCGTTTTTTGAGAAAATTCATTCCCCCAGTCTGCACGTGCCGGTTCGCGGATTTTTTTTATTTTTATGATTTGTCGACTTTAAACACTTATTGTGGATTTGTGTACAAGATAGAAAAAATATAAAAATACCGTTTTTTTCGCGAGACCTTAAACTTTTTTCGGTCAATGGACGACTTTTTCGTACAATGAACGGTTATTCAACGGGAGTGCGTTAAACTTGATTGTTTTCTGAAAAAATCCATTTTTTGCATTTTTGACCCAAAAATAAGTATGACCCGAGATTTTCCCCTAAAATTCGACAATTTAGATAGGTAGATCGCATCAGGCTCCATAACCTCTGAAATTTTTATCAAAATCGTATGGAGCTTTCCCTTTCTTCCTCAGATGCTGTAATACGCTGCTAAAAAGGAAAAAGTTGTCGTGCCTTTATCATTTCACATCCAGAGGATGTTCGAATGAATTCGGAACTAATCCTCTAGATTGTTCCATTCTTTACTGCTACAGAAGTTATCCAATACCCAAATGTTCTGTCTATGAAATATGTAGTCACAAAGTATTACAGTAACCAAAAAACTTACCCTCATCTGCTAAATTTATACGATATGAAGTAATTACTGCCCCTGCTAACAACTGTTAAAACTGTATAATCATGAGCTACAATTTTGACTAAATGCTTTGGATTATTAATACTCAGGAATTTCCGTGACAAATATTTATGTTTCAATGAAGAGTGATGAACATTGCAATATTACATGGCAATGTCAGTGTTCAATCTAGGATTTTTCAGAAGGGGTCATATTCGTAAACTTTCCATTGAAACACCACAGCATCACTATTTTTGGACTCGTGTAATGTTAAATTTGGCTTACTAAGGCCTTTACGATGGGTCTGGTAAAATATGAGATCAATGACCGCATGGCTTATTCTAGAATGAACAATGCAATGTTGGCCAGTAATTGAAACATTGTAAATTATTTATTGCTACAAGATTAGAAATCAACAAATCAAGATATTTATTCAGGTTTCAGTAAACAAATAGATATCACATGATATCTTAAGTCCCTCTTGGTATATTGTATTGGAATGAATGAATCTTTTTTTTTTTTTTGAGTATTTATTGTGTATTGATCATGTTTTTAATTTGTGTAATGTGGGCTTCCTTTATAGATCTGTTTGCAGAGGGAAATGCCTTCATGATATAAAGTTTAAAAATAATTTTTTTGAGAAAATGCGTAGGTTGTATTTTATGTGTGGCGGACCTGGCTCAGTAGATGGCTGGGGTAGCTCAGTGGTTAGAGAGTCCTGCTAGTATTTGGAGGGACCCGGTTTGGTCACTGCATTTTTTCCCTTTCTTGCTACATATGTATAGATATAATTGTGCTACAATTATTTATTATATTTCAATTAACCATCAATGGTAAGCTCACATTAGCCAAAATTTTAGTTGAGCTATTTTAGTTAATGTCACTGAAAAATCTATTACTTGGGGCATATAGTGTTTGGCCTGTCTGTCCATATTGAAGGATGAACAGTGTTTAAACAGTTTTGTTTTCAGTTTTTATGTTTTTAAAAATAATTCAGCTATCCATTATTTATCAGGTGAGCGTATCAGGAACTCTTGCTTTCTCATCAGCTGTATGTGGTAAATTTACCGAATTTCATTATTAAAAATGTGAAAAAAATTATTGTTTATTTCTTTAGCTGTCTTAGTCTTTCAAATACAAAAGTAAGTCTTTCAAAAAAACAGACATTTGAGTTTGATATAGGTCTTCAACTGAAATATCGTTAGGACATGTACATAATTATGCACTAGGGCTAGCTGGATACCAATTTGTCGTTCTTGTAAATGCAAACCCCAACGTCCATAGTTGAGCCAAATTGAACTCTTAACTTCTGTATTTTCATAAATTGATTGCACATGGTTTTTATTCTTTATTTTTTTTAATTGAAAACGTTTCTATTAAACTATCAATAAAATGCATTTAAAATGCACTGACCTAACCAAATTATATTTTTAATTAAAACCATTATTGTTCAGTTCTTCTGTACATACAGAAATTTTACAAAAAGTTTGGAAATTTATCAAGTTTATACATTCAAAGTTACATCAGGGCATTAAGGGGCAGGTAGGTCATTGTTGCTCGGGTTTTTCCGGGTGTGATCATCATGATTATTCCAATTATGACATAACGTTTATAGTTTTTCCAACGAAGAAGGTACAGAAGGGATAATTTTGACATAGTCATAATTTGTTGTTTTTATAAAAAGTTAAAAAAAATTGCTCTATGTACAGAATTAAGTTCACTTTTTCATGAAGGAAAAATATTTTTGCCTATTAGGTCAGTATATTTTGTATTAGGTTTTGACAATTTTTTGTGAGTTTGTTGGAAAATACGACTTTATTCTTGCATTTTCCATGTGCATTGAATTTGTGGAAATACAATAGATGGATCTGACCAAAAGCAGACACTCTAGATAGACGTAGTCATGTACTTTCGCCAATAGAAACAATTGCATAACACTATAATAATAAGTATGAAATTTGTCGTCTAAATAGCTAATGTTATTTCTGATGCGAATTAAAATACAAATGTAGAATCAAAATTAATTGAATAAATTGGTCCTTTTAGTCTCTGTACAACCACTTACATATTGTACTCATGCGATTACCACATAGCCGCGTGTATTCGTAGGTTTATTTGATCAGATTACACCTTTGAAATACATTGCATGTTAAAGGACCTTAACCCTCCCCCCCGTCAAAGTAGACGAGAACGCATCCTCTGCATATTTTACTTGAGCGTACCACAAAGGTAAAAATTCCTGCCACATCTATACCTGATGACGTCTCGATATAAGTGAAATATTCTTGACTAGATCGTAAAATCCCCGTTATTCATTCATTATACAGTTTATCACCGATATATTATATCCTGACAAGACCAGATTAAAATTAATCTTTAACCCCTAGTTATCATATGACTAGACTAGAGTAGAGCACATGCTTGTAAACATGGTCAAATAGTTCACTAATGACGGGGGCATCATCACTGCTTTACTTGCTGTCCGGGTTTGCAACACTTTTTGTTGCATCCGGACAAAGACTGGTGTGTTCGGAGCTATCACCCGAGAGCAGAACCATCTACGATTTTAAAGCCTGGGACATTAACAGGACTCATGAAGTCGATTTGTCAAAATACAAGGGACAGGTTGTAATGATTACAAACCTTGCTACATTCTGAGGGTTAACGCCCCTCCATTATTTGGGATATAATGCACTAAAACAACAATTTGAAGGACAGGATTTTCAAATACTTGGATTCCCTTGCAACAACTTTAACTTTGTAAGTTTACTTTTATTGCATGTTATAAATAAATTATAAACGGTAACCTGATACGGAGCCCGTAATTAGGTGAAATGTGTAAAAAAAAATATGTAATTCTTAAATTCGCAATGTTTATTTTGTATTGTCGGAATAGTTTATTCGCAAACGTTATTTATATATATAATTCAATTCGCATTTGTTTAATACGAAAGCTTGTTCGTGCCACTTTGTAAAAAATAAAAAATAAAATAAAAATAAAATCATACATACGATTTGAGAAAAAAAATCAAATAACAAAGTGTCACGAACAAGCTTTCGTAGTTTAAAGCGTTTTGATTTGTCAGATCTTTTTTGTTACGTTTGCAAGCATGAATTGGTTGGCTCTCGGTGACGTCATTTCATTATAGACGACGCACATACTACGCCATAGCGTTGTAATGTTTTACTTGTTACGGCTATAGTGTTTGGCTAAAGCTCTCGGTCTGATATGGGGGTCTCGGTCAGATGTGGTATATGATATGGATTTTACCATATAATTAAATTTCGTGATGTCCCAATTTTCGCTGTTTTCGTGGACACCCTGACACGAATTTACAGGTCAACGAAAGTAATGTATATTACAAAACTACCTTAAAAGATTACCACAAACCACAAATTTATCAATCACCAACACAATGTTTTTTTCTTAGAACCACGACATTTAATGATTTCACATTATAATAATTTTAACATTTTATAATTTACAGCAAGAGCCTGGAGCCAATGGAACGGAAATCCTAAACGGTATAAAATACATACGTCCAGGTGGTGGGTTTGTACCTCATTTCGACATGTTTGATAAAATCGACGTGAATGGGAAGAACGAACATCCATTGTACACATATATAAAGGTATAGTTATACAGTTCGTATTTTACAAATAGTTTAAATTGTTGGGTCACTGTTTGGTAAAATAAGTTTAGTTGTTTAAGGGGCATCTGTGCCAAGTGTTCTTAAACGACTTATGGTTCACGGCGTCTCTCACTGCCCTGGATCAAATCCCTGACAGATCCTAGCATGAGAAAGTTTGCAGAAAGTAGGTGTTTTCCTGGGTTTATCCATTATCCACGAACTGACCGCTTCGATATAAGTGGGAAGATCTTGATTTAGACGTAAAACAACATTACTCCACAACATTCATTGTTCAATGGTAATTGAACTAAAAAACATACAACTACTGTTTAATTTACCTATCGCATAGCACAGGTTAATAAATCTTTTGGCTATGAAAATCAATAAAACAGTTATGCTATTGTGACATATGGATTTTGCCATAATTTATATACCATCCTGGGCGTTGTACAAGATTTGATCCTAGATTTACATACTGTTGGTATATTTATGATTGTTGTTTCTCAGTTGTCTCCCTTTTGTCAGACGGTTTTGATTTAAAATCTACCCTTAGGCGTGCAGAATTAATTAATGAGCAGTTCGATTTCGCTGACCCGATCATAGATAAGGTGTTTACACGATCGAAGTTACAGAGTACCTTTTACTTAAAATACACTATAATATACCTGTACCTAATATTACTGAATAATAATTGTCTTTAAATTACGATACTACTTTCATCTCGCATGGCTAATCCTATCAACTTTGATCAAAGTTGTAAGAAAAATAGGTTTCCGTTTAAAATTTTAATTATTTGATGAAACAAAACAAACTATACTGGATTTAAGAACAAGTGTAACCTTAGATGTAACAGTCCCCAGTGCAAAACTGTATATCAATAAAATAGTTCAATTCGATCAACGTTTTTCAATACTTTGATCAAATTTTTGATTCAAGTTTTTGATCTTGAAAATCACTCTACCTTACGTCAAAATCACGACTCGTACTCACAATTTTGATTATTTAAACGGCATCAAAGTTTAAAGAAAAGAGGTTGTAGATCTATAAGATTAAAGTTCTTGAAAATTTGAACAAAATTTTGGATCAAAGTTTTCTGTAGTGGAAACCTACCATACATCAAAGTCACAACTCTTATGTAACATTTTTCTTTATTTTTTCAGCATCAATGTCCACCAACAACTGAAGAACTTTTCCCAGATTTAGAATACTCACCAATTAAAGCCAGCGACATAAGATGGAACTTTGAAGAGTTTTTGATAGACAAGACTGGGAAGCCAAGATTACGGTTTTCTCCAAATGTCCCTCCCAAATTTATGAAATCTGACATCGAAAGATTACTTAAAGAAAAGGTTCCAAGTCCTAATTCAACCATATAATGTGTAACAACATACCATAGTCTTCCAGTGTGTGTGTGTGTGTTCTTTATAATCTTTATTTTATGACTCTGTGTGTGTGTGTGTGTGTGTGTGTGTGTGTGTGATTTGACTTTATAAACCTTGTTTTATAGCTCATGACAAGGTGTGTGCACGTGTGTTCACTTTATAATCTTTATTTTATGAGTGTGTGTGTGTGTGTTTCTATTTTGACTTTATAAACCTTGTTTTATAGCTCATGACAAGGTGTGTGCATGTGTGTTTACTTTATTAACTTTATTTTATAGCTTATGACGAGGTGATTGGAATCGGTACCACCGCAGTTATCTCTGAACGTTTTCTGGTTTGTTGATGTTTTCAGTGCATTAGATGTTAACATTCTAAAAACATATAAAATAAAGTTTTATATTCAAACAGTGACAAAGTATTGTGTTATATTCGTCGTAAGATATGTATGCACTTCCATTTAAACACTCACCTTCAGTCCATAAGCATAAACATGACGGAATTAAGCCTTTTGGGACATTTTTGTGAAATATTATTTTTAAAATTTAAGATAGAATTTATTGGATGGGGATACAAAAGGAAGTCCTACCAAATATTAATCAATACCCAAACAATGCTGGGGTTGTCCAGACCCTCTGTCCTCCACGTTTCGAAGAAAGAGCCTTGGCGCTTCCAGACACGTCTTTTCTTGAGTAATTCTCCAAAACTATGAAGCACAATTTTACGAAGCTAGTAAAAAGCATCATCAAAAAAAGATGCGCATATCATTAACCCAAATTGGTTTGCGCATTTGTGAGAGTTATGGTCCGTTGCACATAAGTGCAAACAGTAGACATTCGTTAAAAGTCAAGATTTATTTAATTTTATCTTATGGCTTGATATCTATCACATTTAAAACTTGCTTTGTGACGTGCTTTCGGTAAGTTCAGCTAGTATCAAGTAAAAGTTATCTATTTGCTAATTAATACATCATCACCATATTGTTGATAAGTATGATTTCTCTGTATCCAAAATAAACTTGAATATATTTGACATCTCAATGTTCCATGCGCCTCTCATTCTCAAGTATGATACCGTGACTTATGTAGCGGCTAATCAGTTGGCTACCTACCGATGCATCCGGTCTCACTTGCCTGGTGGAAGTCATGTATTTAACCTAATTTATCAGTTTTCAAAGTAATTGTTTTGCTTTGGAATTGTGATCAGGATATGGATTGGTATACTTGTTTTAGATGATTACATGTAAAGGAAAAGTCGACTTTGATTGTTCATATATTTATTGTACATACAAAATCATTATGGTAGAAGCTTACATATTTTGGAATATCTGGTCTAAGTTTTGAAAGACTTTATTGTCAGTTTTTTCCCCATTTTGATATGATATATATTTTTCAAACACGTATGTGAAATGGAATTGAATGTCTGTATTATGATTATGTTGCATATTATAATTTTCAAAATTATGTAAATATATATAAAAACGCACTATTCTACTTTATTGTGGTAAAGATTGAAGTCTGGCCAAATTTACAATGAATAAGACAAAAAAATAATAAAAGTAAACTGTTAATCATTTAATAAATTCCAACGATATCATTTGCCATGGCCACGGCATAAATCTAAATGAAGTAACTATACGTGCTGTATTACGGAAACCGTAAGATGACACGTGTAAAAGGTTGTTTTTTGCTATTTCGAAATATTATTTCGTATATTCACAATGGTTAATCAGTTTATTCGAATAAGTGATTTCGAATGTTCGCAATAGTTATTTCGTATTACCGAAATAGTATTTCGAATATTTAAAAATATGAAATAACTTTTTCAAATAAACTGATTAACTATTCCGAAATGACGATTTTACGAAAGCGTATAATTTTTATTATACAAAACACTTTTTTCAAGTAAAACAACTTTCATGCACAGTGCTCTGTAAAGATGAAATTTTCTACCACTTCATCTATAGCTGAGGACGTCTCAATATAAGTGAAATATTCTTGACTGAGACGTAAAACCTAGATGACACGTAACAGTCTCCGTAGTTGTTTGTTTAGAAAACTATTTGAATTAGTCTATTCATTGAAATAACAAGAGGATTAATATGCACGGCGGGACTAAAACGGTTTTCTCCTGGTTGTTTATTAAGGAAGAAGTATTGACTAAACTACCCAGATTTCAATGATTTACACACAGATAGATGAAAGAAATTCCTCATAAATTAAAATCGATTTGTGTTGACTAAGATAATTAAAACCACCATAAACGCCGCGTGTAACACAATATATATGCTAATCGTAACGCTAGTGTTAACATCAAATCTGCATTAGTGCACACAATAAGATAGAAACATAAAAATATGTTAAACACGCTATCTGGTTTTACTGGTGGGTTTGTTATGCTTTATGAATTACAGGTAATCTCGAACAAACACACACACAGGCACGCGAGAAAATGCTTGAGGTAGAGAAGTAGAGACTAGCGCTTTTCAAATAAAACGATGGTTATTTCGTCAAAAATTTGATCAAGTAAAAGGCTTTTGCTTCTGCCTACATGAATTAAAATAAGGGCCTCGTGTAATATTATAAAGAAATCATTCAAACACACCGGTCCATTCCAAATCGCATTTCCAAAAGCAGAGTAAAAACTCTGAAACTGACAAATTAAGTTACACTTAGTAAACTCTTACTAAGGAAGTGAGGTCTGACGCTCTGGAAGGATAAAACCTCCTGTTTTGCTAACTACATCTGACACGTATGTATTTAAACTTGAGAGTAAAAGGAACATAGAAATATGAAGGGGAGACAGCTTACATGTATTTATGAACAATAATAAGATGGCGCTCATAAAATTTTTTTAAGAACCTTGATAAGCCTAGGTTAGCCCATCTGATAATTTTTACACTTTATTTTATAAAAAAAAACTTAGCATATGACACGTATACGAGTGGTCTTAAATAATAATAAACACGAGTTACTGAAACACCTATTTTTTAAAATTTCCTTATAGATTATATATGTTGTGCTGTGTTGTGTTGTTCTCATAATTTTGGTCCAAGCACTACTGATGTGGAATTGTATTCCGAAACGGCCGTCTAGTGCTGTAAAATTAAAACTGGTGTATAATATGTAATTTAATGACTGGCATTGTACTGCCAATGGCATCGAGAACTGTTCAGATTTCCCTTCTTGTATAATACTAGTATTCGAGGTTGTTTTGAAAATCTTTCTCAATTTTTCCGTATCCAGGACAGAGTTAGATAATCCCACAAGTTTACTTCATTCCGACGGTTAGTTTTATGACAATATTTCTTCGAGGTGTTCAAGGCCCTCCGAAAGATACCTTAAAAACCGATGCCCCGTGCCACGACAGACATGTCATGTTAAAACCCCCTCCCAAAACATTGCCCCGAGCGCACTAGTACTACAAAGGTTACTTTCTTTTTACTTCATCTACATGTATATCTGGCGACGTCTCCATATAGTTTACATATTCGGGACGTAAAACCCCAAAACTAATCGATCAGACAATCAATTAGTTCATTTTGAGGATCTGTTATTTAACAATATACACTACTTCTCATATGTATTCCACTCTATCTGAATATTTGGTCCACAAATATACCTTTTGAAATTAAAAGTAGGGCAATATATTCTTTGATTTTTTCACATTGAATTTTACAACTTTTTTCAGATTATTAATAAAACTTTATACCATTCTTTATTGAACCATGGTATTGTAGCCAAAGTGAGTATGTTTATATTTCTGAAAATAAAATTTATACAATGCCCCACGGTTTTATTGCATTGTCTAATGAGTAGAATTTCAAAGAAGTCTTTGAGGCTTGACTATTGATTTTTCTGGTCAAACAATAACAATAATGTTTTACGGTGTCGTTAATTGAAGTATGATGCTGACATGGTTTTACCTCTGTATCGATTTTCAGATTGATTTCTCCTCTATGATACTCAATCTTGAATTAAGTTGGTAAATATCAGATTTCAATACGACCTGAAATACTCATACAATAAGCTTAATGTTGCATAGACTGATCATAAATTACGTTGTATGTTGGTCGTCTTTGTGACTTCTTTATTCTGTTTTTTCTCTCCGCAGTATGATAAAAATTTTATTGACGCAAACGTTTTAATGTTAATCGATTTTGTCCGTTGAATTTTTATGTTATTCAATTTTGTCATATGATTTTTTTGTGTCATTCGATTTTGTCAGATACTGTTTTTAATGTTGTTTTCAATTTTGTCGGATAAAGTTCTCTATGTTATTCAGTTTTGTCAGATAAAGTTTTGTTAAATGTTATTCAATATGTCAAATTAATTTTTTATGATATTGTCAAATGCAGTTTTTTATGTCATTCAATTTTGTCAGATGCAGGTTTTTATGTTATTCAATTTTGTCAGATGCAGGTTTTTATGTTATTCTTTGTCAGATGCAGGTTTTTATGATATTCAATTTTGTCAGATGCAGGTTTTTATGTTATTCAATTTTGTCAGATGCAGGATTTTATGTTATTCAATTTTGTCAGATGCAGGTTTTTATAAATGTTATTCAATCAGTCAAATTATTGTTTTAATTAATTTATCATGTTATTTTATTTTTTTTGATAAAGTTTTTATTTAAAATGTTATTCGATTTGTCAAATTAATCTTTAATGTTATTCAATTTTGTCAGTTGAAGGTTTTTATAAATGTTATTCAATTTCGCCAGATGAAGTTTGTTTATGTTATTCAGTTTCGTCAATGTATGTATTTTAGGAAACATAATACACAATAACTCACAATGGAACGATAATATCTCAAATAAACATAATTAATATTATCGGTATTATTCACCTTTTTAATAAATCACCGACTTTTGACTAATGAATTATTATGACTATTATACGCAACCAAAACGATATCTCCAAAACCGATTAAATATTTTCGTATTCTATTATACAATTGAATATAAGACTTGAATTCTATGTTTTCGAAGAATATTTTTCAGTTTTAGTTTGGCATGGATCCTAGTTATTACTCAGTATAAAATAACAATAATAATAACATAACAATAAGTACACATCAACATGCATAACCAAAAGTATTGATGGACACAAATATATCTTTTACTAATAACAAAGGATATTCGAAAGAAAATAGTCAACAAACGTCATCACGTATCAAATGAACCTCTTACAGACGAGATGATTCCAAAGAAAAAATATCACAAAAGACTATACGTATCATGTCACATATACCTGTTACAACCGAGGTGATTCGGAAAAAAATATCACAGACGTCGACACGTACCTCTTACAGACGACTCGATTCCAAAGAAAAAAATCCGTAAACGTCAAAACGTATCCCAGTAACCTGTTGCAGACGAGGTGATCCGGAAAGGAAAATAGACAACAAACGTCAACACGTGCCCAATGAACATCTTACAGACGAGGTGATTCGGAAAGGAAAAAAGCCCACAAACGTCAACCTGTGCCCCATAAACATCTTACAGACGAAGTGATTTGAAAGGGAAAAATAAACCAGAAACGTCAACACGTATCTCATGAATCCCTCACAGCCGAGGTGATTCGGAAAGGAAAATTAGACTACAAACGTCATCACGTATCTTACGTGATTTGAAAGGGAAAAATAGACCACAAACGACAACACGTATCCCATGAATCCCTCACAGCCGAGGTGATTTGGAAAGGAAAATAGACAACAAACGTCATTACGTATTCCACACATCCCTTACGGACGAAGTGATTTGAAAGGGAAAAATAGACCACAAACGTCAACACGTATCTCCTGAATCCCTCACAGCCGAGGTGATTCGAAGGAAAATAGACAACAAACGTCATCACGTATCCCACACATCCCTTACAGACGAAGTGATTTGAAAGGGAAAAAAGACCACAAACGTCAAAACGTATCTCATGAATCCCTCACAGCCGATGTGATTCGAATTACAGACGAAGTGATTTGAAAAGAAAAATAGACCACAAACGACAACACGTATCCCATGAACCTCTTACAGACGAGGTGATTCGGAAAGGAAAAAAGACCACAAACGTCAACACGTGCCCCGTGAACATCTTACAGACGAGGTGATTCGGAAAGGAAAAAAGACCACAAACGTCAACACGTGCCCCATGATCATCTTACAGACGAGTTGATTCGGAAAGGAAAAAAGCCCACAAACGTCAACACAAGCCCAATGACCACCTTACAGACGAGGTGATTTGGAAAGGAATAAAGCCCACAAACGTCAACACGTGTCCCATGACCATCTTACAGACGAGGTAATTCGGAAAGGAAAAAAATCCACAAACGTCAACACGTGCCCCATGAACATCTTACAGACGAGTTGATTCGGAAAGGAAAAAAGACCACAAACGTCAACACGTGCCCAATGACCACCTTACAGACGAGGTGATTTGGAAAGGAATAAAGCCCACAAACGTCAACACGTGCCCCATGATCATCTTACAGACGAGTTGATTCGGAAAGGAAAAAAGCCCACAAACGTCAACACGTGCCCCATGAACATCTTACAGACGAGTTGATTCGGAAAGGAATAAAGCCCACAAACGTCAACACGTGTCCCATGACCATCTTACAGACGAGGTGATTTGGAAAGGAATAAAGCCCACAAACGTCAACACGTGCCCCATGAACATCTTACAGACGAGTTGATTCGGAAAGGAATAAAGCCCACAAACGTCAACACGTGCCCCATGAACATCTTACAGACGAGTTGATTCGGAAAGGAATAAAGCCCACAAACGTCAACACGTGCCCAATGACCACCTTACAGACGAGGTGATTTGGAAAGGAATAAAGCCCACAAACGTCAACACGTGCCCCATGATCATCTTACAGACGAGGTAATTCGGAAAGGAAAAAAACCCAAAAACGTCAACACGTGCCCCATGAACATCTTACAGACGAGGTGATTCGGAAAGGAAAAAAACCCAAAAACGTCAACACGTAGCACATGAACATCTTACAGACAAGTTGATTTGAAAAGCAAATGGACCACACAAACTCCAACACGTGTCTCATGAACCTCTGACAGACAGGTTATTTCACTACAAACTCCAACAAGCATGGCATTAACACTTACATTCGAGGAGATTTGCCACAAACGTGGTAATTTGAAAGGAATATATATATATATAGACCATAAACGTAAACACGTAAATTCGAAAAAATAGACCAGAGACGTTAAACGCAGTTCATGAACTTCTAACAGATGATTTGAAAGTAACATGGAAAAAAATAAAGTATAAAAGTTAACGCGTTTCAAGTGGACACCATGTAGACGGGGTGATTCAAAAGTTGAATCCATCATACCTGTCGCGATGGTGAACTATGTTTCATACAATTTACAACCAATATTCAAATCCAGTGTATAACAACCATAAAGATTCTAGAAGCATCTGATATCGTACAGTTATATAACCCTGACTGACGATTGTTTAACGGTTAGTGTTATGTAACTGATATTGACTATCAGCTCATCTGAACGACTGATTTATCATAAAGCAACCTTTTTATGTATTAATTTGTCTTTCAATTTGCCTAATGGATAATTTACCAGTGTGTGTGAAAAAGTGGTCATAAATTAATTTAAATCACCAAGGTGATCTGATAAAAATTGTTTTCCTATAAGTCAATATTTATCTATTTGTCTTTAATGCATCAATTTGAGGCAATTTACATCAGTAATTGGGCTTGACGCCAATAGGGTTTAATTACGCCTATGTCTGACATGTTAATTTGTAAGCTTAAACACGTCTGTGGGATATAACCAAGCAGTTATGGTAATCAAAATATGATGGATTTTTATTATATTGTAAAAGCTGTTTTTAATATCAGAAACAAACATACCACTCCATATCTAAATCACAATCCCAAATTTAACGAAACACACGAACTTCCACCAGGGAAGTTAGATCGGGTGCTCCGAAAAAAGTGAGCACCTACTCTACAATCGTCAATTGTTAAATCAAAATTGAAAATTAAAAAAAATATATAATTTATTTTGAAAACAAAAACACCATACTTAGCAAAAATATTGTGATGACAAATACCTCATTTGGAAAAATGAAATACTGTACTTGTGTCATGTAATAGTATTGCGGAAAAGCTGACAAAATTGAAAACTAGAAACGCCGAATGCGATAAAACAAGAGGTTGTAATGGTTTTACATAAAAAAAATAATAAGATATTTTCTTCAAATGTTTTTAGGACCTTATACCCTTTTTATATTTGTATCATTAGTAATTAGTATTGAGGAAAAACTGACAAAGTTGAAAACTAGAAACACCGAATGCGATAAAACAAGAGGTTGTAATGGTTTTGCATAAAAAAAATAATAAGATATTTTGTTCAAATCTTTTTAGGACCATATACCCTTTTTATATTTGTAACATTTGTAATTAGAAGTATTTTATATTGGACATGTGCATGTGATAATGCGATAATTAAAGGGATTTTTTTATGAATAACACAATCATTTACTAGTCTTACAGAGCGCGAAAAGAAAAGCAATTTAGAAATGGTCTATCATCCGGGAGATCAATCTCATGATTCTATGCATGTCAAGATTAGTTTGTTCACAAAATCCTGGGTCAAATCCTTTAAAACTGTGAAAAATTGTCAGAAATTCATCAGGATTTTAACACAGATTGTTACAATGAATTTTGAAACTTTAAATCGGTTTAATGCATAGTAAAATGGTTTCGTGAAATATTATGAATACACTGAATAAAAAAACGGGATTAATTGAAAGCAATTTGGCACATTTCTGACAAGTGTTCTTAATCATTATACCAATTAATCAGCAGTGTGCATTTTACCCATTAATCTTTAACACACACCAAAACACGTTTTCGAACAGCGATTTGACTTCTACACATATCCAGTTACTAATGATCAAAACCGGATAGACGAAAAAATAAATTGCTCCATAGACAAATGATAATAATTGTCGATAAAAAGTATTTATTATATGCGTCGTTTTTCATTTCTGCCATATGATATCTCTTCCGCTAAAAAATTATGCGGAAATGAAAACGTGACTATTTAAAGGGAAAAATAGCGTGAATGCAATACAACCCTTATACACACTTCCCTTTAACTACTGAATTTAAATCAAAACAAAACGTCAGTACATCGAACATTTTTCTCTCGTCGAATGTTTTTGTGTTTTAAATGCGAAATACTTTAATAATCTCAAAAACTGATGTTTTTAATACCTGGTTCAATTTTGAAAGGTAAATACAGTACGCTAAGTACCTCAACCCTCATCATCAATTATAACCATTATAATACTGCCAGGAATCAAACAGTTTAATTGATTGAACATTAAATATATTTATGCTTGTATGACGTTGGAATAATACAACCATAAAAGAAATATATATAAATAAATCGATGTCCGAAATCCGCACGCAGAGCACACGACATTTACAAGTTGTCACCTTGGTTGCCGACCTTTAATATGATTGGCTGTTTTAATCATCGATGGTGCCTCAGTTCAGAATCAACACTATCTTTCCGTACATACAAACAAGCATGTAACATATACACGACGCGGCTTTGACAGTGATGGAACTTAAACATATATTTCATATATCACTTTTATTGGTAAGATTATATATATTGTATATATTGTATATATTGTTTGCTTTATTATTTGCTTCTTATTGTTTAGGTACACGCGGTTTCAAAAAAAAAAAAAAAAAAAAAAAAAAAAAAATTACATGATACATGTATGTTATAATGATTTTGTTCTTGTTTTTTATTAAATCAAGTTGTTTTAGTTTTTTTTAACTTTTTCCTGAAAATGTAACATTGTCGTACTTTTTCACAGAACGATAAATTAACGCTTTCCTAATTAATTTTATCGTATGATATGTTTATATCTAATGATGTTTTACTTTGGCTATATTTTATGTACAAAAAAGGTCATTATATGGAAAATTAATGTAAAATTCTTATGTAGATTACATATATCCTAGATAATATGGCCAGTCATTTTGCACTGAACAATAGTAATTGTTCCCGTTTACTAAGTTTGTTTTATTTTATTTTTTTTTTTTGCTTTGAAATTGTAATTTGCACATTGTTCGTAGCGTAAAAAGGCGATAATAACCCTTCCGGAGCACCTGGCTTCACTTTCCTGGTGGAAGTTGAAGTTTTTAACCGAGTTGTTAAGTTGTCAGTTTCAAAGTTTTTACTTTGCTTCTGGATTGTGATTCGGACATATATTAGTATGTTTGTTTTTTATTGTGTTGGGTGTTAATATAAAGGCAGATTTAATATCTAAGACGAAGGTGTTTTCTGGAAAATTAAATTATAATATCTATAAGTATTTTTGTTTTATAACATTTTATAAGAACAAATTTAATAGACATTTGCGCCATTTACATTTAAATTTCTAAATAGGAGAATTTTGGAATCAGTGGTGTGTTCATTGACTTATATTGTTTCCTGTTCTTTATTGCGTTTGGCTGCTGCCAATTATATGTTTAAGTTGCATATTCCTTCCTTCTGTTTGAATAAGAAATGCTCGTATCATTATATATATTTATATATAACATATTTTGTTATTATATTTCAGTTATTTATAATTGATTCAAGTTGGACTGCTAGTGAGTATCAAACATATTTTCTATTACTTTATAAAAGTGTATTTATCACGTACTAAACCTGAAACATTACTTAACATACATTTACACTCCACATGGAAGTGAAATCCATTATCATCGCATAACGGTAAAACACGCGCAAACAGCCGCGCTTTTAATGAAATGAAAAGTTAATTTCCGATTTCCATCTCGACAATTATACACGTTATTCTATATTACAATAGAAACAAATTGCTCATTTAAATGTGATTATTCACTTGGAACCTGGTACCCTGGTTACAACTTATATAGTTATGCTGCTGCCCAGGTTTATCGATATAAATCGTCAGTTACGGGTTGTTTTAACTAAAATTAAATAGAAGAATGGGTATGAAATGTTTTCTGTAAATGAAGGCTAAATTTAGATGGTTATAACTATTTATGTATTTTCTAGATGTCATCTGAAAATACTTGACATATTTATTTTTATCATAACACTGGTATTTCATATACATGTACTAAAATTATTAAAAAATTTTGTAGATGGCATTTCGTTAAATATTTTTTTTTACAATATTCAAACTTCATATTTACGTACCATTGTGTCTTTTGTCAGGAAACGTTTATATTCAGTCTAAAACCCGATGCCTGCCCAAATAAAGCTAGATATTTGTAGCATCTTGCTATCAATCTGGTTTCAGATGTTCAAAGCTCTCTTAGTTTAAGTAGCTGGTAAGCGAAAATTTATATCTTCTGTATTGGACAACAAATATTTTGAAAATTTTGTTCAAAAGTTACTTCATACGATATGCTGATATATAAAAATCGATTTGAGTCAATACTTTATTTTTAATTTTACTTAAATTTTTATTTTTTTAATTTACATATTTGGTAAAACTAACGGAGCTTTGAACAACCGGTTCAAGGGGATATTTTTGCAGTTTTATTGGGACCTGAAAAGGATTTAAAAAATAGAACCAAGATTTATAAATTAAATTATAAAACTTTTTATGCGTCTTTCCACATCAGGAAGCAACTTCAACTAATCAGTCTTTATGAGATCTTCAATCCAGGCTAGTGTATTTCACAAGCTGTTTAAAATTGATGTTCTATAGCCATAATATATTTCTTTGAAAGATGAATTATTTTATGTCATGACACATTCATGAATAATGTGAAACAATTAACCATAGGAAATATATGTGTTTTTTTCAGAATAGAAAAATCATACATATTTAAAATATTTAACATCATGTGGTAGAAGTTTATTACAGTTTACAAAACATTGTTGTAGATTTATCTGGTTTGAACGCAATCACTTCATTTCCTTCATTATGACCATAATAATTATTATAGTAAACAAAGAGAAAGAAAAAATTCTTTTAAAATAAGCTTAACAGTACATTGTGCAAGAATATGTATTAAACAATATCATCTTCGTGAAATTGAAGATAATCATGATGAAGCCTTCAATATGACACATAGTGCCATATAACTTAAATCACTATACCACCCCTAGCACTGCAGCCTAAATGGTAATTATAAAGGATAAAATAAACTATTTTAAATTGGAATGTTAAATTTAGCAGTTGCTAAATGAAAAACGTGATTCGCTGGTGTACCACGTGATCAATAACCCTTAACGTGTGTGCCGGACGTTTCGAAAAACGTTAACACCGCCAATTCGCGGTATATCGTCGTTTTTACAAGAAAACGTGAACTCAAATCAAATGGAAATAATAATTCCACACAAACGTTAGTAGCAAATCCTTTTGGAATCGGCCAAATATATCACAACACGTCATAAGAAACCGAGATACAAGACATAAGGTTTTTACTCACATATTACATAACTTCTTCATTTTGACAATCACTAGATACTGTATATTGCTTTATTTTTAGACGACGATGAATATGTCTGTGTTGTTTAATTTACGCGAAAATCAAATATTCCCGAAGAACATCAAAAGTTTTGTATTTGTTAACGGTTGTCTAACAAATTTACGCCTTTGCAAATACATGTATATGAAAATATCACAAAGCGGGATAAGAAACCGTAAATAAAACAAAATTATTTATTGGTGTGTAGTCAATTAATATAAATAAAGATTTTACTAAATATACGCAACGAAATTGTTTAATATTTCTGTTTAATGTACATATGATTTAAAACAGTTAAACGACGTATTCCCGCGAATGAAGATAACGCCGTTGATTTCTAATGACGTCATAATTGTTGGTGTTGACAACAATATACATATCTGTTTATTATATAAAGAAACTCATAATCCATTAAAAGCCATGTAAAAAAGATATATTACACATATGTAATATCACTAAAGTCACCTTGTTTTCTGGTGTCATACAATTGTTGTTACATATTATGACGTCACTTTATAGCCGACGTTATTTGTGGTATTCTAGTCATTTTGACTATTCTGTTATAGAGCTGAGAAAACACGTTTCAGATACACAAAATCGAGTGTTCTTGTATTGTACAATAAACAAAATCTTACATTCGTAGTTATGTAATACTGAATTTAATTTGATGAATAAAATATTTATGTAACGAGTCCTGTGCGAGTTTCATAAAGTTGTACTCATCCAATATTACATAACCACTCATGTAAGATCCTCTATATATCTAATATTTCCACATAATCAGAGCCTAAGCTATACCAGGCAAAATAATTATAACGCACCAAAATTCGTTATGTTTAGTTTGCCTGAAATAGCTATGACAGTTACGTTATCACAATTATCATATCTCAACAGTTCAATGCTTTATTAATTGTTGATATTTTAACTTTATACTTTATACGTCATCTAAGTTCTATTTTTAATTTTGTTTTTATTTTTTAATTTTTGTACCGGGATGGGTGTATTTACTATGTTTATTCATTGGGATGGTTCGATGTCATCGTTGCTTTAAATCAATTGCTCAGATGCGGCTGCTGTTGCTGATGTTGCTGTTGTTGCTATAGCTGCTGCTGTTGGTGATGATGATTTAATTCATTTTTTCCAATAAACAATCATAGATATAAACTTTGCAATTCATTTCATCCTGTTTCATGTTTGACTCGAAAGAGGTTGATAGGCCAAAACAAGAACAATAAGATTTTGACAGAAAGTTGATGAAGTTATGAAACTTGATTCTCATGCACTGCACACCTGTAGGCCTGTGACACTATTCCCACCATATAGAAAAGTCCGTTTTTAAACACGTTTTATTATTTGTTTTTCATCATACTTTCACCTAAAAACAAAAGACATATACATGTATTTCTAGTTTTAAGCAAAAAACCATCTCAATTTGTCATTCATGTGTTAAATAAAAATGCATATAGATGTATTTCTAGTTTTTAACAAACAGCATTTCTTAAATGTTCATTCCCATGTTAAATAAAAATACACATGCTCCCGGGTTTAAAATAAATAACATCTCTTTAATATTCATTCCCGTCTTATTTACTTATAGTTTTAATTGCACTGAAAAATCGAATACATACATTGGTTATAACGATTCAATGCATGCCAGTTAAATAATTTAACTAGACAGTGATAAATATGTGTTAAATTTAGAATAATGGTCCTTTAGTGATTAGACTCATAAAAGACTTTAGACAAAGTTTAGGTTTATGAAGAATATGGGAATATTGATAAAGTAATTGAGGCAATTTTAACATTCTGTTTGAAAAAGAAACAAATACTATTGAACATAGAGAAAAACAATAAATTATGTTCAATATTTATTTTTACTTTTCATTTTAAATTTGTTTCTAGTCCATTACACAGATCATAGATATATCTGATGTTTCATAGTTTCGCTACTTTTCACTCTGTTGTCATTTCAAGCGTGGCGGATATAGTTAGACAGGAAGCGCTTACGCTTCTGGAACACCCAAACTAGCTTAACTGTTGAAAATTCACAAGTTTATTTATTTTACAGATTTTTAGTTTAACTTTTCGGATTTTAATTTTAAAATTGACCTGTATGATTACGTTTGATTTTCCAGACCTCTTTTCCAATGAAGTCAGTTATATTTATTACATTTTACGCGAGTTTTACATTAGAGAAATCAACACCGTAACTGTGATGTTATAGGAAAAAAGGTCTGGAACGAAAATAATAGAGGTAAACTTGTAAAAACAATTTTTTGCGAAATGTATAAAAGTCTGTAAAAAAAAAATTGAAGCTGTCAAAACTTAATTCAAAAGCAAATTTTACGCAAAATTACACGATCATTTTAACGTTAAATTTAAGAGTAACAGGTGATGTATGTAAAATAAATAAAATAAATCGACAATATATCGCTAAAATTGTATTTTATCATAATTTTACGTTAAATAATATCTTGTCGCAAAATGTTAAAATATACCTCACACAAAGAACATACGTTGCCATTACACTCGGAACGCCAATTCAGCAATTTCCACAAACTGTGTTTTGGCTTTACAATTTTGTAACCTTCCACCATTTAGTTACTTCAAATGATCACTTGTTTAGTGACGTCATTTGATGTGGTCATTCCAAACTGGCACTGATCACATGACGAGATTTACAGACCCTATGCAACAAAATTATTTACAGAGTTGCGTAAAGAACGCGTGACAAACCTTTTATTGACAGCTTAAACCTGGGGATAGGTTTGCTGTATCAAATCTATTTAGTGAAATCTGAAAAAGTTAAAATCATCCATATAAAGTGAAAAAAAGATAATATAAATGCCAATTATGATTGGTGTTTAGAACAATGCGTTTTACAGCTTTACCACTTGATACCACCTACAGTTTGTGCGGAACAGTAATGTCCATTGGATATGAAATCGTGCCAATTCACGTTTTCCCGTAAAATCGATATTATTACGGGAATTCGCAACGCAAACGTTTTCCAACGCGTCTCGCATTAACGTTAAGGGCAAGCTCCGAACAGCGGCCAACATTCGTATCTCGCGACATACGGAGCTAGGAGGTGGGCGCTGTTTCGGAGCTTGCGTTAAGGGGTGTTGATCACGTGATAAGTGGCGAACGTCGATAAAATAGCTTGTTTCTCTTTAAAACAATTTACAATGCATTGTGAAACATATCATAAATACACATACAACCATAAGAGACTTGTGAGAACTAATTAAAAGTCGGTAAAAGTGCATTCTAATTGTACCATTAATATGTATAATGGTGTTTAGTCGTCATAATGGAAGATAATATTAAAATAGAAGTTTGAAATAAAAATTTCGATGACAGCAATATGTTAAAATGATAGTGTCTTTTTAATTAAATAGCGATTACGATGACGTGATTGGAAAATTTATCAGTTACTCTTTCATTTAAGATGAAAACATGCACAGAAGAAAATTCCTTTAGAGAAAAATCATTAATTATATATGAACTATTTTCAATTTAATGAAACTACAGATATGTGAAATTATTTTGCAGATCAATTAAAATAAGTATATCCGCTGGGT